>JAJAGP010000149.1:448254-691381 GCA_025084515.1 Ancistrus triradiatus | reverse complement strand
ACCTCCTTTCCACACTCCCCATTTCCTTGGACAGATGATCCCAAGTACCTGAACTCCTGTACCTTTGTGACCACTGATCCCTGTAGCCTGACTGTTCCACCTGCCTCCCTTTCATTTACACACATGTATTCTGTCTTACTACAGTTGACTTTCATTCCTCTCCTTTCCAGATTACAAGTCTAACATTAACCTGTTATGGTTTAAAAAAAACAACCTAAAAACCGTTAATGGCCGAAATATCAGTGCATCATCTTCTTCTGAAGGTTTTCTCATGCTGTTCACTTATTTTATATACCTCTGTGTCTAGATAACTGCAAGAAGCTTGGCCTTGTGTTTGATAATGTGGTTGGCATTGTTGAAATCATCAACTCCAGAAGCATCCAGCTTCAGGTTAGAAAAGTCCCAAGTATGATGTTGTATTCACAATACAAGTATTTCAGTGTACACTATACACCCATCAGTCATAACATTAAGGCACAAGGGGAAGCTACAGAATATGAGGCATGTGGTTTTAACGTTATGGCTGATCGGTGTGCGTCAGCTAGCACTACAGAATCATGTGATCATCCTTCACCTAGGTGATGGGTAAAGTGCCCACCATATCCATCAATAAGACAGAGGGATGCCAAGTCTACCTGAATAAGGAGTCTCTCAACTGTGAGATCGTCAGTGCCAAGAGTTCAGAAATGAACATCCTGGTTCCTCAGGGAGATGACGATTATGTGAGTTTGTCGACTTCCATCTTTTGTGCCACTTAACATGATAGAGTAGAGCTTATTATTGACAGTTTCAGTCCATACCCAACTAATTATCCCTTATTTGTTAATAATGGTCCATTTCATGTTCTGTATCAACAGAGAGAGTTTCCAGTGCCGGAGCAGTTTAAGACCATTTGGGACGGGTCCAAGCTGATGACAGAGCCCACAGAGATTGCTGGTTGATTGTCAATGTCATTACTCTTTCCACAATGTCAGCTGGTAGTACCATCACCCAAAGCTCTCACGCTAATAGCATTGCTGGTATAGACACACATTTGCTTCAGTCCCGATTTATGTAGCCAGTGAGGATTCTCCAGTGAAAATCCTTTGTAGTTTTAACATAAAGCTGCTCCTTTAAATGCATATACACTCACCGATCACTGTCCTGCAGCAGCACTGATGTGTCCGTACATACCTGAAAAATGCACACTAATACATAACCACAATGTCAGTGTCACTGAAGTGCTGAGAATGATCCAACACCCAAATAGTACCTGATCTGTAGTCCTGACCATTAGAGAACAGAGTAAAGGGGACTAACGAAGTCTGTAGAGAAACCGATGGACCGCAGTCTGTAATTGTAGAACTAAAGTGTTTCTCTATGGTAAGTGGTACTGGTAAAATGTACCTAATAAAGTGATCAGTGAGTGTAGACCTGCAGTTACTGGATTTTTAATCTATGATTAGTCCAATTTAGATATTTGAGAAAGTGTAAGAAAAAACATCATATTCCTTGGTTAATAAGTGCTTTTGCAATAATGGAGAACACCTAGTTGTTCTTCAGCACTTTTAAATGGTATTTCAGTCTTTAGGCTCATCAGTCTCTTCAGTTTTATTGCACTTGATTGCAATATCTGCTTTCAGTTTAGACAGTTTTAATTCATATTTTTATGAGGTTTGCAATAATACAATAAAGAAAACAGCAACCTAGTTCTTATTAAACTGAAACTTCCCAGTACTAGATGGAAAAAATTACATAAGACTAATCACTTTACAGAATAATACTAAAAATCTGTTTGGTCTGGGTAAGAAAAGCTTACACTTAGCAATATGTATTTTAATTTACTACCTGTTTACTTTATGTAAAAAGTAATTTTATAATTTTTATTTTATTTCTAAGCATAGGCCATCATCCAGTGTGGCAATTTTAGTTCAGAGAAAAAAGACCCCCAACGTCAACCTGTGCCATCGTTCTTATTTTTCATTATATTAATGTTGACCTTTAATTATGTCACCATATTGTCCTTTTTAAACAGATTTTAAACATAGCAGTACAGATAATAGCCGATTCACATCAACTACACTACATAAAAAGCACAAAAATGTTCAAAAAACAGCCTGATATGAAAGTGTTGTTCATGTAGCATTATGTTGTCTGATGGCATCTGTATTAATGTTGAGATAACAAACTGAAATATGATGTATGTATTCCAGGTTTTCAGCAGTAGCACATGACAATTAAGACGAAATACTGTACATTCAAGTGTTTGTATCCACTGGTGTTTATCACGTTAATTATATTTTAACACTAGCTCTATAATTAAAGCAGAATTACAAAGTACCTCATTACACTGTTTCTGTACTTCTTTAATGATTTTCAGCTATTTCAGCATGCCACGGAATTTTGTTAAGCTTGTTTCTTGAAAGGTCCCTGTAGTGGAAATCCCACACATTATAGAACCTAGTTTCATGGCAAGGCACAAAGTACCGTATTTTCCGGACCATAAAGCGCACCGGATTATAAGACGCAATATCAACGATCGGCTGCTATATTTTCATACATAAAGCGCACCGGGTTATAAGACGAATGAAATGAAACAAAACTCTTAAGTTCTGTCGGAAGCTCAGTTTGGTCTTTACCTGGCGCAGGGCGTCTTCTTGCTTCCTCCACTTCCCTATCATTGATTCGTTAATTCTGAATTCTCTCGCAGCTGCTCTATGTCCATGTTGTACTGCGTGACTGATAGCGTTGGGTTTGAAATGCGCTTCGAAAATAAATGAATGAATGCACACACCGTAATGGTGAAGCACATACCGTATTACCCCGCGATGATGCGCACTACGTTTGCCTTAAGCTTCGTAACTTAACCAAAGACCGTGCTAAAACATTTTGACAGATTTATGAGCGCCGTGTACCATCTACAATCGGTTCTAGGTCAGAAGGCTCAACCAGAATTAATTCATACATTAGACGCACCGCATTTAAAGGTGCACTGTCGATTTTTGAGAAAATTAAAGGATTTTAAGTGCGCCTTATGGTCCGAAAAATACGGTAGGTTCGCACATTATACCAGTACTTAAAGTTTAATGCATTACCAATATGGTTTATATTTGCCTTATGACTTGTAATTCATTATAACTGCACAATTGCTTTGATTGCTCAGATTCTTGGTTATTTATAAGGTTTTTAGTAGGATTAAAATAGCACATTTACCTTCCATTCATGAGGAACAACTAAAATCACAACACCTTTGGAGCTGGGTTTGTCATTAGAGAAACTGCACAGAGATTAAATCCGAGATAGAAAACTTCTAAAGACAATCAAATAATTTTTGGTCCACAATATAAGCATCAAATCCTGCTCGTCTCAAGAACACGTCCACAAATATTGTGCACAGAATTTTTAATTCTCTGCTACATAAAGGTTTGGTGCTGAAACGTCCAGAGATGCAACCAACCGTAGACCGAAAAAAAAAAAGAAAATCCAAAAGAAGTTGTTTCCTAGAAGCAAAACTTGAACTTGCCGCAGGCTGAGCGCTACGTTGAGTTCACACGAATGTTGTGCAGGCATACTTTGCTTCCTGCAATTTGATAATCCTCAGGCTCTCTCCAGCGCTTGTTGTTTGACCATTTTCACCAGATCTCATTTGTTTACATGCATGTTTACATTTTTCTTGTCATTATTCCTTAACCAATACAATATACCAACTATTTACACAGCATTTACGTTATCTACAGAGTATTTGAAGTAAACAGGAGGATGTGAATATTTCAGTATTTCACCATTTTATATATGGGATTTCAGAATTAACATCTTATCCATGTGGAGTCCTGGAACTGTGGATACTGAGGGCCACCTGCTTAATGTGTGGGTGTAGAAAAAACACAGTATCTCACTGGCAATATGCATGGATGTTACTGAAAGCTGTTTTATTTCATGCCTTTGGAGCTAAAATACCAGGAGTCTTTAAATCTCAAGTATTAGCTTCATTAGTACAATAAACATTAACCTTCATGTATCATCACCATTAGATTTGTTGTTCTGGCAATGGTATAATGACCATATATAACATTGTGTTAATGATTTCCCCCCCTAAATTTAAAACTCCATAGTACTCTCTTCCACTTTGTGAGCATTAGCCTTTTCAACCTGTTCCCCTTCCGAAAATGTGGTTTCTTAGCGGTTACCCTTCTAAAAAGACCATTCCTCATCAAGCTTCTTCAACCTGGCACCCTGATAAAGCTTCCAGATGCTGCTATTGCTCAAGTGTAAGGGGAGGTCACACTAAATACTTGCCACTGTAGCCTATAGAAGCTGTCTCTTTCTGATTTGTTCAGGGTTTTTTTTAATACTGCATAAAATTCCCTATATTTTCTTGTTGTACTCTATTAAAGAGACTCTTACACCATTGCTAAAACAATCTAATGGCAGACTTTTGCACAGTACTGTATATCCAAGCAGGGCATATTGAACATAACATCAAATTGTACTAATAGTGAAAACATCTTTTAATTAAACCAGACCCAGAATTGACCTTAATTGTGATTTTACCACTGAAAAAAAATCTTTACTCTAGGATGAAGCTCCACCTGGGGCTTAAAAGCCACCCTTTAGTGCTTAATGACCATGTTCCCCTGAGAGTCCTGTGTGAAAAGCATCTCTTGCTCTTGATCAAAATTCTCCGTTTCCATGGACATTACATTTGGAGTATCCCAATAATCTTTGCCTTTAGCTGAGTTAGTTTGGTCCTTTAGTGGACATCTGGACCACTGGCTGCGATTGGCAATCACCCGAAAGCCTTCTGAGTCTTGTGTGAATAACATGGCAAAGGAATCATTCTCATTCTCCACAGACTGCCTGGTTAGCGTCTTTGGGGTCGTCCCAGAATAAAGCTTTGCTGGGCTGTGAGATAGCATCTTCTGCTTTAGAGGTGAAAGCTCAGTGGTCTGTCTGGGTGATGTGGGTCTGCTATTTTCTTTATCCGTTCCCTTCATGGGTGATCGCTGATGCAGTTGGTCAGACAGCTCCAACCCTTTATAAGACTTTAAGGCACGTTTTATTGCGTGTGGGTTTTCTGTAGTCAAAGCAGGTGTCTGATATGAAGTGCTCTTCTCAGCTACAATCCTAGCTTTTACCAGCTCTTGATGGTAAAACCCATCTGAAGAGGAACGTGCTGAAGAATCATTCCTGTTCTCTTTATGCGTCCAATGATTAGTCCCGAAACAATCGTGCTGCATCTGATCCTTGTGAAGCAGTGTTTCTGGAATATTTGTCATTTCATCAGCACTTTTGTAGTCATGATATATGGCTTTGTCATCTTGTTTGTGTGTCTCTGTTGCATGTTCACTCCCAAATTCCTCAGGACATTTCCTCTTTTCTGCTGGCTCACACCCCTCTGACTGATATCCCCAAATCAAATGGAAAAACTGCTGCTCTTTCACATGGTCATCGCAGATTTTGACTGTTTGCTCCAAATCTGCACTGAAATCCTGTTGATCTGCTTGAGAGGTATGGCTGCTAATGTTACCGGTTTCTGAAGGCAGTTCAGACAACATCTCACGCTTTCGTTTAGTCCTCATATGTGCATCTGGGACAGCGGTAGAGGACTCTCTGTCTGAAGGAGAAATTTGTTTGGTTTTGTTTTCAGCTAGCAAGCATTCGAAAGTCATAAAGTCACTAGTGACAAAATACCACAGGGGACAAGAGTAAACTCAAGAAATATCTGTTTCTTACCTTTATTAATTATGCTCTGTGGTCCAAAGAATGACGAGATTGTGCTCTGTTTGGTTGCAGGCATGTGCATTTTGGTCTGGGTGAAATTCAGTGAGACAGCCATGCTGTAACCCCCCGACCGAGCCAGTGGATTCAGTAGTTTGGATATTGGCCGTGTTATTTTCTGTTACACAAAAATATTAAATACTCACTAACATATTTAAGTCATTTACAGAAAGATGCCAACAGTGGTGCTACATCATGGCACATCAAAGCTGGAGTGAGTGATAGAACCAAGGCAACAATGCCACAAACACTACTCATAAGCAATCAGCCAGTCGTTTGTTTGCATGCCTGTCCATGGTCCGATAAGGTTTTTCCTCCTTATTATTAAGGTAATCTCCAATGGAATGGAAGTTATGAAGGGAATCCAATAATAAACAAACACACATTCAAAGCTCCTGAATCAAACGGTTACTGTCATCATGTTTCTTCCATAAGCAATATCTGCTCCTAAATGTTCCTACCTTACAGCACTTACACATAACTGAGCCAGTTCTTGCAGGACAGAAATAAGACAAACTCACTTAATTATCCACAGTGCCTTGCATGCAATTTGGGGTTAAGGACCTTGCTGAAGGCTACAAAGCAGCACCTGGGTAGTACTGAGACTTGAACCCTAGACTATCTGGTCACTAATCCAGTACCTTAATCCAGTTTCCCAACCAGTGTGCCGTGAGAAATCATCAGGTGTGCTGTGGAATATTATCCAATTTCACTTGATTTAGAGTGGCGTAGATACAGGCAGAACAACTACATTCGCTTCCACTAGAGGGCAGTAAGATGTCGGCTTTGTGATCAACTAAACAAACCCAGGTTTCACACTAAGTAAATTGAGACTAGATTTTCATTATACTTCAATAAATATGCCGTTTGGAACCTTTTGTGGTGTACCTTGGGATTTTTTCTAATGTGAAATATGTGCCGTGACTCAAAAAGGTTGGGAAATACTGCCTTAACCGACCGCCACGGTCTTCTGTATGTTTTCTAGTGTACGTCTATAGCAGGGCCGCAAGTGCCAACTGCCAAGTACAGCCCTGTCAGGCCTCAAGTGATGCTTTGAAGCAGGAGTCACTGATCAATCTGCAATGAACCGGTGCTGTGGTGAACGTCATATTTCACAAAACTTAATACGGACATTAAACGGCGAATAACTGAACGTCATAAGATCGTATCTGGTGAAAGTCGCTCTGTATGAGGGCGCCAGCTAAATGTTGCATAAGTAGGCTAACTTACCATGGTATCATCACACACAAGGTATTATGAAACAATATAAGCACAATGACTCACCTGCTGTTTCTTCCCTCTTAACTCGGCAGCATCAAGCCAAACTCCACATTCCTCTGGTCCTGCTGGTAGAACTTTACATGTTTTGTTCTTGGTGCTTTTCATGTTCATACTGAAAGTCCTTATGCACTGTTCAAGACCAAATTTCTCTATTCTACTAGCAAACTGAACAACGCCAGCAACAGGCGAATATTTACTACTGCCAGACGTATTAACTCTCTTTCCCCACGAATTAATAATCCACCGACAATTTAATTCATAGTTGAAAATACATATCCATAGATTGTTAAGTTTTGCACACGTATAGATTCACGTTTGCTGGCTACATGTACTTCCCGCGCTCAACGTTTGTTTGAAATAGTGATGTGTCGGTCGCGATCCGGCTCTAAGAGCCGGCTCTTTGAAATGAACGACGGAAGCCGGTTCCTGATTGTGAGCCGATTTATATATTTTTTTATTTATTGTACTTTCAGACACATTGCTGCTTATTGCACTTCTTGTTAGATGCTAAACTGCATTTCGTTGCGTTGTGCTTGTACATGTGTAATGACAATAAAGTTGAATCCCCTCAGAGAGAATCTTTTCTAAAACAGGTCAGATCATAACAGAAAGGAGATGCAGGATCAACCAATCAAAGATGAGATCCACAAAGAGCCACTTGGAAGCCAAAAGAACCGGCTCTTTTTAGTGAGCCGAGCCAAAAGAGCCGGCTCTCTGAAAAGAGCCAGAATTCCTATCACTAGTTTGAAAACCTTTGGGTTGCCAAGTATGTTTTTGCGAAGTATGGGAGAGTTACTAACAGAACGGCCATTCGTGCTTGCAGGTACAGAGGGTATCATTTACATTACATATACATTTACATTTATGTTACTTAGCAGACTCCCTTATACAGAGCGACTTACGATGCAAGCAATTGTGAGTTAAGGGACTCAAGGACCCAGCAGTGACAACTTAGCAGAGGTGGGATTTGAACCCTGGACCCTCTGGTTCATAGTCCAGTACCCTAACCGCTAAGCCTCCACAGTCCACATTACATTTAGCCATGTCTCAGATACTTTTATCCAGAACAACTTGCAATTGATACAGTCTTACGGTGTACAATCCAAGCAAATATTGGTTAAGCTCCTCGCTGAAGAACCTAACTGTGGAAGCTTTGCCAGTGATTGAATGCTGGAGGTGCTGCACATGAATATCTGAATATTGGGGGAATGGCACCCCCACTATATATTGTGATTACGGCCTTGCATTACACCCATATGCTGGTGTACAGTATAGCAAAATGATTTCCTTTGCATATCCTGATTTGTTAGGAAATCGAAGAACTAGAATGGAACTAGAGTGCAGGATCAGGCCCCTGCCTAACTGAGAAGTAGGTTAATTAATCCTCTCAATGCCCACAATGCACATTTAGGTAGAAAGCCATTGGCCCCTCTAACATAGCCACTGGCCCCCCACGGCAAATGGTCTAGAACCACCACTGCCGTAGCATTGTAAGTACTGCACTTTAAAGTAACTCTTCCATTATGCAGTACTATGTCTTATCTTGCAGTGTTGTTTTTGTCATACAAAGAAAGGAAAAAAGAAGCAAAAAGGCAGACTACAACATGTTCTATTAAAAACCTACAAAAACATCGAGAACCAACAGTGCGACAGAAAAAATGCAGGTCACAGGTGGTCTCTGTTGGATGGGGACAAAAGTTGGGAACCTCTGATGATGATTGTTAGTGGGGACTGGAATGGATGATTGGAATGGGGACAGTGGTAGTCAAGCGGTCCAGGGTTCAAATCAGTGGGACAGTGGGACTGTGGTAGCCTAGTGGTTAAGGTACTGGACTATGGACAAAAAGGTCCAGGGTTGCAGGTCACAGGTGGTCTCTGTTGGATGGGGACAAAAGTTGGGAACCTCTGATGATGATTGGTAGTGGGGACTGGAATGGATGATTGGAATGGGGACAGTGGTAGTCAAGCGGTCCTGTGGGACTGTGGGACTGTGGTAGCCTAGTGGTTAAGGTACTAGGCTACCACAGGGATTTGAACCCTGGACCAAAAGGTCCAAAAGGTCCAGGGTTCAAATCCCACCTCTGCCAAGCTGCCACTGTTGGGTCCTTGAGCAAAGTCCTTAACCCACAATTGCTTGGATTGTAAGACTGTACCAACTGTAAGCCCTTCTGGATAAGGGGGTCTGCTAAATGCTGTAAATGTAAATTATTCATTCTCTGTTTTGGTCAGTTCCTGACATTTGGCTTTCCTGACATGTAACATGGACTGGGACTGTGGTGGCCTAGCGGTTAAGGTACTGGACTATGGACCAGAAGGTCCAGGGTTCAAATCCGCTGTTGGGTCCTTGAACAAGGCCCTTAACCCACAATTGCTTGGATTGTAAGACTGTATCAAATGTAAGTCGCTCTGGATAAGGGCATCTGCTAAATGCTGTAAATGTAAATGTTAATCTTTAAAGGACTCTAGTTGCAGTCTTGCAGTTAGTGACCATGCAAGATCTTTGGCCTTTACAAGATCATAGTCTGTGACTAAAAACTCTGTGAAAGTGTGTCAGACGTTAAAAATTATTGTGTTTGTATGGTTAGCATAACTGATGCTTTTGGAAATCCTCATGACTCCCGGAGAGCGAACAGCGCAATACATGGCAACCAAAAAAATCCTCCGTCCCCCTCGAAACTGGTGGATGTGACGTAGCTTTCGGCGTTAACACGGCAGGTTTGACGTAAACACAGTTTGGGGTGAGTATGTGTTCTATGTTTTGGTCAGTTTTCTAATGAAAGTTCTGCCTTTTTAATAGTCCTTCTTTTGAATTAGTCAACAGAGCGGATTTGAAGCTTTGGGGTTAGTTTTAAGTTGTATAGATTAATGACGCGGAAAAAAGCTTGACTTGCGTGCTAGTGGTGCTATGCTAGCTGAGTGACCAGAATTTTTGGGTTTCATCAATATAGTACGGTACTATATAATATAAATCTGCGTTGCTGTTTTCGAAATCACACTGACAAAATATTATATTCTTACATTTAGATCGGCGTAATGTCCTTTAAACTGCTACAGCACGGCTGTGTCGCATTAAAAGTCCTGTATTTCCGCAAGTAGCTCAGGTAGTTCCTAATGTCTGTATTGGGTCTAACAAAAATTATACAGAACCACCCTGTACAGTACAGTATTAGTACACAGTCTCCCAAATATAACACGATACATGCATAGTAATACGTACACGGATAGAAGTAGTACTTTACGGATGAGCTACACCCAAATGCATTCAATCCAGTCATATATACAGTCTCAATCTATACTCTCAGATCACTCGCCTCTTTGTTTCTGCACTCATTGTCCAGTTTATCAGTTCCACTTACCATATAGAAGCACTTTGTAGTTCTACAATTACAGACTGTAGTCCATCTGTTTCTCTACTTAATTTGTTTGTCCCCTTTACACTGTTCTTTAATGGTCAGGACCCCCACAGTTCAGCTACTATTTGGGTGGTGGATCATTCTCAGCACTGCACTGACACTGATGTGGTGGAGTGTTGTACTGGTATGAGTGGATCAGGCACAGCAGTGCTGCTGGAGTTCATTAAATACTGTGTTCACTCACTATGCACTCTATTTGACACATTTACCACATTGCTCTACTTTGTAGATGTAAAGTCAGACACAGTGGCTCATCTGCAGCTGCGCTCAAGCAGTTCCTGATCTGTGGGGGTCCTGACCATTTACCGAATAAAGAGGAATAATGAAGTATGTAGAGAAACAGATGAACTGTAGTCTGTAATAGTAGAACCACAAAGTGCAGTGACCATAAAACTGAAGAAAAAACAACAGAATATAAACTGAAAAATCTAGAATGCCTAAAACTTTTGCACAGTACTGTACATAATGTGGTCAAAAGTATGTAGACAATAAACACCCTAATAGTGTGTAAACACTATTATGGAGTTTAATTCATAGGTCCATGATTTTGTTTGTTTAATGTCAGATCAATATCAGTGGTTATTCATGACAGGAGCAAGGTTACATCAGTGTTAGTCAGATGTATTCTGTAGTAGCCTAGCGGGTAAGGTACTGGACTATGGACCAGGGTTCAAATCCCACCTCTGCCAAGCTGCCACTGAGCAAGGCCCTGAACCCATAATTGCTTGGATTGTAAGAGCGTCTGCTAAATGCTGTAAATGTATTCCTACAGGGTCAATTTAGAGCAACCAATTAAACTAACGTACGTCTTTGCAATGTCGGAGGAAACCAGAGTTAGTATCGCAGAGATATAGGGAGTGCAAGTTCAAAATGCTTGCAGTCAACACAACTGTTAATAACATATTTTGATCGTCTACAGGTGTACTGAGATTGTTACCATGTTCCATGGAATACCAGCTTCAGGAGGGATGGGTGGAGGTAAGTGAATGATTTTGCCTCATTACACAGCAATACCTGAGTGCTTTTTAATCACTTTGTGACGAGTCTCTCCCTCTGTTTTACATGAATGCAACCAGCTCCAGCAAATAAGCCAGAATTATACGAGGTACCAGGGTCTGTGAAATAAATCAAATCTTTGTTTTGTAAAATATACCTGTTAACCTGCTTGTGTGTACTATTCTGTAGGAAGTGAAGCTGTATAAAAATGCAAGGGAAAGGGAAAAGTAAGTAATGATGCTAAGAGATTTGCTTCCTCAACTGAAGAATTACCTGTACAGGTATGCGCTGTTTAACGTCTGCATTACGTTCTGGAGTGTTGATTATTACCTTCAAGACTGCCATTCTCTTTTCTGTCAGCCGGTGTCACGAGGGTTTGTTCGTACTAGTTGTCTGTCATTCAGACATTAATTTGATTTTACGTAAGACAGATTTTTATTTCTTATTATAATTCTTAAGACCTTGGATGTTAAAGTGAAGGGACATCGATCGGATGGACCTTAAACACCGCGTACTTGTACATCATAGCACTAGGTCGTGTGTATTTATTGCATGTGTTAATCATAACTGCAGATTTAAAAGTTTTGCTCTGTATTGAATGTACTCTTATTTTTTAAGGTATGACAATATGGCAGAGCTGTTTGCTGTGGTAAAGACACTCCAAGCCTTGGAGAAAGCGTACATCAAGGACTGTGTAACACCCAATGAGTAAGTCTTTTGTTTTTGCATTTGGAATGAAATAAAGGCATTTTGAAGCAGTGTGCTTCCCCAAGACACAAAATCTCAAAATAAAATAATGTACACAGAAAATCACCATTGATGTTATTATAATTGTATTAATATAATTGAAATTAGAGATTTATGTGTGTGAGGGTTTTTTTGTTCGATGCCTGTTAGACTGCAGTCCTATTAATCGTGTAGTAATAGTAAACACACCCATCTTGACAAAGAACCATTTATTAAAATAGACACTTAGACACTAAAACCATTAGGTTTAGTCTTTTTTTATACAATTTTTTGGTAGAAAAACTTAGGGTTATTGTTTTGCTTCATGATCAATTTTGCCTTGCTATTCCAGTTTCATGGAGACGTTCTCTGGATATCCTGTGACATGTTTTTTTTACAATTTGCTGGCATAGTGTAGAATTCATTGTTTCATGAATGATGGCAGGCCATCTTGGCCCAGATGCAGCAAAACAGGCCCAAACCATGATTCATTACCACCTCCAAGTTTTACCAATAGGATTAGATTCTCAAACTGCAATGCAGGTATAATTCTTCATCATAACTCATCATAAAGCAGAATGTTCTATTTTGCTTTTATCTCATCAAACCGCATTTCCAGTAGCTTTCTGGCTTGTCCATGTGATCTTTTGCAAACTGCAGATTGGCAGGAGAGTGGTTTTCCACTTGCAATCCTGCCATGCACACCATTGTTTACTGTTCTCCTGATGATGGACTCAGGAACATTAACATTATCCATCGTGAAAGAGGCCTTTAGGTGCTTACTCTAGATTCCTTGAAGTTATATTTTTGTTGGTTGACCACTTCTGGATACAGAACAATTATCTTGAATTTCATCTATTTGTACATAGTCTGCCTGACTGTGGATTCATAGAGTCCAAACTGGTTAACATTCACTAGTCGAGTCTCTTTCTTCTGGCTGATCTTTGTTGTGTTGTTTGGAATACTGTCTGTCAGTGCATTTATGATTCAAAAGTATCAGTCGTTTCAATCACTCATCAATCACTCGTGTTTTCACCAGTATCTCTGACGTATTTGCATATCGTCTGCATGTTTTCTTGTCAAAGTACCGTTTATATTTATATTACACTTCCCTAAAAAGACTACAGTTGGGCAAAAAAGTATTTAGTCAGCCACTGACCATAGTTTTCATCATAGGTACACTTCAACTATGAGAGACAAAATGAGAAAAAAAAATCAAGGAAATCACATTAGGTTTTTTAAATAATTTAATTGTAAATTATGGTGGAAAGTAAGTATTTGGTCAATAACAATGAATGAAGTCATTTAACACTAAAGTGGCCGTTACTCTGCCATGGATGAGAATAACTAATTAACACTAAAGATTTTTTTATTAATTACATAAATTTTGTTTATGCTAAAGTAACTGATGCCATTGCTAGTTTAATGAATACATTTGCTTTGGTTGTCTAATATGTAGCTACTTTTGGTAGGTTATACAGTTATAAGTGGCTAGCCAAAAGTGTATACAGTGGGGCAAAAAAGTATTTAGTCAGTCACTGATTGTGTACGTTCTCCTACTTAGAAAGATGAGAGAGGTCCGTAATTTTCATCATAGGTACACTTCAACTATGAGAGTCAAAATGAGGAAAAAAATCCAGGAAATCACATTGTAGGATTTTTTCAGAATTTAATTGTAAATTATGGTGGAAAATAAGTATTTGGTCAATAACAAAAGTTCAACTCAATAACATAACCTTTGTTGGCAATGACAGAGGTCAAACGTTTCCTGTAAGTCTTCACCAGCTTGGCACACACTGTAGCTGGTATTTTGGCCCATTCCTCCATGCAGATCTCCTCTAGAGCTGTGATGTTTTGGGGCTGTCGCTGGGCAGCACAGACTTTCCCTCCACCAACTCCCTCCACCAATTTTCTATGAGGTTGAGGTCTGGAGACTGGCTAGGCCACTCCAGGCCCTAGAAATGCTTTTTACATCTTTCTAAGTGGGAAAACTTGCACAATCAGTGGCTGACTAAATACTTTTTTGCCCCACTGTATGTGACTATTCTAATGTCTGGTCAGTGTCCATTTCGGTCAGCGTCCTGTTTAACAGAACGTAATTCAGACGTTAAACTGCACATATCTGTGTAGCTTAAATCACCTGAGAATGAGTTATACTTGAACGTTCTCATACTCTTTCAGATACACAGGTGCCTGCTCCAGATTGCTTGTCCAGTACAAGGCTGCTTTCAAACAGGTCCAAGCATCAGATGTTGGCTCAATTGATGACTTTTGTCGGAAATACAGGGTAATGACATTAACTTTACAAATGTTGTGATTTGTTGTAAAATGTAATTATATGCCCTGTTTTTGTACAGTAATTATGCATTTCATTTATATTAAGGGTAGGTTTTAATAGTAATAACACTCTTAGTAGTTCATTTAATTGCAAAAAAAAAAAGCCGACCCTGATGGGCCCTGCTGTGGCCCTTCAGCAATGCCTGTGACCAGTAAATTCTGGGATAGGGTCTGGATCCCCTGCCACTTTGTCCACGATAAGTGGGATTTAAACAGGAAAAATATTCACATGGGTGCTAATGGGTTATAATTCAATTGACTCTCATTCTTTTTGTGACCAGCCTAATTTGTGTCACTCTCCTTCTTTACTGTTACAGCTCGACTGTCCACTGGCAATGGAGAGAATCAAAGAAGACCGTCCAATTACCATAAAGGATGACAAGGGCAACCTGAACCGCTGCATTGCAGATATTGTATCTGTAGGTTTCCTCTTGGAGCAATGTGTTCTGACATTACTGCTTTCACTTGGATGTGGGCCAAACAGTCGTTCCTGCCCCAGTAGTTCCATTTATTTCCAAAGTGTACTCTTTTTTGCTAAAGCACAAATCGGTATAGTTATTCCTTTTCCTGAACTGTTGACTGCACATAACAGACATCGGGGTTTATAATGGATGTTATGCTTCTGCAGTAACTAGCCTGCCATTGTGTTGCTGTGTGCAAGAGGCTTTGTGTTATGTTGTTGTATTAAGAATGTTTAATGCTCTTCGTAGTGTTTTTATGGATAAGCGCTAATGAAGTTTTATTTGCCCTTCTGCTTTTTCTAGCTCTTCATCACAGTGATGGACAAGCTGAGACTGGAGATTCGAGCCATGGATGAGGTATCTCAGTTTGGCTATTTGTAGGATCTGGCTTGTTAAAAGGTGTCTAACAAACAACACAGCCCCAAGCAATTCTGTTTTCTTCAACCTAATGGCTCATCAATGTGTATTCTAGATCCAGCCAGACCTTAGAGAGCTGATGGAGACCATGAACAGGATGAGCAACATGCCACCTGATTCAGAGGCCAAGGACAAAGTTAACCACTGGTAAGCATGAATGACTGCATTTTAAAACTAGTAGTCTGATTATTATCCATTTCGAACAGCATTTCATTTAGTCTGATTCATGAAGTCTCAGAATTTGGCTCCTACTCGGTGGGACTGGAGTCTGTCGGAATTCAGTGGGCGCAGGTGGAAATGCACCTCTGCCAGGACACCAGCTACAGGGCTCAGCAGGAGACAGCACAGTGCATCCCCCAGTCTGGACTCCCTTCCCTCACATAGCATGCCTTTGTGATTGACGACCCAGTCTGAACGCACTGCTGGGACTCAAATTTGGGGTGACCGCAGTGGTGGGCAAGTAAATTGCCCCTGTGCCACATAAGCAACTTAATGCCAAGTTCACAGTACACGATTTTAACCCAGATTTTCCTCTCACTGACTGGTCATTGAGGTAATCGAGGAAAGCCCAGGGTCGGCGTTGGCTTGGGGATTGAAAATCGTGTCTCAATCGCTAGGTGTGAAATGTTTGAGAGTCGTGACGCAACAGGCCTGCCGATCGCTCACAGAACTACCAAATCCTGTAGTGTGAAAAGTGTTGCGACCAGTTTATGACTGCCAGTGGGTGCTGTACCGAACTGATTTTAACTTTAAAATTGCTTTTGCAATATTTTACTGGTCTATTCTCATGACCAGATTTAATATTAGAATTAACAAACTAATAATCGTATTTATTCTCAGATCAAACATCTGCGTCTTACCGCATTACTGATTGGATCGTTACCAAACTCATCCCGCCTTTCCACATATACTAAAGTTATGATTGGATCTTTTCCTAACTTGTCAGATCTGATTGGATGTCGTCTCTGCCAAACATTTGGGTTTCGCTTTTATTCGAACTTGTATACTTGTATAAGTCTGGACTAGGAAGTTGGACTTGCGAGTACATTCTCCCGATGATGGGAGGATGTTCGGTTATTCTACACTTGGAACAGCAGCTATGGAGACAACACGGTTTACTTTTTACACCTAGATAAAATCCTAAAACATCTTGAATAAAGCCTGTCAGTGGTGGAAGAAGTGCTCAGATCTCTTACTTTCCACTGAATAGTTTAATCTACGTCTAACAACGGACCGATCTCATTTAAGCATAAATAAAAACCTTCCCAAACATAAGCAAGCACCAAACAAGTCTGATTTTAGAAGGGAATTTAATTCTGAACTTCAATTTATATCAGACAATTCATATTTAGAATACAGGTTGAATAAATAATACATATAATGCATAATAAATACGTTAATAACTTTGTCACATCTCCGAAATCGTCTGAGCATTTTTTATGTAAGCTTTATCTTGATAAACTGACCGCATAGTTGAATTTTAAACAACTACATTCTTGCCTAAAAAATCTTATAAGTTCATTCCATGACATAATAACAGTATTACTTTAGAAATTATACATACAGTTAGGAGTCGTCTCATCCTCCATTATCGAGCTGGCAATGCATTGTGGGATATTTCGCTGTTCAAGTCCACACAAGTCTGCTCCGATGCATCCTCGGTAATATGGGCGGAGCAAGAACACATCCGGGGATTTGAAGCGTACTTGGTTAGATGTGAAACGGAACAGTGCTTGGGCTGCGACTGAGGACGTTTCACAAGTACAGAAAAGTACGGATATTGAGAAACAGCCATCGTCTCGTCTTCGTTACAAAAAAGGGTCGTTGACGAACACTATGACGAAAATGATTCGTCAACAAAATTAGCACTGGTCTCTGGTGGACTGTGGTAGCCTAGCGGGTAAGGTACTGGACTATGGACCAGAAGCTCCAGGGTTCAAATCCCATCTCTGCCAAGCTGCCACTGTTGGGTCCTTGAGCAAGACCCTCAACCCACAATTGCTTGGATTGTAAGATTGTATCAATTGTAAGTCGCTCTGGATAAGGGCGTTTGCTAAATACTGTAAATATAAATGTCTCACCTTTACTGTTTTCACTCTTAGGTTGACCACACTGAGCAGCATGTCTGCCTCTGATGAGCTGGATGACTCCCAGGTTCGCCAGATGCTGTTTGACCTGGAGTCTGCCTACAATGCCTTCAACCGGTTCCTACACTCCTCCTAAACAACACTCCTCTATCAGAACTGTTCTTTCTCCAGTCTGTTCCTCTTCCCATCTGTAAGGGTGTTCCCTGTGTTCTTTACTGGAAGACTCTCCTTCGAGTCAGAACCCTGGCGTTTGAGAAATACTGACTCCTTCAGATCACAATGGTATTTCTGGTGCAAAATATCACTATCCATTGATGTCTGTCAGGTCTAAATCTGGCTTTAGTTCAGCTTATTTTTTGTTTGATAGAACCCTGGTGTAATGTGTTGTAGGATGGAAGAATGTCAGGGCAAGCTCTTATTGGATATTTTTGTATCACAAAAGAGGGTTGTCTCTGAGAAGATGCTCATAGTAGAATAGATTTTAAATGGTAATATCCAAAGTAATTCCTTTTATATATCCTAGCTTTCCTCTCCAAAAAATTAGGTTTGCATTAATTGTACACACTGAGTTGCCAGTTTACTGCCACATAAACTGACACATTTGCATATGTCATCTTTTTTCCTGTGTACGCCGAGTTGCCAGTGATTATCTACCAGATAGTGCACGTAATAAAAAAATCTTGATGTATACGTGATGGTAGTGTCTGGCATTGTAATCAGGGCTCTGCTTTTTTAATGGTGCAAATCCACAAACCTGTGCATAAATTGTATGTGTGAACTTTGTAATACAGATACACACGTACCAATGGTAAAGGAAAAATTACTGAACGTAGCAGTGGTTAAATGGTCTAGTTATAACATATTATGTGGCACTAACAGTTTAGTTTTTCATACTATTTAACAATCGGTTCATTTAATTGTTGTCATTACTCTGTTCTTTTGTTTGAGAAATTAGTTTCACTGTATTGTACGCAAAGTTATATTTATTAATGTACCACTTTTCCAACAGTGCATAAGACTTTTAAAAATAATACAAATGACATGAATTAAATCAGTGTGATGTGATGTTACTGAATGGTGCGATGGTGAAAAGTACAAGGTATGGCCTCTTGTTTATCTGTGTCTCAGCATCAGGTAGGGTCTAAATCGACTGAATTCAAATACACACTTAGTACGATTTTTTCGCACGGTTTTTAACGTAGTGGGACCTGCACACCGAGTGTGTTTCATTTTTTCTCTAAATACTGAAAACTCCCTGTCTGCTTTTGCTTTCTTTAATTTCCCTTCTTTTAATGTGCCATGGAGATTTCGCCTGGTCTTCTCTAACTTTTAAAAACAAAGACATCAGCAAAGATTAGTGAGGGGAGCTATAGTTTGGACTTTTTGTGGGCACAGTTTGTGGAATTAGATAAAGTTTCATACAGTCACTGTGAGGTTTTCACCATCATTCTCAAGCCTTTCAGTTATATTGTACCAGCTATTTTCTTTAATATCCATGTTTTATAGTCAGCTTGTCCTGTAAGCTCTTGTACTCTGCTACTAATAGTAGATGAGCCGTTCTGCCTGATACCTGAACTCTGATTGGTCAGATTTTAACGCATCCGAAATTAGAACAGGCTCCGATTAAAAGTTTTACGCAGTTTTGGACTCTGTGTGATGGACGGCGCTAATATATGTGTGTTCTTTTTCCAAACCTGACATGTTTTTTTTCGTCTGAAAAAAATCGGACTCGGTGTGAAAAGGCCTTTAGTCTGGAGACAGGCTGATCTCAGAACTGAAGATATAAATGAAGATTATATTCAGATACAGACAATCATTGAGTAAAAGCTAGCCTGTTGTGTTTAGTTTCCAAATCCTGTCTGATTTTACCCTCTCAGAGACTATTTTGTGCATACAGATGTAGTGCTGTCCCTCCTGCCAGCTTATAACTGCATAGGCTAGCGCATGTCTGTCATCAGTAAGAGAATAGAAACTCAGAAATAGCCTGAAAACAGCAGACATTGAGAGGAAGAATAAAACAAGAAATTGTGTAATTTTAACAGCTAACTTTTTATTAAAATTCTTTAATCTACATAATGCCACAAAGGCCCATGCATGGAGGTGTCCTAAAACTGGGGAAGTAAGATCAATGAATTGAATATAGCAAACCCACAAACTACTGTATTTTCTGGAGGACATTGTTGCACTGAGCAAAGCCTATTAGTATGACCAGGGGTTAACTTGCATTGGTCAAAATACCCTGTTCACCCTGTCTTAATAGCACGTTTTAAAATGATCAGTTTAAGTGCTTGTTGCTTTAAATGATAATAATCAACCCCTTGGTAATTCAAGTTGTCATGAGCAGAGTCTGCAGTCATAATTGTTCAATTATATAAGCTTTATTAATATGTTGTATTAAGGGGTGTAGCTGTACCCCTCTGCTTGCCAATCAGGTGTATGGGCTGGGCTGTGTATAAAAATAAGCCTGTTAAACACTAAATAAATAAAGTCATTTAACACTAAAGTGGCCGTTACTCTGCCATGGATGAGAATAACTAATTAACACTAATGATTTTTTGTTTATGCTAAAGTAACTGCTGCCATTGCTAGTTTAATGAATACCTTTGCTTTGGTTGTCTAATATATAGCTACTTTTGGTAGGTTATACAGTTATAAGTAGCTAGCCAAAAGCATATACAGTGGGGCAAAAAAGTATTTAGTCAGTCACTGATTGTGTACGTTCTCCTACTTACAAAGATGAGAGAGGTCTGTAATTTTCATCATAGGTACACTTCAACTATGAGAGACAAAATGAGGAAAATAACCCAGGAAATCAGATTGTAGGATTTTTAAAGAATTTAATTGTAAATTATGGTGGAAAATAAGTATTTGGTCAATAACAAAATTCAATTCAATACTTTGTAACATAACCTTTGTTGGCAATGACAAAGGTCAAACGTTTCCTGTAAGTCTTCACCAGGTTGGCACACACTGTAGCTGGTATTTTGGCCCATTCCTCCATGCAGATCTCCTCTAGAGCAGTGATGTTTTGGGGCAACACGGACTTTCAACTCCCTCCACAGATTTTCTATGGGGTTGAGGTTTGGAGACTGGCTAGGCCACTCCAGGCCCTTGAAATGCTTTTTACGGAGCCACTCCTTTGTTGCCCGAGCAGTGTGTTTGGGATCATCGTCATGCTGGAAGATCCAGCCACGTTCCATCTTCAATGCTCTCACTGATGGAAGGAGGTTTTGGCTTAAAATCTCACGGATCAGTCGTCCTGTCCCCTTTGCAGAAAAACAGACCCAAAGCATGATGTTTCCACCCCCATGCTTCACAGTAGGTATGGTGTCTTTAGGATGCAACTCAGCATTCTTCTTCTTGCAGTTGAGTTTTTACAAAAAAGTTCTATTTTGGTTTCATCTGACCACATGATATTCTCCCGATCCTCTTCTGGATCATCCAAATGCTCTCTGTCAAACTTCAGACGGGCCTGGACATGTACTGGCTTAAGCAGGGGGACACGCCTGGCACTGCAGGATCTGAGTCCCTCTCGGAGTAGTGTGTTACTGATGGTAGCCTTTGTTACTTTAGTCCCGGCTCTCTGCAGGTCCCTCCATGTAGTTCTGGGACTGTGGTAAGGTACTGCACTCTGGACCAGAAGGTCCATGGTTCAAATCCCATCTCTGCCAAGCTGCCACTGTTGGGTACTTGAGCAAGACCCTTAACCCACAATTGCTTGGATTGTTAGATTGTATGAAATGTAATTTGCTTTGGATAAGGGCGTCTGCTAAATGCTGTGAATATAAATGTAAAATGTAGTTCTGGGATTTTTGCTCACCGTTCTCATGATAATTTTGACCCCACGGGATGAGATCTTGTGTGGGGCCCCAGATTGAGGGAGATTATCAGTGGTCTTGTATGTCTTCCATTTTCTTACAATTGCTCCCACAGTTGATTTATTCACACCAAACTGATTACCTATTGTAGATTCACTCTTCCCAGCCTGCTGCAGGTCTACAGTTTTCTTCCTGGTGTCCTTCGACAGCTTTTTGGCTATGGTTGAGTTTGGAGTCTGACTGTTTGAGGCTGTGGACAGGTGTCTTTTATACAGATAACGAGGTCAAACAGGTGCCATTAATACAGGTAACGAGTGGAGGACAGAAGAGCTTCTTAAAGAAGAAGTTTCAGGTCTGTGAGAGCCAGAAATCTTGTTTGTTTGTGGGTGACCAAATGCTTACTTTCCACCATAATTTACAAATCCGACAATGTGATTTCCTGGATTTTTTTCTCAATTAGTCTTTCATATTTTATTTACAGACCTCTCTCATCATTCTAAGCAGGTTAACTTGCACAATCAGTGGCTGACTAAATATTTTTTGCCCCACTGTATGAGCTGTTTTGATCTTGTTTGCAGTGTGATTCTTTTTAAATATTTGAAGATATCCATTACTCCATGCAACAAAACGAAAGAAACTGGAACTGACCGAAAGCGCTAGCCGCTCAAATCTGTGGAAAGATGCTGAGGCATTATGGGAAATGTAGTGCCTGTAGTGTAATTTGCAAGCAGCATCCGGTAGTTCTTCTCAGCAACCTAGGATAAAAACGACTTTTTACTGCCGTTATTTTAGAGGCGCACAGCAACATTTGTCTGGGGCACGTACCCCAGTAAAGTGGGTCTGTTGACTACCCTGATGGGAAGTGAGCTGAGTTAAGTGTGAGTATATAATTGAGCTGATTCGGCACGGGATAATCTGTTGCGGCTCCTTTAAGCACACTGCTTCTTCGCAGCTGCACGCGTCTCCATGGCAACGCTACACAACGAAACGATGCGCAGCATTTAGTGCCAGATTAGCCAGATTTTACCCACGTTTAAAGCAGCAGTTTAATTTTAGTATGGAAGCTACATATATGAAGCAGGATGTGGATGTTAACGTGCATCAATAGTTACTGCGTAACTCTACAGATGTTAGAAGCCGCACTTGTTTGCTAAGGCTACTAAGCTAACGTTTAGCCAGTTAGAACAGGGTGAAGGAGGTGGCTAGCAGTTTACCCTCGGTCGTATTTGAATACCTTAGACACGATAGCATATATTGCTGTACTTTGGAAACTTAAATAAAAGCCGTTTTCTGAAGCAATAAGGGGGAGACTTTAATACGTGTTGTGTACCAGCTAAACTCGGTAACAAGTAACAGACAGGATGAACCTGACGGAGGTGGAAGAGCACATCACCCTGAAGTATGAAATCAAAAGGAGACTCGGAAAAGGGGTAAGTATATAATATTTAGCTGTGTATTCAATTATCTATCCGTCTGCCTGTCTGTCTACAAACCCAAATCAGAGAAAGTTGGAACAGTATGGAAAATGCAAATCAGAAAACGCAGGGTGTCTTACATTAACTTTTATTTACTGTGGTATTGTGTGTGGGACTGTGGTAGCCTAGTGGTTAAGGTACTGGATTACAGACCTAAAGATCCAGGGTTCAAATCCCACCTCTGCCAAGCTGCCACTGGCTCATGGAGCCATAATTGCCCATAATTGCTTGGCTTGTAAGATCAGGTAAGTTGTAAGTCGCTCTGGATAAGAGTGTCTGCTAAATGCTGTAATTGTAAATTTAATTGCAGACAGTATGAACTCAATATATTTCATGTTTTGTCTGGTCACTTCATTTCATTAGTTATTAAACATCCATTCCTGCATTTGCCTGCAACACATTCCAACACAAAATTGGGATGGTAAAGATTTTACCACTTAATGTTGCCATTCCTTCTCACCACACATAAAAGACAGTTACCAACCGATGAAGTGTTGGCTCATTCTTCCTGAAAACACATCTTTATGTGTCTTTAGATGTTGCCATGTTGGCCTAAAATTTACACAGCTGGTTGCGACTTGAACTGGTCTCTGGAGCTGTGAGGTGGCATTGCCAAACACTTTGCCACCATGCTGCCCGGTTTGTTTTTGTATTTTGTTTCAAACACTGAAAGAAACAGATGTAAGAAAGAAAGATGTAGAAGATGTAGATAATGTTTTCAGTATTGCAGAGCTACATCAGCATACATATCAACATAAACAACATTAATAATTCCCTCAGCATTACCTTAGTACATGAATAAGAAAATTACTGATCTGCAGAAAGGTTTAGGGAAGCAGTGTTTTAGTTTTGAAGAGTCAAGTTTTAACCCTGAATGTCTGAATGAGTTTTAGTACTTGCAGTTGCAGTTTTGTTTGTTTCATGTGTTAGAATGAAGTCACAGCCTGTTACTGCAT
Source organism: Ancistrus triradiatus (assembly GCA_025084515.1). Classification (NCBI taxonomy): domain Eukaryota; kingdom Metazoa; phylum Chordata; class Actinopteri; order Siluriformes; family Loricariidae; genus Ancistrus; species Ancistrus triradiatus. The sequence continues at coordinate 667,657 of JAJAGP010000149.1, read as the reverse complement.
TTTCCTAAATAAATTGATGAATTATTAGTGTGTGGGTTACTGATGGTTGGTAAAGGTCAGTCCTGAGGTAAACTTTGTTCAGAACCACTGGCATTGCATTAAAAGTATTTCTCCTTCCTTTGTTTGTTTAAAAAGGAGAAACGTTTATTTTCTGGTAATGTATATTTATTTGTTTGGAATGTTTGTATTTTGGTGATTTGCACAAAATTAGTTCTAGGAAAACCACATGGCACTAGTACATGGTTTGAGACTCTGCCAAAGACTAACCAATTGTAAATCAAAATGGCACTGTCTTTTCTGAATAATGAAGTAGTGAATAAATATATAAATACGTCATCAAATACCAAAATTCAGCATGTCTCGAATTTGCTCACCCAGTGTTTGAGGGTGAGCAAATACTAAAGTGAGTGACATTAAAATAGTATTGAGTCCAATCTTGAGTCCATTTATATTCCAGTGTGTAGGCTAATGGATAAGCAGGACATGGCAACTCACTGGAGTTTGTTTGTCTATTTATCTCTTTATTTAGCATCATATCAGCATCAATGGCTATTCACAACAGGAGCAAGGTTATATCGATACTAGTTAGGTAAATTCATACTGGGACACGTTGAGGACATGCAAACTCCACACAGGCAGAGTTCAAGGTTAAGATCGAACCTAGGATTACTGGAGCTGTGAGGTGGCCATGCTAACCACCTTTGCCAATGTGCCACCCAGTCACTGAACCCAGTATTTTGAGATTTATGTCAATCCTAGTGTCCTAAATTTCTGAATTTCCAGGAACTTCAAGTTTTGTTCTCTTGTTGGTCCTGAGATTGGACAAACCACTAATTCTTATAGCTTTTCAAGTGCAAGGATGTGCTAGATAAAACTTTAGAATAAAGTAAAAGAACAGTCATGTTCTATCTGTATTAGGGCTGCAACAACGAATCGATAAAATCGATAATAATCGATTATTAAAAGTGTCGACAACGAATTTCATTATCGATTCGTTGTGTCGCATGATTTATGTTTCCCTCGCTTTTTCAAATCCGCTTACATTACTTGCGGCACTTCGTCTATGCTGGAAAAAATACGAGGTTCGGCCTAAGATTTCAAAAGTTTAGGAGCACTTCACACTTCACACAACTAAACAATGTGTAACATGCAAGCTTTGCAAAAGTGATCTGACCTGGCACGGGAGCACCAAGCTGATACAGCCCTTGAAACGGAAACAGGTTGCAGTCACTGATGAGGATGATCGGAGCTCAACAACAGCGTAAGTCACCACAATATCTCGAGTTTCTTCCATTTTGAAGTGAGGAAACGTAACGGCACACTCACACTATGCCTACGGACACAGCACGGTTGATGCTGTTATTGCTTGTTAGCTGGATAATGACAGTTATGGAGTTAAGAGACAGATATCCTATATTGGCCAGGCTAGCCAAGTCCTATTTATGCATTCCTGCTACTTCCACACTGTCTGAGCGTTTATCTTCTGCGGCAGGAAATATAGTCTCTAAAAAGAGAGCCAGGCTTTAGCCAGGAGCATGTTGACATGCTAACATTTTGGCTTGCAATGCAAAGTTTCTAAAGAAAAGGAGCATGAATGAGTTTGTATGTAGTGTTTGCATCAGAGATGCAGTTATTTTTCTTTATTATTTAATTTGTTATTTTAATTTAGTAATACATTTAATTTATTATTATTCATTTATTGTAAGCACTTATTTGCTCTGTTATTTAATGTTATATTTCTGAATAAAGATATGGAAAGTTTTTTTTAACTCGATTCATTGATTAATCGAAAAAATAATTTCGATTAATAACGATTATTAAAATAATCGTTAGTTGGAGCCCTAATCTGTATGTATATTACAGCTACTGTTTTGCCTCGGTTTCTTGACCTCTTTACGATTACTCCCCTAACTTTCCAGCTCAGTACTTGGATTATTTTCATTATTTATGACTGAAGCTTTTGTTGATGGCACGGTGGTGCAGTGGTTAGCACTGTCGCCTCACAGCTTCGAGATCTTCGGTTTGATTCTGACCCTGGGCTCCACCTCTGTGGAGTGTGCATGTGCATGTTCTTCCCGTGTTTGCATGGGTTTTCACCGGGTACTTCGGTTTCCTCCCACAGTCCAAAGACATGCGTGTTAGCTTAGTTGGTGTTTCTAAAGTGTCCCTTGATGGATTGGTGTCCTGTCTTGGGTTGTTCCTGTGTTGCCGGCTAGGCACCGGCTTTCCCACAACCCTGTCTAGGATACGCAGATAAGGAAGTGAATGAATGAAGGAAGCTTAAGTTGCATGAGAGCATATCTAAAAATGTCGTTGGAATGCTTATTTATTATTGTTTATTTATCTGTATTATTGCTTCTGTATCTGTATTGCTTATGATTTTGACCTTGTGTCTCTTGTGACAGGCATATGGAATTGTATGGAAGGCAGTGGACAGAAAGACAGGAGAAATGGTGGCTGTAAAAAAAATCTTTGATGCCTTCAGGAATAGAACTGATGCTCAGGTACAAGTTATATCTTACAATATATACAGTATTATCAGAAATATCGATGTCATGACCAGCCAAGGAGCACAGATGAATGCAGAGCGCATATTTTTTGCACAATATGAAGATTCAAAACAAAAAGCAGAATCAGTACCGGCAATCATGAGTTCAGTGTCCAATACCAGAGGGCAGCCAGTTAGGGCGAACAGTCTGAAGGGTGAGGCAGGCATAACCGAGTAAGAGACAGAGTTTGTCATCTAGTAAATTCATTACATTCAGGGAATTTGTCGAGGCGTGAAAAGATGTGCTCAGAAACAGAAACTTAATCAAGTGATTTCATGAAGAGTGCAAGCAAACATTAGGAAACGTGCAGTTCCGCTGTCCGACACCAGAGGGCCGGGCAGGGATTTGGACTACAATCCCTAGCATGCATGCGCCTACGATGCCCAGCAGGCATGTTATGCCCCACTGGCTCCTTATTTGTGAGGGAGCATTTATACCTCTTGGTTGCACGAGCCCTGCTTGCCACTGCAGCGGGAGTTTCCGCTTTGATTCATGAATCGCTCACTGGTATTGACTCCACGCACAGGAGCACGAGCAAACATGTATTTCTTTCTTTTCCCGTTCGTTACGTTGCAAGTGCTGGATTGTTATCAGAACCTACACTTTGTTACATGACCTCGGCTCGCCGCCATTATGGGAGCCTCTGCTTTGATTCACGAATCATTCACTGGTGTCGACTCAGGATTCTAGAGCCTGCATGAGTCACTGCGTGCTTTTCTTTTTTCCTCACTCGCTATGCCATAAGGGAGACCTTGTTAACAGCGTTTCGTTCACGTATCTGTTTAGCGAAGTCCTTTTCCTAACGGTCTAGTAGTTAAGCGATCCGGGTTCCATTCCCAATTACCAAATAAGCCCAGCTACCTGCACTTGGGTCCTACTTCCGTTCACTTCCATGAACCCTAACAAACATAAGTTTTAAATAATAAAGTACTGTTAACATTTTAGAACAACTTTAATGATTATAATAATAACTGTAGAATATTTTTTGTCATAATCGTCTTCATATAAAAATGAACAGACTTTACCTTAACTATCCTACGATAGAAGCCGTACTAGAGCTGCCATAAATGTAGCTCAACTTTTTTTTTTGTCATTTTAGCACATAACATTTCGAAGCTCTCTAACAATGCTGACACCAAACTCTGCCTATACAGGGGTTAGACAATGAAACTGAAACACCTGTCATTTTAGTGTGGGAGGTTTCATGGCTAAATTGGACCAGTCTGGTGGCCAATCTTCATTAATTGCACATTGCACTAGTAAGAGCAGAGTGTGAAGGTTCAATTAGCAGGGTAAAAGCACAGTTTTGCTCAAAAATATTGCAATGCACACAACTTTATGGGTGACATACCAGAGTTCAGATGGTTTGATGAACATGAAAGTCAAGTTGAACATCTCCCATGGCCTGCCACAGTCACCAGATTCTAAAATTATTACTGAGCCACTTTGGGGTGGTTTTGGAGAAGCTAGTCAGGAAACGTTTTCCTCCACCAGCCATCACGTAGTGACCTGGCCACTATCCTGCAAGAAGAATGGCTTAAAATCCCTCTGACCACTGTGCAGGACTTGTAGATGTCATTTCCAAGACCGAATTGACGCTGTGTATTGGCCGCAAAAGGAGGCCCTACACCATACTAATGAAGTATTGTGGTCGAAAACCAGGTGTTTCAGTTTCATTGTCTAACCCCTGTAGGTTTAACATTACTTACAGTGCCTGAGTTCATGTGTTATTCATTCTGAACATTAACCACAATAATCATTTAAAACTTCTTCTGCCCAGCTGGTTGATTATCCAGTTCTAACCAATGGTGTGTCTATTATACAGTTAATTTAGCTTCTATGCTTTTTTAAACAAAAAAAATCCATATAATAAACACACTCTCATAATTAAGTGGTGCCCCCAACAGCTTACTCAATTTATATGTCATGTGGAGTTCCATTCAGTCTGGGCTACGGCCCACCAAAACTTTTTCAGCTTCATTTAAAAGATTTTAAAATTCAGTTTTAAGTCTAGCTAAATATACATTTGGAGGATATGCCTGCTTACCTACAGTGGTCGAAAAAAGTGTTTGCCCCCCTCCTGATTTTCCTATTTTTTTTGCATGTTTGGTCACACTAAGTGTTTTCAGAACATCAGACCATTTAAATATCAGTCACAAGTAAACACAAAATGCAGTTTTTAAATGAAGAGTGTTTATTATTAAGGGAGGAAAAAAATCCAAACCTACATGACCCTGTGGTGGAAAAAAGTGACCCCCCCCCCCCCCTTGTTAAAAACATAACTTAATTATGGTTTATCACACCTGAGTTCACTGTCTCTAGCCACACCCAGGCCTGATTATTGCCACACCTGTTTCTCAATCAGGACATCACTTAAATAGGACCTTCCTAACAAAGTAAAGTACAACAAAAGATTCTTAAAAGCTACACATCATGCCGAGATCCAAAGAAATTCAGAAACAGTTGAGAAAGAAAGTAATTGAGATCTATCAGTCTGGAAAGGGTTATAAAGCCATTCCTAAAGGACTCCAGCAAACCACAGTGAGAGCCATTATCCACAAATGGAGAAGACATGGAACAGTGTGAACCTTCCCCAGGATGTGGCCGGCCGACCAAAATTCCCTTCAAGAGCACAGCGACGACTCATCCAAGAGGTCACAAAAGACCCCACAACAACATCCAAAGAACTGCAGGCCTCACTGCCTCAGTTAAGGTTCATGCCTCCACCATAAGAAAAGAGACTGGGCAACAATGCCCTGCATGGCAGAGTTCCAAGATGAAAACCACTGCTGAGCAAAAAAGAACATTAAAGCTCTTCTCAATTTTTCCAGAAACACATCTTGATGATCCTCAAGACTTTTGGGAAAACATTCTGTGGGGGCTGACGAGACAAAAGTTGAACTCTTTGGAAGGTGCTGGTCCCATTACATCTGCTGTAAAAGTAACACAGCATTTCAGAAAAAGAACATTATACCAACAGTAAAATATGCCTGGTGGTAGTGTGATGGTCTGGGGCTGTTTTGCCTGCTTCAGGACCAGGAAGACTTGCTGTGATAAATGGAACTATGAATTCTGCTGTCTACCAAAATAATCCTGAAGGAGAATGTCCGGCCATCTGTTAGTGACCTCAAGCTGAAACGAACTTGGGTTCTGCAGCAGGACAATGATCCAAAACACACCAACAAGTCCACCTCTGAATGGCTGAAGTAAAACAGAATGAAAACTTTGGGGTGACCTAGTCAAAGTCCTGACCTGAATCCTATTGAGATGCTGTGGCATGACCTTAAAAAGGCCGTTCATGCTTGAAAACCCTCCAGTGTGGCTGAATTACAACAATTCTGCAAAGATGATTGGCCAAAATTCCTCCACAACACTGTAAAAGACTCATTGCAAGTTATCACAAACGCTTGGTTGCAGTTGTTGCTGCTAAGGGTGGGCCAACTAGTTATTAGGTTTAGGGGGCAATGACTTTTTCACACAGCGCCATGTAGGTTTGGATTTGTTTCTCCCTTAATAATAAACACCTTCATTTCAAAAACTGCATTTTGTGTTTACTTGTGTTGCCTTTGACTAATATTTAAATGGGTTTGATGTCCCGAAACACTTAAGTGTGACAAACATGCAAAAAATAGGAAATCAGGAAGGGGGCAAACACTTTTTCACACAACTGTAAGTATCTTTTGCTTCTACACAAAATGAACAGAAGACTGAATTACATTTCTCCAAAGCTTAGACAGGCCTCTCCCACTGCTACTGCTACTATTACAAAAACTACAAGAAAGAAATATACAGTAAATAAGTAACAATGATAATATAAATACATGCATATATATTTGACTTTGAATTTTGAGTATGACTTACAAATGTGAATAAGTTAAATGTTTTTGTTGTCTCTTTTTGTTTAGAGAACTTTCAGAGAAATCATGTTTCTTCAGGTGAGGACACACTAAATATGCTGAAATTTTTGATACACTGTCTGCTCATTTATACAGGCATGCGCCATTTAACACATTAACACATTACGTTCTGTGAAACAGGTTGTTAATTAAAATGGTCGTTGTCCGGACATGACCATGGTCACATACACTCTTTGTAGGCTACTGTAATGTAAATATAAAGATTATATTCCCAAGAAAACTGCATGCAAACAAGACATAAATGCATCAGAGATGCTGTTGAAAACACGATCGGAACGCTACCATCTATACAGCATCAGAAGCCTAACCTGTCTTCATATCACTCCCTCCAGGAAATACACAACACAGTGGTTCAGTGTTACAAGAACACAGTTACAAACACAAACACACTGTTAGAACCAAAATATAAATTTGCACAATGGAATATAAACATAAACATACAATCAGGGAACTCTAAAATTCGATTCAAGAGGGAATTCAAAGTTTTCCACTTGTGTGAAACACAGACCAATACTTACGGACGTAGTTAACGTAGGTAATCAATATTCATAAAAATAAATTAAATAAAAAAAAGTATGATGTAAGTAGTACTTATGCCAGCAAAAATACACATGCTAAACCTTTTTTAAATTTGACCAGCTGTTTACGCCTTAAGTTAAAAAACAGATTTTTATTCCCTATTATTTGTTAGAATTGTTAAGACGGATGTTAATCGGATGCTTGTTAAATGGCGCTTACCTGTACTTAAAAGCATCGGTAGATACATGACATTAATACTGTCTTTACCTCGTATGTCACATACATATTACGAAAACGAATTGTTATTTTTTTGACATTTGAATCCTATTCATTTGTTTACAACAATGTGCATCTCTTGATCTGAATGTTTTACTTTGAAGACCAGCATTACAGGAATTCTTGATGGTATTGTCATAATTGTTGCTCCAAATGCTGACATGTCTAATTAGAACCTTGTATTTTTAACTTAGGAGTTTGGCGATCATCCTAATGTCATCAGGTTGCTCAATGTCATCCGAGCCCAGAATGATAAAGACATTTACTTGGTATTTGAGTACATGGGTAAGGCCACATTTGAGTGCAGGCTATGAAACTACAGTGAAGTATCCTATTAGTGTAGCTGTTTACCAAGGTGCACCTGAGCCCTAGGTCTTAGTTGTTGATTCTTACAGCTTTTTTTAATCTTGCTTGTTTTGTGTTAAACATTAAGCTGAGATTGGTCTACTGAATAACTAGTTGGAAGGAAATAAGATATATAACCATTAGCATATAACCATCTGTGTAACCGCAGAGGACAACTTGAGGGAAGAAGTAATCTCATTAAATGTAAACATTTAACCTTTCTGACCACGTGTGTTCCAGAATAAATGTGGCTCATATTTATATTTCATATGTTGATTTGTGCATTACTTTGAAACACCTGGATCTTTTCTCCTTCCAGATACTGACCTGCATGCAGTAATTAAGAAAGGCAACCTTTTGAAGGACATTCATAAGTGCTATATAATGTACCAGCTTCTTAAAGCCACTAAATACTTACACTCAGGGAATGTTATCCACAGGGACCAGAAGGTAGGTTCTTATGAATATAAGTTCTAATAGGGAGCTACAAACCATTCATAAATTGTAATTCCTTGCATGTTCTCTGTCTCGCAGCCCTCCAATATATTACTAGATGCAGACTGCTTTGTCAAACTGTGTGACTTTGGTTTGGCACGCTCCCTCTGTCAGATCCAAGAGGATGCTGGGAACCCTGCTCTGACAGAATATGTGGCCACACGGTGGTATCGTGCACCTGAAATACTTCTTGGCTCCACTAGGTGACTTGGTTCCGTTTAGGCTGTTTGAATTGAATTTTTTGAGTATGAACTTAGGATTTCTTTAATTGTTGCCCTCCCCCCTCTCTTTTCTCTCTGTTGTATAGGTACACAAAGGGGGTGGATATGTGGAGTGTGGGCTGCATTCTTGGAGAGATGTTGCTTGGCAAGCCGCTGTTTCCTGGAACCTCCACCATCAATCAGATAGAGAAAATTATGAGTGCAATTCCACATCCACTGCCAGAGGGTGAGATTACTACCAGTCCCAATGTTCATTTTATATAGGGAACTGTTAAAATATCCAAAATCATGTATTTTTTGGTGAGTAATATTTGGAGGAGGGTCTTTACAAGGTAAGTACTAACCAAATGACTATTATCATTACAGTAACAGTATTAGCTGTCAGCATTGTACATGCTCATGGCACATCAGTGGATCCAAACATATGTCTCCTCTGTTTGGATATCATGTCAATATTAGACCTGATGCCAGTATACAGTACATGATCTCAGTATCTGGGCATTCATCTAGACCTGGAATAGTGTAACGATGGTTAAACAGTTAGGTTTAGTTTTCACATGTGCCCTTATCTTTTGATTTCAGACATTTTGGCAATCAGGTCAGAGTATGGAGCATCTGTAATTCAGAGGATGATGCTTAGGTATGTGTTCAAAGATAAAACTGGACATTTAGCATTAGCTTTTGGAGAGTTTTTTCAGTGCAGGTGTGCGCAGTTTAATGTCCGCATTACGTTGTGTGGATGTTGACCGGATATTACCATAGTCACATAATAGTTTAAATGCTTTCACAAGTGTTTTATTTTAAACAGTAATAGTAATTAAAACACGATATGAAATATTTAGCCCGTACTGTACAATATACTAATTTTTATCTTTGTATTTTTTATAAAACTTGAAACACGTACCGAAAACGAAAATGAAAAGAATGTTACCATGTAGTTTTTGCCTGTGATTCTCTTTTCTGTCAGCAGGTGTCGCAGCAGGTTCACTCGTACTGTGGAACCTCTGCACTTAATTGAGTTCCAGAAGGAATCCAATAAGAAATAACGTAAATAGGATTCATCCGTTCCCAACCCCCAAATGATTGTTTTAAGCCTATATTCATATGTAGTTAGTGGTTAAAATCATGAATAAAGCAAAGAAATGTCATACAATACATAAAATAAACATGACATGAAATAAGTGAATATACAGTGAGACATAGACACTGTGGTGAACATAGTTTCGGCATGTCTTGTCACTGGTATAGCCGCGGCAAGACTGAGGGTGTGTCAGATTGCACCGAAATACTAATATAATATACGTCATATAATAATGCAGTGGTGCTTGAAAGTTTTGAATCCTTTAGAATTTTCTAGATTTCAGCATAAATATGACCTAAAACATCAGTAGATTTTCACATAAGTCCTAAAAGTAGATCAAGAGAACCCAGTTAAACAAATGAGACAAAAATATTATATTTGGTCATTTATTTATTGAGGAAAATGATCCAATATTACATATTAGTGAGTGGCAAAAGTATGTGAACCTCTATGATTAACAGTTAATTTGAAGGTGAAATTAGAGTAAGGTGTTTTCAATCAATGGGATGACAGTCAGGTGTGAGTGGGCACCCTGTTATATTTAAAGAACAGGGATCTGTCAAAGTCTGTTCTTCACAACACATTTGTGGAAGTGTATCATGGCACGAACAAAGGAGATTTCTGAGGACCTCAGAAAAAAGAGTTGTTGATGCTCATCAGGCTGGAAAAGGTTACAAAACCATCTGTAAAGAGTTTGGACTCCACCAATCCACAGTCAGACAGATTGTGTACAAATGGTAGAACTTCGAGGCCATTGTTACCCTAACCAGGAGTGGTCGACCAACAAAGATCACTCCAAGAGCAAGGCGTGTAATAGTTGGCGAGGTCACAAAGGACCCCAGGGTAACTCCTAAGCAACTGAAGGCCTCTCTCACATTGGCTAATGTTAATGTTCATGAGTCCACCATCAGAAGAACACTGAACAACAATGGTGTGTATGACAGGGTTGCAAGGAGAAAGCCACTGCTCTCCAAAAAGAACATTGCTGCTCATGTGTAGTTTGCTAAAGATCATGTGGACAAGCCAGAAGGCTATTGGAAGAATGTTTTGTGGATGGATGAGACCAAAATAGAACTTTTTGGTTTAAAAGACAAACGATATGTTTGGTGAAAGCATAAGAACCTTATCCCATCTGTGAAACATGGTGGTGGTAGTATCATGATTTGGGCCTGTTTTGCTGCATCTGGGCCAGGACGGCTTATCATCATTGATGAAACAATGAATTCTATCAGACAATTCTATACAATTCTGAATTATATCTGACAATTCTAAAGGAAAATATCAGGACATCAGAAGGTGGGTCATGCAGCAAGACAACGACCCTAAGCACACAAGACATTCTACCAAAGAATGGTTAAAGAAGAACAAAGTTAATGTTTTGGAATGGCCAAGTCGAAGTCCTGACCTTAATCCAAGCTGAAGCGAGCAGTTAATGTGAGGAAACCCACCAACATCCCAGAGCTGAAGCTGTTCTGTACGGAGGAATGGGCTAAAATTCCTCCAAGCCAGTGTGCAGGACTGATCAACAGTTACAGGAAACGTTTAGGTGCAGTTATTGCTGCACGGGGGGGTCACACCAGATACTGAAAGCAAAGGGTCACATACTTTTGCCACTCACTAATATGTAACATTGGATCATTTTCCTCAATAAATAAATTACCAAGTATAATATTTTTGTCTCCTTTGTTTAACTGGGTTCTCTTGATCTACTTTTAGGACTTGTGTGAAAATCTGATGATGTTTTAGGTCATATTTACGCAGAAATATAGAAAATTCTAAATGGTTAAAAAAAACCTTTTAAGCACCACTGTATAATGTCTGAAGGGTTTGAGTGAAGAGGCGTTCAAATTCCGAAGTTTCACTTTTCTAGTTTTCTGTCATTCAGACATCAGTCAGATGTATATAAGACAGATGTTTATTTCCTATTGTAATTTTTAAAGCCCCGATGTTAAAGCGAATGAGCGTTGATTGGATGGATGTGAAACGGTGCACACCTGTAGTTTATTATTAGTAAAGATTACCCACTATGAGTGTATTGTTTATGCATTAATTAGCACTTTCTTGGTTCTTCCACTATGCTTTTGCCATTCATTCATCTTTGAACATGTGCTTTTTTGATGGTCTAGACCACAGGTGCTGTTAGGTGATTTACTACAGCCATCAGTGCCACCTGATGCTCTTGATCTGCTACAGCGCATGCTGGTATTTAACCCAGATAAGCGACTGACAGCAGAGGAAGCCCTCCAGCATCCTTATGTGGCCAAGTATATGGAATATTTTGTCTTATCTTCTTCAAAATCCATAATATATTCTCACATCCCAAACTCTTTATTTGATGTTTAATCACCACATAATAATATGTTCATGATTACTTTCACTTTTTGCTATTCCGCTTAAGGTTTCACAACCCAGCGAGAGAACCTAGTCTTGACTATGAAGTTATTCTCCCTGTGGACGATGATGTCCAGCTGTCTGTTGCTCAGTACAGAAACAAACTTTATGAGGTATAGTGACTGTATTTGCACTTTATAGTTCCAAGAGTGCTTTCATAATCTTCCCTATGAAGTAAATCCCTGTAAATGTGATGGAACTATCCAAGTAAGGAAGACATTATGACATTATAGTAGGTCTCTGATAATGATGTACAGTGGTGCTTGAAAGTTCGTGAACCCTTTAGAATTTTCTATATTCCTGCATAAATATGACATAAAACATCAGCAGATTTTCACACAAGTCCTAAAAGTAGATAAAGAGAACCCAGTTAAACAAATGAGACAAACATATTATACTTGGTCATTTATTTGTTGAGCAAAATGATCCAATATTACATATTAGTGAGTGGCAAAAGTATGTGAACCTCTAAGATTAGCAGGTAATTTGAAGGTGAAAGTAGAGTCAGGTGTTTTCAATCAAAGGGATGACAATCAGGTGTGAGTGGGCACCCTGTTTTATTTAAAGAACAGGGATCTGTCAACGTCTGCTCTTCACAACACATGTTTGTGGAAGTGTATCATGGCACAAAAAGGAAATTTCTGAGGACCTCAGAAAAAGAGTTGTTGATGGAAAAGGTTACAAAACCATCTCTAAAGAGTTTGGACTCCACCAATCCACAGTCAGACAGATTGTGTACAAATGGAGGAAATTCAAGATCATTGTTACCCTCCCCAGGAGTGGTCGACCAGCAAAGATCACTTCAAGACCAAGGCGTGTAATAGTTGGCGAGGTCACAAAGGACACCAGGATAACTTCTAAGCAACCGAAGGCCTCTCTCACATTGGCTAATGTTAATGTTCATGAGTCCACCATCAGAAAAACACTGAACAACAATGGTGTGCATGGCAGGGTTGCAAGAGAAAGCCACTGCTCTCCAAAAAGAACATTGCTGCTCATCTGCAGTTTGCTAAAGATCACGTGGACAAGCCAGAAGGCTACTGGAAGAATGTTTTGTGGATGGATGAGACCAAAATAGAACTTTTTTGGTTTAAAAGAAAAAGTGTTTTACGTTTGGAGGAAAAACCCACCAACATCACAGAGTTTGAAGCTGTTCTGTACGGAGGAATGGGCTAAAATTCCCCCCAAGCCGGTGTGCAGGACTGATCAACAGTTACAGGAATGTTTAAGATGCAGTTATTGCTGCACAGGGGGGTCACACACCAGATACTGAAAGCAATGGGTCACATACTTTTGCCACTCATTAATATGTAATATTGGATAATTTTCCTCAATAAATAAATGACCAAGTATAATATGTTTAACTGGGTTCTCTTGATCTACTTTTAGGACTTGTGTGAAAATCTGATGATGTTTTAAGTCATATTTATGCAGAAATATTGAAAGGGTTCACAAACTTTCAAGCACCACTGTACAACCCCAAATCGAAAAAGTTGGGACAGTATGGAAAGTGCATTTAAAAAACAGTGCTCCTTACATTTCCTTTGACTTTTAATTAAGACATTTGCAGACAGTATGAACCCAATATATTACATGTTTTTTTTCTGGTCAACTTCATTTCATTTGTTAGTAAACATCCATTCCTGCATTTCAGGCCTGTAACACAATCCACAAAACGGGAAATTTAGGGCTAGAAATGGGTTTTAAAAAATGATGTGATTTCAAACAGGTGATGTCAACAGGTGATTGTAAACATGATTTGGCACTAGCCACGAAAGTTTTTGAAGAGCAATGATGGGCAGAGAATCTCCAGTTTGTCAGCAAATGTATGCGAAAAGTATTGAAATGTTTAAAGCGGTAGCTTATGTTGCTCTAAGAGCTCAGTGTACTTTTCTGCATTAATGCTGCCATCACAGAAGTGTAAATGACCTTTGCCAAGGGCACTGACCAACCCCATTCCATGACAAAGTCTGGCTTTTGGACTTGTTGCTGATAACAGTTTGGATGATTCTTTTTGTCTTTGGTCAAAAAGCACACGGTGTCCATTTCTTCCAAAACAGATCTGGAATACTGATTCGCCTGACCAAGGTACATGTTTTCACTGTGTGATGGTCCATCCCAGATGCTTCTGAACCCAGAGAAGTCAAAGCTGATTTGGTCATGTTTAGCATAAGGCTTTTTTTTGCACAGTAAGGTTTTAAGTGGCATTTGTGAATGTAACTCCATATTGTAGGGCTTGAAAAGGTTTGCCAAAGTAATCATTTGCCCATGTGGTTATATCAGACATTGATTAATGACTGTTCTTGATGCAGTGCCGGCTGTGGGAAAGGAGATCATCTTCAAATTAGGATTGCGCCCTTGACAGTACGGGGAAATATAAAAGTCCCTTCCAATCTTTCTTTGAGGAACGTTGTTTTCAAACATTTCAGTAATTTTCTGATGCATTTGTTTGACAAACTGGAGATTCTTTGGTCAACTTTTGAGCCTTGACTCTCCTTTCATGGATACTGCTTTTGTACCAAATCATGATTATAGTCACCTGTTGACATCACCTGTTTGAAGTCACAATAATTAAGTTTATTTTACCTCATTACTAGCCCTAAATTTCCCTCCGTCCCAACTGGAATGTGTTACAGGCTTGGAATGCAGGTATGGATGTTTATTAACAAATGAAATTAAGTTGACCAGAAAAAAACAAACATGAAATATCTAAGGATATTTCATGTTTCATAAATTATTATTTATTATTATTATTATTATTATTATTATTATTATTTACATTTTCCATGCTGTCCCAACTTTTTCTGATTTGGGGTTGTATAATGGATCTCCAAACTGTAGCAGCAGCTCTTTCAATTAAAAGTGGTTCTTTCTTACTAACCTAGGTCTGTCCAGTAATGGCTAAATTGTGTTGTGAATTGGTGTACTAATTTGTAATACTAAAATTCAACATTTCAACTCAACAACAATTATTCAACAACACTGTTGTGCAACCCAGACAAACATTACTGTCCCTGCTACACAGAACGCTGAAATGGTAATGGAATCGTGTCAATGGTTAAAATTAGAGTTAATTAATGAAAACTGCACAGTTTTACATCAAATAGTACTTTCATATACTTGTTGGAGTATTTTTATTTGAATCTCGTTGTAAACAGATGATTCTGGAGAAACGTGCATCTCGTCAGATGGCAAGACACATCCATCTGAAGCAGAAAGCTGAAGGAAAGACAGGTGGAGACAATGAACCGGATAAATTAAATGCAACATACAAAGCGTGTCAGAGAGAAGAGAAAGGAGAAGGGGAAGGAGATGGTAAAAAATCATTCCATTACAAGAGGGAAAAAACTGGCACACGCCCAGCTACTGCCATGCCTGTTTCCACACAAGAGCAAACCCCAGCGGGCATCGATAGATACAGTGCCGCTACAATCACCAGTGTGGCCAAGATATCCTACAATCCTATCACACATATATCCAGTGAGTCATCCTGTACAGTAGTACTAAGCCTGTTTAATGTTTGCAGTACACTTCTATCAGTGACGGATGAAGTACCTTTAAGCTGCACTTAAGTAAAAGTATAAGTGACTTGCCAGGAAGTGACTTCGGTAGAAGTTCGGTAAAGTCACCTCTTAGAATATAAGTTGAGAAAATGTCTTAAAGTATCTGCTATTTACTGTACGTACAGTGGTGCTTGAAAGTTTGTGAACCCTTTAGAATTTTCTATATTTCCGCATAAATATGACCTAAAACATCATCAGATTTTCACACATGTCCTAAAAGTAGATAAAGAGAACCCAGTTACACAAATGAGACAGAAATATTATACTTTGTCATTTATTTATTTAGGAAAATGATCCAATATTACATATTACTGAGTGGCAAAAGTATGTGAACCTTTGCTTTCAGTATCCCCAAAATTCTAAAGGGTTCACAAACTTTCAAGCACCACTGTTAGCATTAAAAGTAATTTTCTAATATTCAGTTTACTTAAATACAAGTAAATGCTGTTAATAAAAAGCAAGCAATCAGGATATTTTAAGAATTATTCTCGTAAACTACCTTAAAAATTGAGCCTACCTTGCACTTAAAGAAAAACAATGTTTTCATAATCAGAAGTGTTATCTGAACAGGCTTAAAGTTATTTCTGATAAATAACATTAAATGGTTTTACTTTAAATAACATTTACTGATAAATAACATGAACGACTTTACTGTATTAATCTTTATAAAATAAATTTCATTTGATTGGATGGGGGGTTTTAAATGCCAATATTTCCGTATGTTTTGGGTAAGCATAAGAGACACTTCATCTGGTACGAATAATCTTTCATTCATTAATTTGTTTTTAAACCAGTTTGCTTGCTTTCTGTCACAGATCTTACAACAGTTTTTTAACATAACGAAGATGCTTAGGTCCAGTGTATAGGAGAAATGCATTTTGTTCAGGTAATGTAGTGGATTAAAAGTGAAAGTTATATAAAACAGAATATAAAAAATCAAGTAAAGTACAGATATTCCAGAAAAATACGCAAGTCCTGTAACTAAGTATTAGTACGTAGTTACATTACATCACTTTTGTAGTCTCACAGATATACAGTCTAACTGCTAAATGGTGCCTATGAAGCACATAAATCTGAACCCTTCAATTGGTATAAAAATACTAAAAATACCTCTTCTTTGATTTAACAGATGGTACAACCAGTCTTTCCAGTAATCCCTCTGTGTCCCCTCAACATCAGCATTACCGATGTGGCAGAAAGATGGTGCAGAAGCCTCAGAACTATGAGAGTGGTGTGATCAGTGGGGTCTTGCCTATAGAAAGCAGTAACAAGGTGAAACCTGTTGTTCTGCTCCAGTTTCTGACTGAAGCGCGATCTGAATTGTAAATCATTGCTTTGAGAATATTTATGTGGTTACTGTAGCATGCTATTACTTTTTCATCATTCAGGAGTAGGTGTCTTGGTGTCTGATTACAATGTTGTTCAGATTTGTTCTTTGTGGCCTTCTCAGGGTGTAGCGCAGGGTCAGCTGTGTGGTCACTCAGCCCATGTAGCAGGAACCCGCTCTTTCTCCCTCACTCTCTTACAACCCCAGAGTAATCCTTTGCTCCGCAAGGAGGATCCCATGCTGTCTCCTGGCCTGTGTGTCACCTCAGCACGCCTGGTGAGAGACTACTTATTTAATGCTTTTAAAAATCTTAGACTTTATTTTGTAAATTAAAGAAGTAACAAGCCAACATTTGGAATAATAAAATAAGTATAGTGGTACCTCGGTTCTCGTCATTAATTCGTTCCAGAAGGCTTGTCAAGAACTGAAAATGATGAGTACTGCCAAATGTTTCCCATAAGGAACAATGTAAATTGAGTTAATCTGTTCCAGACCCCCAGAAAATACACACAGTATAAGGCATTATATGCATTAATGGAGTTTTATTGAACATGTGCTCCCTGATTTATGATGAGGATATGTTCTGAAAAATCCATCATAAGTTCAATGTAACAGCATTTAGCAGAAATACATTTACAGCATTTAACAGACACTCTTATCCAGAGCAACTTCCAAACTGATACAGTCTTACAATCCAAGCAATTGTGGGTTAAGGGTCTTGCTCAAGGACCCAACAGTGGTGGCTTGGCAGAGATAGGATTTGAACCCTGGACCTTCTGGCCCATAGTCCAGTACCTTAACCACTGGGCTACCAAAGTAACAGGAACTGAGGAGTTTAACAAGTATTTGGTAGAGCGATCTGTATTACCCACATACATACATAAATACATAGCGGAACCTTTGATAAGTAATGATAAGTGAGTTAATGTTTAAAACACTTGTATTAACCTACAGTTGACCATCATTAACACAAAGCTTATGTTATAATAAAGTGTTGAAAAATTTCATGTAATTTAGTCAATAATGGATTGAAAGTGAAAAGTAAACGCAAAACACTTACTCCATTGGTGAAGTCAGGGTGCTAAGATAGCTGCTAACTGCAGCCTGTGTTCTGGAGCATTAAGTTGCTGTTTTCCTATCAGTTGGCAGTCAGGACAACCCTTTTTAGGACCCAGTAGACTTGTTTGCAGTAAGATTACAGTACTGTTGATGTAAAAATAAAGAAAAACACGATGAAAATAGTTTGAAACGAGTCGCATGGCTGATTTCTGCAGTCTCGTGTTAATGAGTGTTTCAGCTCATCGAACAAAACTATTTGAGCTAGAAGTCAAATGACAGTCTGTTTTTGGCTCTGTTGGAAAAATCCTTGTAGTTTTCCCCTAGTACCCAATCCCCCTTTAACTTATCAAGACCTGCAGTCGGTGTGTGACTTTAGAAGGGTGTCACAAGAGAGATTAAAGCATGGACACATTGATACACGCTACCAGTTTGTGACCCAACATGTTTACAGGTTTTTTTCTGGTCAGCTTCATGTCTGAACTGGGGACTGGGGCAGTTTAAGGCTAGTAATAAGGTAAAAAATTAAATAATGATATGATTTCAAACAGGTAATGTCAGCAGGTGATGATAATCATGATTTGGTACAAAAGCAGAATTCATGAAAGGCTAAGTCTTTGAGGAGCAAAGATGGGCATATAATCTATCTAGTTTATAGAATCACATGGGCAAAGGATTACTTTATCAAACCTTCATCAAGCACTACAATACGGAGTTACATTAACAAGTGCCACTTAAAATGTTACTGTGCAAAAAAGAAGCCTTGTGTTGATTATACCCAGAAGCGGAATCAAATTCTCTGGTCATGGAGGCATCTGGGATGGACCATCACACAGTGGAAATGTGTATTTTAGTCAGATCAATCAGTATTCTAGGTCTTTTTTGGAACGCTGTGTGCTCCGGACCAAAGACTAGAAGGACCATCCAGATTGTTATCAGATTGTTAAATGCTGTACTCTGTCATGGTAGGGGGTTGGGTCAGTGCTCTTGGCAAAGGTCATTTACTAGTGATGCACGATATGTCGGTGGCCGATATATTATTTGCCGATATATGGACCTTTTTCAGATATCGGCATCGGTCCGATATTAGAATTTTAGCCGATATTATAACCGATATTTATAATCTATTTACATATGAATATTTCTTTGATTTTTCTTTTGGCTGTTATTCATTAAACAAAATATCTGATGTTGCTGACTGTATAGTTATGGATGCAGTTCTATTCTTTCTTGGAGCTTCTCAGTCATAAGATTTCTTACACACTTTGTTCTTGTTGCTGCCTGTACCAGTTGAAGACAAAAAAGTTTCCTACCTTTTTCAAGGAAGGTAAAAAAATCAAATGGAAATAAACAATTTTTCCTGATTTAACTGTTTTGTTTATTATTATTTTATTTTATTACAAAAATATTTTACTGTATTTGAAATGCAGAATGGTTAAATTATCGGTTTTCAACATCAGTATTGGTCACAATAATGTGCTAAAAATCAGTTATCGTATCGGCCCAAGAAATTCAATATCGGTGCATCCCTATCATTTACAGTTCTGTGATGGCAGCATTAATGCAGAAAAGTACACTGATATTTTAGAGCAAAATAAGCTGCCTTCAAGACAACATCTTTTCCAGGGATGTCTGTGCATTTTTCAACAAGACAATGCAAAACAAGCCAAATCAGCAAAAGTTCAGACAGAAATATGTAAATCCCTTCCAGTCTTTATTTGAAGAACATCTTATTGATCTTCTGCTCATCTTTACTCCTCAAAGACTTTTGTGGATACTGCTTTTGTATCAAATCATGAAATCACATTTAGTTTTTTTACCTCATTACTAGCCCTAAATTGCCCCTGTCCCAACTTTTTTGGAATGTGTTGCAGGCCTGAAACACAGGAATGGATGTTTATTTATAAGTTTACCAGAAAAAAACTGAAATATCTAGGATTCATACTGTCTGCAATGAAATAAAAGTTAAACGGAAATGTAAGGAGCAATGCAGATATTTTTATTTGCATTTTCCATACTGTCTCAAGTTTTGGTTGTAGAATTTAGATTTTCCCCGAGCAAGCGATATGCAGTACAATACGATCCCACAGGTGCTGGGTATATGAGCAGGAGCTACCTGACTGAGCTGAGCAGCAGGGCCCTCAGTCCGCCAATGGACTAACCATTTTTTTGTTTTTTCACTTTCAATACATTATTCAATAAATTGCATGAGATTTTTCAACACTTTATTATAAAATAAGCTTCATGTTAATTATTTTTTAACGAGTTTCTTGGAACATTTTATGGGACACTGCAGTGGACTGGCACTATGGTATACTTGAGAATGTGTCAAGTAAACTCTGGGCTTAGGCTCCAGTCCAGACCCTCTTTAGTGCCCTTGACCAGGATAAGAGGGCTAAGACTTGATGCTTTGCTTTACCTCTAGATCTCATTATGTTAAAGTAACTTCAAGTTTCCTTTTAGGCTTGTTGGTCCTAAAATAAGAAACATGACACTTTAAACTGACTTGAGAAAAAGCTAGCAACCTCAGTGGGAGACAAATTGAATTAATAATGGATGAAGAAATGTTTATGAAATTTGAGCCTTAGCAATAGTACTCAAGCATAGTAAAGAGTGCAGCCTTTCATTCATTCCCTTATTTTATTTCTTTGACTGTGCAGAACCAGCGCTCACCCTCTCAAACTCGGGATCCGAAACCACCCGTCAAGTTTAGCAAAAAGGTCTTCCAAAGCAACTCAAACGTTTCTGCCTCTGGAGATCCTCCAGCCAAACTGGGAAGCTGCACTCAGGTCTATGGGACCATCAACAGAACAGAGTTAGGTAAGCTGCTTAGGGGTTGCCAGCAGTTATAGACTCAGTAGGGCTGGATAGGAAAGACATGTATGTGCAGTATGTAGAATGCTCAACAATGTAGAAAAATCAACATTTTTGATAATAAAGCCGCTCTTCATAGACTGTTATGGGTGCTGTCATGACAGCTGAAAGACGATTCTGATGGACTACTCAATTTAAGCACTGTAAAGAAAATGACTCATTGGGCAATATCATTACGATGCAATAAATGTGTTTGTATAAACTTGAGTTTGATGTTTTTCAGATGATGTAGACACTCAGGAAAAATGCAATAAACTAGTGTGTCAGTGTTGTGAACTCAACATGAATAAAGTTCATGTATCCTTTTATTAATGCAATGTTGCACACTTTAACATAACCTATCAAACCTTGAGACGACCCAACGACAAAGATGGCGCCAGATATTTTATTTAAAGGCTTCATTCAGGTACTTCATGATGCCATGTATGTAAACAAGGGTACAGGCCTTTCGGAAGGAAACAACTCTACATGACAGATCCTTCAACATTCTTCTTTATTCTATGCAACAGTGGATATGAGTTTTTTTCTGTCTATCCTTTTTACATCAAACCTTTGTTAATACCTTACACCTGAGATTATGTGTGCATTAATGATCTATGCTTTAGCAGTACATTTTTCTGTACATTATATATTTATATTTACAGCATTTAGCAGACGCCCTTATCCAGAGCGACTTACAATTGATACAATCTTACAATCCAAGCAATTGTAGGTTAAGGGTCGTGCTCAAGGACCCAACAGTGGCAGCTTGGCAGAGGTGGGATTTAAACCCTGGACCTTTTGGTCCAGAGTCTAGTACCTTAACCACTGG
This sequence comes from Ancistrus triradiatus, assembly GCA_025084515.1. Taxonomy (NCBI): domain Eukaryota; kingdom Metazoa; phylum Chordata; class Actinopteri; order Siluriformes; family Loricariidae; genus Ancistrus; species Ancistrus triradiatus. The sequence goes on along the minus strand of JAJAGP010000149.1, from coordinate 646,232 downwards.
GCTACCACAGTGGGTAAGGTACTGGACCTATTATAACCATAGGTAACCATAGGTAATGTCTAAATACAATACCAAATCAGAAAAAGTTGGGACGTTATGGAAAATGCAAATAAAAAGTAAACACCGTGTTTGGTACGTATACACATCCATTCCTGCATTTCAGGCCTGCAACACATTCCAAAAAAATCCTTCTCAAAACACATAAAGACGTTTTAGCAAAGACGATACGAGGTGGAAGTGTTTCAGGTGTTATTTTGTCCCATTCTTCCTGCAAACACATCTTAAGGTGTGCAAGAGAACAGGGTTGCATTTCAACATTTTTGACAATTTCTCTACTGGAGACAGGTCAGGACTGCAGGCATGCCCATTCCCTCTTCTTCTGCAGCCATTCCTTTGTAATGTGTGCAGCATGTGGTTTTGCATTGTCTTCTTGAAAATGCATGGACGTCCCTGGAAAGGCAGCTTATGTTGCTCGGAAATCTCAGTGTACTTTTCTGCATCAATGCTGCCATCACATACTTGCAAATTTCCTTTGCCAAGGGCATCGAAACAACCCCATACAACCCTGGTTTTTGGATTTGTTGCTGATAAAAGCTGGATGGTCCTTTTCATCTTTGGTCTGCAGCATATAGCATAAATTTCTTCCAAAAAATATCTGGAATACTGATCAGCCTGACTACAATACATGTTTCCACTGTGTGATGGTCCATCCCAGATGCTTCTGAACTCAGAGAAGTCAGTGCTGCTTCTGGACATGGTTAACATAAGGCTTCTTTTTTTTTTGCACAATAATGTTTGAAGTGTAAAACGTAACTTCCTATTGTAGTGCTTGACAAAGGTTTGCCAAAGTAATCCCATGCAGTTCTATCAGCTATTGATGAATGATAGTTCTTTATATAGTAATGCCGGAGGGATCAGTGATCACAGGTCTTCACTTTTGGCCACATCGGAGGGCAGTAACCCTCACCCTCCTCCAGTTATCTGGGGTCGAAGTGCCGCCAGTGACTTTCCTGCTTAGACTCAGGATCCTAGAGTGACTGTATCGGACTACTTAATGCCGATGTGCATGTTTCACATTTTATTTAATTTGACTCCATGATTTTAGTTTCATTCTTACATTTATCATCTACGCCACCCATGAAGGTTGGGTCCCTTTTTGAGTCTTGGTCCTCCCAAGGTTTCTTCCTCATAACACTTATTGAGTTTTTCCTTGCCACTGTCACCCTAGGCTTGCTCAATTTGGGATTGGATGTAGATATAAGTAGATAATCTAAACTTGTAAAGTTGCTTTGAGACAATGCTCCATTGTAAAAAGCGCTATATAAATAAATCTGACTTGACTTGACTTTTGGCTTGCACTCTTGCTCTTTATGGACTAAAACTCCTCCAGATTCCTTGAATAGTTTAATGATACTATACACTGTAGAGGGAGAAATATGCAAATCTCTTCCAATTGTTCCATTTCCATTCCATTCATTTCTCATGCATTTGTTGATAAACGGGAGAACCTCTGACATCTTTGCTCCTCAAATTCTTTCGTAGATACTGCTTTTGTACCAGATCATGATTACAATCACCTGCTTACATCACCTGTTTGAAATCGTATCATTATTGTGTTTTTTACCTCTTGTCAAGCCCTAAATTGCCCCCGTCCCAACTTGCAGACCTGAAATGCAGGAATTAATGTTTATTAACAAATGAAGTTGACCAGAAAAAAGCATGAAATATCTTAAGTTCATACTGTCTGCAATGAAATAAAGTCAACGTAAATGTAAGACATACTGAGTTTTTTTTAATTTATTTCCACTTTACATACTGTCCCAACTTTTTCTGATTTGGGGTTGTATTACAAGCAATAGGAGTGCATCATTTTGGTCATTTACAGTGTTTAGAAAATGGTATAAAAAGCCTAGAAGCGACGCTTTTTTGTCACGTGACCAACTGGGTGACGTTAGAGGCGCTTGGCGGGGCGCCATCAGATCTAAGACAGACGCTCAGCTCAGTGACTGGTGACTAGTGACTAAGCCTGATAGCTTAAAGCAACTGAAAACAACCATACTTTTATCATTAGAATAATTACAGTTCCGGGCGTGACAATATAAAGGTAAGACTTTAGTCATGTGTATTTATGGACTGTGAACGTTTTTTCTGTGAACAGGAAGCTAAGGCTTTATCCATTAGAATAAAGTATAACGCTACCTAGAGCGCAGTACTGCGCAGTAGTGTTTGCTTAGCGTTTTTAATCTAACCATACAGAGAGCATACAAAATGGAGGAGGAAAATACTTTAAACATGTACGTTTTGGGTCATTTGTAATTTAAGTGTGCTTGTACCAAATTGGAATCGAGTCATGGTTTAGCGGGACGCGATCAGTTCAGCCCGCTGCGTGATTAACGCGGTCAAGCCTCTCCAAGATGATGGTGGAAGCCCGAAAAGATTCAAACCGGGCATGTAGTTTACTAGAAAAGCTATAGAACAACACCCATTACTCTCATACGTAGTGCGCTTATGTAGGCAGGTGGGTGCCATTTGCAGTTATCCTAAAGCTTAATGACAGCAGGCCAGCCAGGCAGAAGATTATGTGCTGTATGGCTTTGGTTTTCTGTAACGCCACAGAAAGTGCCTAGATGTCTGATGGGTCACGTTATATATATATATATTAAGATAACTTATGGTTTATGTCTTCTAAAATGTTTTTAGCATAAATTACCAAATTTAGATTTTAAATTGAGAGGCCTTCCACGTGAAGCTGTTATTATGGCTTTAGGTCACGTCCCCATTTAACATATATCTCTTTTTCTATCTGTTTTATTAATAGTAGTATTTATAAATGATAATGGTGTTTAAATAATATTTAGACAATGCTGCATCATGCCTCTCTCTCTCTCTCTCTCTGTGTTTTGCTCTCTATTTGTCTATCTATATCTGTCTATACATCTACACTGATTAGCCAAACATGGTCAGAACGAAAAACAAGTAATGAATAACGTTGATTGTCTCATTAGAACAGCAAATGTTAAACTCTGGGATATTAGACAGTGAGTGAACAGTCAGTTCTCGTATGCAACGCATTGGATATGGATATGGGTGAAAAGTTCAGGAGTAAAGACCTGAGGAACTTTAACAAGGGACAAAGGTTATGACCAGACGACTGTCAGAGCATCTCCTACATAACAAGGCTTGTGGGGTGCTCATGGTCAGGAGTGGTGAGTACCTACCAACAATGGTCCATTGACAGGGTGTTGGTATCCAAAGCTTATCGAAGCACAAGAGCAATGAATCCTATCATGTCTGGTCCGAATGGACCGAAGAGCTACTGTGTGGTACAAGTCACAGAAATGGTTTACGCCGTTTATGGGAATGTGTCACAACACACAGTGCAGCGCCCCCCTGCTGAATATGGGGCTACCCAGTCACAGATCATGCTCACCTTGTTAACTCTAGTCCACCATGAAAAGCATCTTTAGTGGGCATGAGAGTGACTGAAGTGGACCTTGGATGATGGAAGAAGGACGTCTGGTCCAGTGAGCCCTGCTTTCCATCATGTGGATGTTCAGCTACATGTGCATCGTATTTCTGGGGAAGTGATGCCACCAGGATGCATGGTGGGAAGAGGACATGCCGGAGGACTCAGTGTGAGGCTCTGGGTAATGTTCTGCTTGGATACCCTGTGTCTGAGCATTTATGTGGACAATAACTCCATGCATAACAAAATGATGTTAGTCATCTTTATGGACTAAGTCATTTTAATGTTTTGACTGATCGGTCTATAGACTTGGTTTCATTACGTATTATACTTGCATCATAAGTTTACAGAGATAATACGCAATTTGTGATGTTTTTTAAATTGTGCAAAGCCTTATTAAAGTAAATATTTAATGATCCTTATTTGCTTAAGTTTCAACGACATCACCTCCACCTCCCTTACGTGGCATCATTTAAGCCAGCTCATCACACTTTCTCCACGTCCTTCCACATAATGCTGCATCATGCTCAGTATTCACTTTGACAGAACCAAACAACATTAAGATATACTACAGTGGTGCTTGAAATTTTGTGAAGCCTTCTATATTTCTGCATAAGTATGACCTAAAACATCAGCAGATTTTCACACAAGTCTTCAAAGTAGATAAAGAGAACCCAGTTAAACAAACAAGACAGAAATATTATACCTGATCATTTATTTATTGAGGAAAATGATCCAATATTACATATTAGTGAGTGGCAAAAGTATGTGAACCTTTGCTTTCAGTATCTGGTGTGACCCCCCTGTGCAGCAATAATTGCAACTAAACGTTTCCTGTAACTGTTGATCAGTCCTGCACACCGGCTTGGAGGAATTTTAGCCCATTCCTCCGTACAGAACAGCTTCAACTCTGGGATGTTGGTGGGTTTCCTCACATTAGCTGCTTGCTTCAGGTCCTTCCACAACATTCGATTGGATTAAGGTCCTGACTTTGACTTGTCCATTCCAAAACATTAACTTTATTCTTTTTTAACCATTCTTTGGTAGAACGACTTGTGTGCTTAGGGTCGTTGTCTTGCTGCATGACCCACCTTCTCTTGAGATTCAGTTCATGGACAGATGTCCTGACATTTTCCTTTAGAATTTTCTGATGTAATTCAGAATTCATTGTTCCATCAATGATGGCAAGCCGTCCTGGCCCAGATGCAGCAAAACAGGCCCAAACCATGATACTACCACCACCATGTTTCACAGATAGAACAAGGCTCTTATGCTGGAATGCAGTGTTTTCCTTTCTCCAAACATATCATTTGTCTTTTAAACGAAAAAGTTTTGTTTTGGTCTCATCCGTCCTTCTTCTAATAGCCTTCTGGCTTGTCCAAGTGATCTTTAGCAAACTGCAGACGAGCAGCAATGTTCTTTTTGGAGAGCAGTGGCTTTGTCCTTGCAACCCTGTCATGCACACCATTGTTGTTCAGTGTTCTTCTGATGGTGGACTCATGAACATTAACATTAGCCAATGAGAGAGAGAACTTCAGTTGCTTAGAAGTTACCCTGGGGTCCTTAGTGACCTCGCCAACTATTGCACGCCTTGTTCTTGGAGTGATCTTTGTTGGTCGACCACTCCTGGGGAGGGTAACAGTGGTCCTGAATTTCCTCCAGTTGTACACCATCTGTTTGACTGTGGATTGGTGGAGTCCAAACTCTTTACAGATGGTTTTGTATCCTTTTCCAGCCTGATGAGCATCAACAACTCTTTTTCTGAGGTCCTCAGAAATCTCCTTTGTTCGTGCCATGATACACTTCCACAAACATGTGTTGTGAAGAGCAGACTTTGATAGATCCCTGTTCTTTAAATAAAACAGGGGGCCCACTCACACCTGATTGTCATCCCATTGATTGAAAATACCTGACTCATCTTCAAATTAACTGCTAATCCTAGAGGTTCACATACATTTGCCACTCACTAATATGTAATATTAGATTATTTTCCGAAATATTTCAGTTGGGACAGTACAGTCAGGCAGGTAACGTTCTCCTGGCATTCACTAAACTCAGACTCGTCCATTACACTGCCAATCAGACAGCCGTGATTCCTCACTTCACAGAACACAGTTCCTCTGCTCCAGAGTCCAGTGACAGCATGCTTTACACCCTCCTTGACTGTTTGGTGATGTACGGCCTGCATGCAGCTGTTTGACCATGAAAACCCAGGCTATGAACCTCCTGACGCAAAGTTTTTGTGCAGCTGTTAATGCCAGAATAGGCTTGGGACTCTGCAGTTATTGAGTCAGCAAAGCATTGGCAACATTTATGCACAATGCGCCTCAGCACTCAGCCATCTCTCTCTGTCTGTGATCTGCCCCTTTGTGGGTGATTTGCTGTTGTTCCCAAACGTTTCCACTTGTCAAAAATCTCACTTACAGTTGATTGTGGAACGTCGAGGTGAAATAAGTTTCACAAACTGACCTGTTGCAACAGTGGCATCCAATTACAGTACCACACTGCAATTGAGTGAGCTCTTTAGAGCGACCCATTCTTTCACAAATGTTTGTAAAGGCAGACTGCGTGGCTAGATGCCTGATTTTATACACATTTGATAATGGGTCTGAATGAAACACCTGGATTCAATGATTAAAGGTGTGTCCCAATACTTTTGTCCATATAGTGTATTTACAGATTCTGTGCTTGATACAGTAATGTGCAAAAGTCTTAGGCCACCAGATTTGTTGTTTTAGTAATGGTATAATGAATAACATATTGTCAACAATTGGTCCCCAGAATTTCAAACTTTGCTACTCAATAATACTTTTCCACTGATCTTCATTTTAATCTTAGCTGCATAATTTTGTGATTAGTGGTGTCACCTAGAGTATATGAAATTGTGTTGACATGGGTTGGTATTTATGAAAAATCTCAAAGCTATCAGAACTTCTCGGATATTTTGAAAATTATGTCCTCATTTTACATAGAAGTAAAAGTAACTAATCAAGAATCCTTCTTCATAAATATGATTGTAACTCTACTAAAATTTGGGAGATGTCCAGACATATTTTAATTAGTTAGGAGTAAACTTGTCAGACCTAGAGTGTGTATTTTCATGAATGGCTCAATATTTTGGGCAGTATAAACCATTATGAGCTGGGTAAATTATGTATTTTAGCAAGGAACAGTATAATATCTATTTATGTGAGGGGCACAGTTTCTCCATTCTTGCATCCAAGTTTACTGGAGATACTTATGAATTGTGCAGCTTGCTTGAAGGTAAGGGCCAGCTGCTGGAAACAACAGCTTCTAAGGACCTGTGTTTGGACCCCAGCTATGCTTGCAATGTGAACGTCAAGAGTCGTGGTTACAGACCCTGTGATGGACTGGCATCCCATCAACACGACACTTTCGCCAATGCCCAGTTAATTCCGAGATAGACCCCGGACCCCAGACCCCGAACTCCCCTGACTTTTTATAGTTTAATTCATAATTCTTCAGCAAATACACAGCCGGAAAAATGGATATTTGAACATGGTAAACACACGTTCTTCTGAGTGAGTACATTTGTAAGATATTTGCACTGAATGCATGTCTTAATATCCCTCAAATATCAGTTTCCTAATAGCTTTCTGTTGTCAACATCACTGTAGATACTGAGCTGGTTTTGCTGTGCCTGAATGCATTCTATTTATTTATACATTATCCAGAGCCTTAAAAGGACTAGACCTTATTTGAAACCGACCATTCTTATAATGTCTAGTTATGTGGTTCTCATGCACCATACAAAGTTTGTTTTATTTATTTAGCTTATTTAACATCGCTCTTCAGCATCAATGCCATTAAGCTACAGACACAAGGTTACATCAACACTCAAGGTTATATCGAAGCTAGTCTCATATATATACTCATCTCAGGACCAATTTAGTGTAATCAGTTACCCTAATGCATGTCTTTGGACTGTGGGAGGAAACGGGAGCACCCAGAGTAAGTCCACACGGGCACAGGGAGGACATGCAGACAGTTTAAAGTGAACTAAAACAAACTATTGAGATGACTAGAGCTAAAAGCATTTGACATTTGTGGAAGTAGTTCTATAAGGTTTGACTTTTGGGATTATGGGCATTGGTATAGCTCTGTTCTTGATTGCCGAGTCAACATTGCCGATTGTCCCTTTTCCAGAGTGTCACAGATAGAGTATGTGCAGATCATGCAAATAATGGAAATTTGCTTCCTAGGACCCAGTCAGTTGTTTTGCATGTTTCTGTCAGCCTTACACTTGCTTGACTGTTGGGAGTGATGTTATACAGTGGTGCTTGAACGTTTGTGAACCTCTAGGATTAGCAGTTAATTTGAAGGTGAAATTAGTGTCAGGTGTTTTCAATCAATGGGATGACAATCAGGTGTGAGTGGGCCCCCTGTTTTATTTAAAGAACAGGAATCTATCAAAGTCTGCTCTTCACAACACATGTTTGTGGAAGTGTTTCATGGCACGAACAAAGGAGGTTTCTGAGGCCCTCAGAAAAAGTTGTTGATGCTCATCAGGCTGGAAAAGGTTACAAAACCATCTCTAAAGAGTTTGGACTCCACCAACCCACAGTCAGGCAGATTGTGTACAAATGAAGGAAATTCAAGACCATTGTTACCTTCCCCAGGAGTGGTCGACCAACAAAGATCATCAAAGATCAAACACACAACAAACCTCTCTCACATTGGCTAATGTTAATGTTTATGAGACCACCATCAGAAGAACACTGAACAACGATGGTGTACATGGCAGGGTTGAAAGGAGAAAGCCACTGCTCTCCAGAAAGAACATTGCTGCTTGTCTGCAGTTTGCTAAAGATCACTTGGACAAGCCAGAAGGCTATTGGAAGAATGTTTTGTGGACGGATGAGACCAAAATAGAACTTTTTGGTTTAATAAGGAGACATGGAAATAATTATATATGGTCATTCTGCCATTGCTAAAACAATGGTCTATGAAATCTAATAGTGGCCAAAGACTTTTGGACAGTAATGTATATAAACACACTGACTAAATCTGAGCAGACTTTGTGATGTAAATATTGAATATGCAAAATGTTCAGTATCACTGGTGATGGTGTTCAGCCCTAGTAAGTATTTAAGGTCACATGATATGTTTTAGGAGATTTGCATGTTAAACCTTTTTGCATACACTACAGAATACAATTTCAGAGAGTATCATGGTGAAGCCTAGGCCTTTGTTTTGGTTTGCAGGCATGGTTGGTGAAACTGAGAGTTAGCATTCCAGTGTTCAGTATATAAAGCATTTTTCAAATACCAATCAGCCACTGTTGGTGTTCAAGTTGCACAGTGGTCAGACTTTTTCCTGGTGTACTTCCAGTAATTATGAGCAGCTCAGCTAAATTAGTGCTAAATTAGTTTTTACTGGTATCATCTGCAATATTCTTACTTTCTCCTAATCGCCCTGACTCTATCAGCTGAGAATATCATTGTTTTATCCACCACATGACTTCTAAGATCATTTATCTTCTCTTTTAATTCCAGTCAAATTATGAATCTCATTTATTCTATTTACAGTTTGTCTCCAAAAATGAAATCATATTTATTTTGGATTTCTTAGTCATTAAAATATTTTGTCGTAGACTCAATTTAGTTACAGGGATTAAATGATTACTAAAGTCTAGGTTTGGGCATCATTTGCTATTTATAGATTCCGAATCTGCTTGTCCATTCCAAGTTTCGATTCCAAAATGGTCAAAAATGTTTAGGTATAAAGAATATCAAGTTTTATATTTCAGCTTTAAAACTGATCATTTTCACATTAAGTTTTGTTCCGATTTAAACCTATTACAAGTAAAAAGCTTAATGTGGCTTGATGTGTTAAAGCAGTGTCCTAGGAACACCAAACTTATCTCAGTCACTACTGGTCTTAAGCACTATCTGCTGCCAAAATGACTAACATGGGGTCTGAAGGGAAAGTAATCATTATTGTTAAGCTTTTTTTCCCTTTTAAACTAAGTACATATTACTTATGAGAGAAGTTTGGTGTTCCTTTTCATTGTTTAGTACATTAAGACACGTTAAGCTTTTTCCTTGTAGGTTTAAATGGGAAGACAAAAACAACGTTTAAATGATTACTTTCGTTTTGGATCACAGGTTCACCAATTCAGCAGTAGAGAGAAAAGCTTGGTTTTCCTAGGTCACTGTTTTAGGATATTAAAAAACATTAATCTTTGTTCATGTTAAGTGTTTTAAACTCCCTCGTCTAACTTAGCATTCGGGCTAGGAGACCGCAGCACACACTGCTGAAGCTCAGTATCATGCTGGTACTTTAGCTGTTTTGCCATGTTGGATGTGCAGCCTCCTTTACATCAGATCAAATGTCCACACACATTGCATTTAGCCTTTCTATTTCTCATTTAATTTTCAAGTGGAGCCAAACGTTTGAGACCTTTTGAGCATCCATTCTCTGCTAATGGTATAACTGAGCGTATCAAAACAAAAGTACATGTTGACATACGTGATCACATGACGCACTGGTCCTGGTAGGTGGGTGCCTCCATAATACAGACATATTTTTGCACTCTGTATTTGCAGCATAAAATGCTTTAGTAGGAACAACTAAGTGGACTCAAAATGTTATGTTTCTAACAGTACTCAGTTCTTGGAATTTTGGTACCAGTACTCAACCTTAGTAGTATAAACTAGGGCTGAATTAATACCATCCTCAGTATCAGGGCTGATACAGACCTAAGATGTTGGTTTTCTGCTGAACCAGATATGACAGATTTTCCAACTGATCCCTGATGTATCTTAAGATGTGAGTAAATGTGACATCTACTGACCAAATGCAGATCATCCATCCATTTCATATGATACAATAGTTTTAAAGCATGCTGCCATGGTGATGCCTATGATTTGCATAAATTACTTACAGAGAATTTGAAGCTCTTATGATGCCACTATCGGATTAGTATTGTGTTGGTCAATACTTGGAGCTCTGATATCAGGATCAGACTAGGAATTGCAAATAGGACGTCCCAAATAGGACATGTTGACAGTATATCTGGTAGTACTAGTACTTGTAAATAATAGATTTGTCACAATTATTACAATAGGTCGCAATCATATTTATTTTAGATAATCTTATCTTAAACATTAGTAATTATATTCCCAAAAGCCTATTACTGTATTTATGTCTGGTCTTTGTATATTTTTAAACATCCGAACAGCAGAAAAATGTAATTTATGTATGTTAAGGTCAAACTTTTCCTGTAAGACTTCACCAGGTTTGCACACACTGTAGCTGGTATTTTGGCCTATTCCTCCATGCAGATCTCCTCTAGAGCAGTGATGTTTTGGGGCAACACGGACTTTCAACTGGCTAGGCCACTCCAGGACCTTGAAATGCTTTTTACGGAGCCAGTTCTTCAATGTGTTTGGGATCAATATCATGCTGGAAGACCCAGCCACGTTCCATCTTCAATGCTCTCACTGATGGAAGGAGGTTTTGGGATAAAATCTCATGATACATGGCTCCGTTCATTCTTCCCTTAACACGGATCAGTCGTCCTGTCCCCTGTGCAGAAAAACAGCCCCAAAGCATGATGTTTCCACCCCCATGCTTCACAGTAGATATGGTGTTCTTGAGATGCAACTCAGCATTCTTCTTCCTCCAAACATGACGAGTTGAGTTTTTACCAAAAGGTTCTATTTTGGTTTCATCCGACCACATGATATTCTCCCAATCCTCTTCTGGATCATCCATATGCTCTCTGGCAAACTTCAGACGGGCCAGGACATGTACTGGCTTAAGCAGGGGGACACTCCTGGCACTGCAGGATCTGAGTCCCTCTCGGCGTAGTGTGTTACTGATGGTAGCCTTGTTACTTTGGTCCCAGCTCTCTGCAGGTCATTCATCAGGTCCCTCCGTGTAGTTGTGGGACTTTTGCTCACCGTTCTAATGATCATTTTGACCCCACGGGATGAGATCTTGCGTGGAGCCCCAGATCGAGGGAGATTATCAATGGTCTTGTATGTCTTACAATTGCTCCCACAGTTGATTTATTCACACCAACCTGCTTGCCTATTGTAGAGTCACTTTTCGCAGCCTGGTGCAGGTCTACAATTTTCTTCCTGGTGTCCTTCGACAGCTCTTTGGTCTTGAGTTTGGAGTCTGACAGTTTGAGGCTGTGGACAGGTGTCTTTTATACAGATAACGAGGTCAAACAGCTGCCATTAATACAGGTAACGAGTGGAGGACAGAAGAACTTCTTAAAGAAGTTGCAGGTCTGTGAGAGCCAGAAATCTTGTTTGTTTGTGGCTGACCAAATACTTATTTTCCACCATGATTTACTATTAAATTCCTTAACAATCCTACGGTGTGGTTTTTCTGGATTTATTTTTTCTCATTTTGTCTCTTATAGTTGAAGTGTACCTATGATGAAAATCAGACCTCTCTCATCTTTCTAAGTAGGAGAACTTGCACAATCAGTGGCCGACTAAATACTTTTTTGCCCCACTGTACCTACATATAGTGCCAACAGGACCAATAACTTTACCAGAAAGCTGCTGAAGTCCTGGGCCCTCCGTAGCATAATAAATATTGACAGTATGTTACATCAAGCAAGGACACACGCCTCCAGGAAACAGCATTAGGTAACTTACATCCGTCTTAGAAGCTGAACTGTAAATGACAGCCCTGTCAATCTTGGATGTAGAGCTGGGTAATGTGATGACATACTGCTGTATTAGTATCATGATACACCTTAAGTGTTGTTTGCCTTAATGCTTTTGTAACGTTATTGCTCTGAACTGTAACAGGTAACTGGAAGTTAAATACCTAATAGTTTATATAGTAAATGTTATACGTAATAGTTTTGTGATTATACCTGCAATGTTTTTGTGGCCCACTCATTCCAACAAATTATTTCTGCTGGACGTTTGTCTTAAGTTTAATTTCTTATAGGTTATTTTCATTGCTTCTCCTCTCCAAATTGCATTTTAATCTATAATCACATCCATGTGTGTTTTTATTAAAAAATTCTCCCAAAAGAAGTGATTATCTAAACAAAGATATTATTAAAATACATTTTAATGCTTAGTTCATAGGTAGTAAACAGTCCTGTCCTTGAGTGTGTTTACATGTACTTAATAATGCGATCATAATCAGATTTCTGCAGTTATCTGGTTATTCAAGTGATCATGCAAACAGCATACTCCAATTTCTTAGATCAGGTTAAAGTCTAGAAATCAGATTAAGTCATCGATTCAAACAACAGGATTTACCTCAGTAATCAGATTTCTCAGTGCATATTAGGGATGTGCAACATGACCAACAGTTAATATTCCGACAAAGATATATAACAATATTTACTGGTTACATTTACTGGTTAAAACAGCAAATATAAAAAAAAAATGATGATGAAGAAGATATGGCCATGTCTACAATAATGAGAGAGATACTGTTTAGTTGATCAAGTAGCACTCAAAACACAACTGAAATGTAACACTGCCTCGTCCTGAACATGCGTTTTCATAAATAAACTGGCGGTCTCATAAACAGACTGGTGAGTGGTTGAGTGTTTAATACACCGATTGATCAGCCGGTTCAGCCATACACAAACAGCACAGTGCTTCTAGTAACTTTAATTTAGAATTCAGTTCATTTACATTACATACAGTACCCTGATTTCATCGGTTTTCTCAGTCTGCGCATGCACACATATGTAACCAGATAGAGTGTAGACCTGCGGCAAGCAGGTAGCATAATAAAAGGGTTGCCAGGTTTGCTTATTCTAAGACAATTTAATTCTTTTGGGCTTGTTTCCATAGACCTGGTTGCTTGTGTCTATCGCGCAACTCTGGAATTATATGCAGCATCTGTGAAACAGCTAAAAACACATTTAAACATGGACTAGGCTCGAGGAATTTAATTATTTCATTATTTACTGTTTGGAGTTTAGGTCACATCCTCCTGTGAGATCACTGGTTGCAAAGTAGAAATCAGATTATTATCGAGCCATGTACACCTGGAAATTTCCCATTATCTGATTACCCAAGTGCGTGCATACTCACTGATCGGATTACTGACAAAATCTGATATTGTGCAGTTATCAGATTATTAAATGAATGTAAATACTCTTTGTCCATAGCTGATTCCCAGTTTGTGATGTATCAGTGGGGACATGACCTCCCTTACATTAAATTTGGTGTCAACATTTTAGTTATTGCTATCCACACAGGACCTCGGAAATATTTGCATGACCTTGAAATCAAACACTAAGCTGCACCTCCAGGCACACACACACACACACACACACACACACACACACACACACATACCCCTAAAATGCATTTTTGAATGTGACGAACAGTGGGGCCTAGCGGCATTTGCACTCTATATAACTATATTTGTTCAGTAAGGCTGAAGGACACAAGAATATGGGTGGATTGCTGGCCAATATTTTAGGTGAACACTCAGCTGACAGTTTATTAGTTACTACAGATTGCATTATCTAACCAAATCCTGCAAAGCGTATTATTTAACCTTGCTTGTTATACCTGTTTCTCTCTGAAGTCACAATGAGAAACATCACAGTGTGAATCTTTGTTTCTGCTCAGGGATGGACAGATATTGTTAGCTATTTTACAAATCAGCTTGTTTACATCTGATTTTAGCTTAACTTAAAAATGTCCTCATTGGGCCTCAGGTCTTATCTGCATAGAAACTGCTAGTTCTGAGTATATGTGTGTGTCTGTGGATCTGGGTGACAGAGGTAATGGGGTGGAATGCTTGTTTGCTCAGCAGAGACACCATTCTGAACAAGCTGAGGTAGCAGAGTTTGCCCATGATTTTCACTACAGATAATCCTATTAGCTGCTATATCAGACTCTGCATTTAATATATTGTGTTTGCCCCCTGCAATTATTTACCCATAAAGCATTAATAATTTGACACTAATAGCTTTAGAACTTGAAAAAGAAAACAAACCAGTCAATTTAATATTATATATTTAAGTGAAATTATGTATTCAAGTATTGTGGTGTTGCTTGCAATATGCTCCTTTGTCCAATGTAGCTTATTAAATAGGTGACAGACATAAAAGAATATATCGGTACATCTTTTTATTTTTATTTTTTTAAAGATGCTTTCTGTGACTGTCACACAAAAGGCTTTTAGAAATATGTCTGTCAGAAATTATTTCACATACTGCATTTATTTACCCACAGTGATGGAATTAAAATTAGACTGCCAATCAGCTTGTGTAACTATATTCAGGCCAGGGCTGGAATGGGTTAAGAGTCTGTCCTGAGAACACTGGGCACAAGGTGTAAATATATAGCCTGGATATTGTGCCAGTGAATCAGAAAGATCATTTAGGCCAGTATAGAATAGTCAGTGATAATAACCTTCACCAAATCATAATTCAATGCTGCTCAAGTGTGAGAGCAAAAAAGTGTCTAAAGCATACAAGGCCAATTAAGTGTAGAGGGGATGAGCTCAAAAACTGGAAAATAAACATAGACTCCATGCATTCTAAACAAAAGATCTAAAGCAATGTGGTGATTAATGTTAAAATTAGGACCAAACATGCTTGCAGGAGTCGTCTGATCTCGAGTCGGTGGTGATTCAGGCACAGTGTGCATGTCAAAGCTGGTAGAGGCGGGAGAGACAGATATAGGGGAACTTATACTTTGCAGCTGAGGTACAGGCTTTGGAGCAGCTTCTCCCAGGAACGTCCATAATACCAGTTCTCTACTAGCATCTATCTTCTTCTCCCCAAGTCACAACAGCCATACCTGGTAGTTCTGTCGCTTAATCTGAAGCTCCAACTCCTTTAACTGCATCTGGAGAACTGGATCTTCTGAAAGTGAATGGGGTGGTACATCAAGCTCCAGCAACAAGAGGTGTGGACTTGAGTCACATGGCTTGGACTCGAGTGCGACTCGAGTCCCGAATTTGATGACTTGAGACTCGACAAAATCAAATCACTTGTGATTCATCTTTGACTTTACCATCAATGACTTCGACTTGGAATCAGACTTGGGCTGGAGCCTCCACAAATCTATTTTTTAACAATTTATTTTGGTTTATTAAGTGTTAAAATAATATTGAATTAAGTAACTGAGAATGCATTGTGCTCTATCACTAACACCAAGGAGCTGAGCTGAATTCCCAGGGGACGGTGTGTGCACGTCCGCCCTTTCATGGGAAAAAATCGAGTTGTACCCTGAATATACTTCAAATATACCCACTAATATACTTTGCGTCTGAATCTTGTGCATCTCGCAATATGTAGCTAAGTAATGAATTGGATTTTAGACTTTTTTTAAGTGGTTTGGTTTGTTTCAAATGCCAGACCAGGATAATCTGGTAATTTGGAATAATCTGGAAGGTTTGAGACAATCTATGTGGCAGTGACCTCATGCCAATTTTCATAACATTAGCACCTTACAGACATCCTCTGTCCATAGCCTCTACTTGGAGACCAAGAGCCCCCTAGAGCTCTGACAGAGGAGACTAGTCCTAGAGTAAGCCAAGTGCTGTCTTCCACTTATTCCAATCAAAGCTGAACTTTATCCAGCCACTTGCAAATCTAGCCATACCTAAAACAGTTGTATGTATAACCTCATATACCTGTGTCATTCCACTTGGGAGCTCAGGAAGCCCCATATAATCATGGCTTTTGCCAGCAGTAAGAAAGTCTCAACCCACCCAAAACATTTATCTCACAAAAAAACTTGAGGTTAGGAAGAGGTTTCCAAGACATCTCCCTGTCCACACAGGTGGATCCAAGACCGAGTGTCCGCAGCTGTGGTAGCTGGGCACCACATCAGCGAAACAACCCTCAAGAGGTCCATGCCTGAGGCGTATGCCCTGTTACTAGTATCAAAGCTCATTAGGTCCAGCAGCCTAAACCATTATATGCACAGACTCCACATGTTTACAGACTACATGTTTGCAGGTCATTGAGACTCTCACAACTGATCATCCCACCATTATGTCCCTCCAAGAACTGAACTACAGTATAATGTTCTGCTGGATCCCAGGCCACAGTGTCCTGCAAGGTAATGAGCAAGCGGACCAAGCACCGAAGAGGCAGACAGGATCACAAGGGACGAATGGCGAAACCTTGCAGAAGATCTAAGACCTACGATAACGTGCTACATTAAGAACAGGCAGCAAGCTGAATGGAACCTTCATTTCAATAACAAGTTGTACGAAATCAGCCCCTCCATAGATGAGACCCCCTCGTCCCACAATAAACCCCTGGGGACAAATACAGTATACAGATGACAGTAGTCACGTTTTATTACAAAAACAATCAACGTCACACAGCTGTCATCGAGATCGCACCAATTGTAAACACAGAAACAGGACGAGCACAAGCTGATCCTGTAACCAAACTATTTGGCCCCATCTAGTGAGCATTATGTGTCAATAACCACAGCCTTGTCTGCAGTTTTAAGTAGGTAAATCCAGCACGTGAAGCAGAAATGTGGTGCGTCACATTTTAGAATACCGTCACCATTTTTGAATATCGCCCAACCCTAACCTAATTGGATGACCGAGAAAGTGAAAGCCTTGTCTTGTGGAAATAATGAGGTACGAACGCACTTGCACTGCAGTATGATGGATTTTTTATGGAGGCAAAAGTCTTGGCAGGCAATGAGGACAACTGCGCTTTACTACATGGTCAGACATGGGTTAAAGTGGACAATGGAAAGTGGAAACTGTGATTGGAAGATGACTTTAAATAAAAGCCTGCTTAAATATATGCCTGATGTTGTATCAAGTTTAATTTCTCCAATTTCCATGTAGGGTGCAAGATGAAATGTGATTGGCTCGGACGTCTTTCCTTTAAATTGTGCTTGGGTTTCAGTAACAACTTTTGTTCTTTTTTATCATTTCCAAATTATTTATGGTGCCAGACAGTAATTATGTTGGAATAAGATGTGTACACCAACTTTGGCCACATTTTTAGGGTGAATATGAAGTATCCAAACATCAACCGATCAGTCTCATATAACTGATTGTGTTCCAGACACATTTAGCGTGTGCGGTGCGAGACAGTGACACACGACTCAGTTGCTCATGGGTTTGTTTATGAGGTTCTGTTGCATACTGATGATGAGAAAGTGTTACATTTCAGTTGTGTTTTTGTGCTATTCACTAGGCCTATATTGTGCAATACGAATGAGGAAGTAGGGAGACATCTATTATCTATACATTTTATCTCTGTATCTACAGTGGGGCAAAGAAGTATTTAGTCAGCCATTGATTGTGCAAGTTCTCCTACTGAGAAAGATGAGAGAGGTCTGTAATTTTCATCGTAGCTACACTTCAACTATGAGAGACAAAATTAGACAAAAAATTAGGAAATCACATTGTAGGATTTTTAAAGAATTTAATTGTAAATCATGGTGGAAAATAAGTATTTGATCAATAACAAAAGTTCACCTCAATACTTTGTAATATAACCTTTGTTGGCAATAACAGAGGTCAAACGTTTCCTGTAAGTCTTCACCAGGTTGGCACACACTGTAGCTGGTATTTTGCCTCATTCCTCCATGCAGATCTCCTCTAGAGCAGTGATGTTTTGGGGCAACACGGACTTTCAACTCTCTCCACACATTTTCTATGGGGCTGAGGTCAGGAGACTGGCTAGGCCACTCCAGGACCTTGAAATGCTTTTTACGAAACCACTCCTTTGTTGCCCGAGCGGTGTGTTTGGGATCATTGTCATGCTGGAAGATCCAGCCACATTCCATCTTCAATGCTCTCACTGATGGAAGGAGGTTTTGGCTTAAAAATTTCACGATACATGGCCCCATTCATTCTTCCCTTAACACGGATCAGTCGTCCTGTCCCCTTTGCAGAAAAAACAGCCCCAAAGCATGATGTTTCCACCCCTATGCTTCACAGTAGGTATGGTGTTCTTGGGATGCAACTCAGCATTCTTCTTCCTCCAAACACAACGAATTCAGTTTTTACCAAAATTTTTTATTTTTGGTTTCATCTGACCACATGATATTCTCCCAATCCTCTTCTGGATCATCCATATGCTCTCTGGCAAACTTCAGACGGGCCTGGAACATGTACTGGCTTTAAGGCAGGGGGACATGCCTGGCCACTGCAGGATCTGAGTCCCTCTCAGTGTAGTGTGTTACTGATGGTAGCCTTGTTACTTTGTCCCAGCTCTCTGGAGGTCATTCATCAGGTCCCTCCGTGTAGTTCTTGGCTTTTTGCTCACCATTCTCATGATCATTTTGACCCCACGGGATGAGATCTTGCGTGGAGCCCTAGATCAAGGGAGATTATCAATGGTCTTGTATGTCTTCCATTTTCTTACAGTTGCTCCCACAGTTGATTTATTCACACCAACCTGCTTGCCTATTGTAGATTCACTCTTCCCAGCCTGGTGAAGGTCTACAATTTTCTTCTTGTTGTCCTTCGACAGCTCTTTGGTCTTGGCCATGGTTGAGTTTGGAGTCTGACTGTTTGAGGCTGTGGACAGGTTTCTATTATACAGATAATGAGGTCAAACAGGTTCCATTAATACATGTACTGAGTGGAGGAAAGAAGAGCTTCTTAAAGAAGGAAGTTACAGGTCTGTGAGAGCCAGAAATCTTGTTTGTTTGTGGGTGACCAAATACTTATTTTCCACTATGATTTACAATTAAATTCTAGGTCCTAGTTTTTCTCATTTTGTCTCTCATAATTGAAGTGTATCTATGATGGAAATTGCAGACCTCTCCCATCTTTCTAAGTAGGAGAACTTGCACAATCAGTGGCTGACTAAATACTTTTTTTGCCCCACTGTATCTCAGACAGAGCCAGGTCTTCAGTGTGGAAGTAAGTTACTTCATAGTGAGTGCTGTTTGCATGCATGGCGAAAGTAAGCGAAAAGGAACATCTCTGAACAACAAATTTAACCCCGCAACGAGGATAAAGCTAAAGCTATCAAGAGCACAGAGGCAGGCACAAGCCAGCAGGTCCTGCTTTTTTTCTTTAGTAATGAAGAGGATTACATTAAAAGAAATGTTGTTTTTGTATACTGTCATTTATCATTTTTAGACACCAAGAAAATCAAAATCAGATGGTCATATGTTTAATAAAATTGGAATTGGACAAGAAAATTGGTGCATCTGTAGTTCAGGGCAGAGCAGTATCCTAATGTTTTAAGGGCATTATTAAAAGGACCTAAGGTTAGTTGAAATCGTAAGTTAGTCATCTTACACTTTGAATCCCTTCCACTGACATCTAGTTTCTAGATGTTTTCCTATGAAATGTCATTTCCCAGCAATCCTTCTTGACTTATATGACACTGTTATATGAATATCCCATACTTGGAATCTCATTTTGTTGAAAGTCTGCCTATGGGTTTAGCATTCAACATGTTTATTCACTCCCTATACCTGTTTATTCTGTTTTCTCTCTCTGCAGAAGAATCATAGATAGGACAGGCGACATGTCCCAGGAGAAGACAAGCTATCCTGTAATGGGGGAAAACAATCCCCTTCAAAATAATGTCTATGGGCCTCCCCAAGCTAATGCTTTAGGGGTGCCTCCACCTAACTACAGCCATGCTCCAGAAGGGGTCTCGTATCCAGCACCAGGACAATATGGCCAGCCAGGTTTTCCCCAGGGAGCCCCAGTGTTTGCGCCATACCCTCACATGCCCTACCCACAAATGCCATACCCCCAAGGACCATACCCTCAGGGCCCGTATCCTCAAGGACCATACCCTCAGGGCCCCTATCAGCAGGGTCCAGTGCAGCCTGCTTTTACTGGCGACCCCAATGGTATGTATTGGAATAAAATGACAAAAAATAATGCACCAAGAAGGAGTTGTTGAGATCTAATGATACTTTATATGTGTAGATGTAATGATCATATATGTAAGTGATTACAATACTAGAGTGAAAGGATCCATCTATTGGAGAAAACTGTACAACTGAAAGGACGCTCTAGTACGATTGAGGTACGATTGGGCATGGAGGTATACAGGTTCTGTATGGATTCCCGTGGCACATTTGCCCACAGATGTTGGAGCTGTGCCTCTAGATTCTGCATACTCTTAGGTTGCCAAAGCTGCTGTCTCAGCTGGGCCCATAAATGCCTGATTGGCGATAAATCTGGCAACCAGAAAGGCCAAGGAAGTGTTGAAATTTAGCTGAGACATTCCTGGGAAACCCTTGCTGTGTGTGAGCAAGCATTATCCTGCTGAGAAATACCAGTTCAAAGCCCTGCCATGAGAGGCAACAAGTGACCGCAGGATGTCCTGCACATATCACTGAGTTGTTAGTGTACCTCATATCACTGCTAGGGGTGACAGCCTTTTTAAACAGTGGCTCCCAGATCATCATGCCAGCAGTTGGGACAGTGTGTCGCACCACAGCAAAGGCAGCGCTCATCATGAGGCCCACATATCCGATTATGGTCGGATCCCAAACAGAACCTGCATTCATTGCTAAAGATGGTACGGTTCCAGTCCATAGCAGTCCAGGTTTCTCATTCACAACACCACTGAAAATGAAGGTGAACGTGGCTTGC
This sequence comes from Ancistrus triradiatus, assembly GCA_025084515.1. Classification (NCBI taxonomy): domain Eukaryota; kingdom Metazoa; phylum Chordata; class Actinopteri; order Siluriformes; family Loricariidae; genus Ancistrus; species Ancistrus triradiatus. The sequence continues at coordinate 625,234 of JAJAGP010000149.1, read as the reverse complement.
CGTCAGTGACAAGACAGGCAATGGGGGCCAAGAGTTTCAGTGAAGGTGTCACAAAGAAACTGTGGGAGCTGCTCGTGGTTGTTGGTCGGTCAGACAATCCTCTCTATTGGAGGTCTGTCTGGGCCATCCAGAGCCTGTTTGTTGTCTATGCATGCCCTCAAGGGACCACTACTACCAACACCTTCTCATAGCTAGGTCAGACTGACCTAGATGGTGGGCAGTTTGTCAAAAAGACCATCCTACGTCTGTCAATCCAATGATGCCCCCCCTTTCAAAGTCTATAAACTTGGAAAAATGTCTTTGAGTCTTAGAGGCATGTTTAGCAGTCAATGATCTCTCACCAAGAGGTACGATACCCAAAAGTAGCTGCTGAGAACCTTTTTGTAGGGCAGCAGGTGGAACACTGTTACGCCCTCTTGTGGCAAGATCCCACATTTAATCATACCAGACCTGTAATCATTGAGACAAATGTGCTTAAAGAGTCTTGCAGCAATCTGATTTTTTTGTCAGTGAGTATATTTTAACTGTACAATAAGTGAGAATGTTTGTTTATTAAGGGTGCTTTATTACTTACGACTGTGTCAGTTGTAAAAACTGTGATACCTGTTATTTAACATGTAACCTTGCCATGTCTGAAGTGTACTCTGCTTTTTTTTTTTTTTTTTATTTGAGGTATCTTGGCTGCAGTATATATTTTTCATATGTATTGCCATACTCCTTTACAAAAGTCACCCTATGCTTTGGCAGCTCCCATAGGCAGCCCAGGGTATCATGGTGGAGATGGGCCTCCTTCTTACTATGACAATGGTGAATTTGCCAGCTCTAATTGGGAGGACAAGACTATACGCCAGGCCTTCATCAGAAAGGTAAGAGGTATAACAATGATCAGTGTAACCTGAGTAGAGTTATATTGAGACTCTTATTAATATTGTGACTACTGCCATGGTTGGATTTGTTTAACATTTAGCAGTAGGAATTGACCATTCTTGTACAGCACAAATTAATTGTGTATCTGTTTTTCTCTCAGACTTTATTTGACTCTCTCGTTTTGTCACTGTTCTCAGGTGTTCTTGGTCTTAACTGTTCAGCTGCTGGTGACGTTCTCCTTTGTTTCTCTCTTCACCTTTGAAGATGATGTCAAGCTGTTTGTTCGTCAGAATCGCTGGGCATATTATGTGTCCTATGCTGTTTTCTTTGTGTCTCTCATCGTACTCAGCTGCTGCCAAGACTTCCGCCGTAAACATCCATGGAATCTGGTGGCACTGGTATGAAATACTACGTCTCTAGACAGTTTAAGTGGTGACCACATTTATTAACATTAACCATGTATGTACTAGTGGTGTAACGATACACTCTGCTCAAGATTCGATTGACAATACTGAGTTCGCAATTTGATTTTCTTATGACAAGACATTGTATAAAAGACATTTTTTCCTGAAGTGTAAACCATTTAAAACAATGCACATTTTATTGTATACGTTTCTGTAGATAAAGCTTTTGTCCCCTGTAATTGCTATATAAATTGCTATGTCCTAAATAACCAAGTGAAAAGGAGGAATAACAATTCAAATTAATGCATACTTTCTTGTATAAAAATTTTGAATCCAAAGGAATCTTTAGTCCCATGCAATTAAATAATTTTTTTTTAAGTTTTTTCAAGTTTTAAATAATGCTACTGCAACAAAAGATGCTATTTTAACGGTTGCACCAAATTTAAATAACTAGCCCTATCTTAAATATTAAATCAAAGTGAACAAACAAGCTCACAGTCTTTAAACATACTCATTCTCAAATTCACTTTCACCAGCTTCCATCCCAGAACGGAAGACATGCATATGGGAGCATGACGTCTGATTTATGTAGAAGTCTGCGCAGGACAGATTTTTTTTTTTTTTTTATCCCAATACCACCAAAAATCCGTCGCAGCCACCCACAACCTAGGCATTTCCACCAGGTCCCACCTGTAAATAACCCATTTGATTGGTGTTCAAATGTGCAACGTGCAACTGACTTAGATGGCATAATAAACAGAACACGTATGATATTGTCCATCTGTACTACGCACATCGTCGCATTTCTGCATCGCAATGCATTGTCACAATGTATCGTTACACCCCTAGGATGTACTGTTACTATGTACTACTACATAATATTACAATTTTTAATTATGCATTGCATGAAGATATAATATACCATTGACCTAAGTAGATGAGAAATATCTTTCTCCCTCTCTTTCCAGTCCATTTTAACACTTAGCATGTCCTACATGGTGGGTGTGATTGCCAGCTTCTATGATACTGACACAGTCTTCATGGCTGTGGGCATCACTGCAGTGGTGTGCTTCACTGTGGTCCTCTTCTCCCTACAGGTCAGGCAGCTTGTTGTCTGTATTTTCTCCTGAAATGTATTGGTCTTAGTTGATTTTTAATATATTATTAGGTATCGTATGAATTTCTATCAGTACATTCACAATAACAATACACCTGAACACAGCCATTCATTCTTAACAGTTGTTTGAAATCTAATTAATTGGTGCTTTGACTATTAACTGTTTTGATTGTAGTACAGGTATGCACCATTTAACGTCCACACTACTTTCTGTGAGACATTACATTGACCCAAAATGGAAATGGACCAGACATATTGGCCATAGTATGGTATGACCATGGTGACATACTCCTTTCAGGCTACTACACTGCTCCAAAAAATAAAGGGAACACTCAAATAACATCCTAGATCTGAGTGAATGAAATATTCTCATTGAATTCTTTGTTCTGTACAAAGTTGAATGTGCTGACAACAAATTCACACAAAAATCATCAATAGAAATCAAATTTATTAACCAATGGAGGCCTGGATTTGGAGTCACACACAAAATTAAAGTGGAAAAACACACTACAGGCTGATCCAACTTTGATGTAATATCCTTAAAACAAGTCAAAATGAGGCTCAGTATTGTGTGTGGCCTCCACGTGCCTGTATGACCTCCCTACAACACCTGGGCATGCTCCTGATGAGGTGGTGGATGGTCTCCTGAGGGATCTCCTCACAGACCTGGACTAAAGCATCCGCCAACTTCTGGACAGTCTGTGGTGCAACGTGACGTTGGTGGATGGAGCGAGACATGATGTCCCAGATGTGCTCAATCGGATTCAGGTCTTTGGAACGGGCGGGCCAGTCCATAGCTCCAATGCCTTCATCTTGCAGGAACTGCTGACACACTCCAGCCACATGAGGTCTAGCATTGTCCTGCATTAGGAGGAACCCAGGGCCAACCAGACCAGCATATGGTCTCTCAAGGGGTCTGAGGATCTCATCTCGGTATCTAATGGCAGTCAGGCTACCTCTGGCGAGCACATGGAGGGCTGTGCGGCCCTCAAAGAAATGCCACACCATTACTGACCCACTGCCAAACCGGTCATGCTGAAGGATGTTGCAGGCAGCAGATCACTCTCCACGGCGTCTCCAGACTCTGTCACGTCTGTCACATGTGCTCAGTGTGAACCTGCTTTCATCTGTGAAGAGCACAGGGCGCCAGTGGCGAATTTGCCTATCCTCGTGTTCTCTGGCAAATGCCAAGTGTCCTGCACGGTGTTGGGCTGTGAGCACAAGCCCCATCTGTGGATGTTGGGACCTTATGCCATCCTCATTGAGTCAGTTTCTAATCGCTTGTGCAGACACATGCACGTTTGTGGCCTGCTGGAGGTCATTTTGCAGGGCTCTGGCAGTGCTCCTCCTATTCCTCCTTACACAAAGGCGGAGGTAGTGGTCCTGCTGCTGGGTTGTTGCCCTCCTACGGCCTCCTCCACGTCTCCTGGTGTACTGGCCTGTCTCCTGGTAGCGTCTCCAGCCTCTGGTCACTACGCTGACAGACACAGCAAACCTTCTTGCCACAGCTCGCATCGATGTGCCATCATGGATGAGCTGCACTAGCTGAGCCACTTGTGTGGGTTGTAGAGTCCGTCTCGTGCTACCACGAGTGTGAAAGCACCACCAACATTCAAAAGTGACCAAAACATCAGCCACATTTGCACAACCGCATGTGAAATTGATTGTCAATCAGTGTTGCTTCCTAAGTGGACAGTTTGATTTCACAGAAGTTTGATTTACTTGGAGTTATATTGTGTTGTTTAAGTGTTACCTTTTATTTTTTTGAGCAGTGTATATACATAATGGGGATTTTCACAAGAAACTGTGCAAACAATGTCTAAATGCGTCAGAGACACAGCAGAAAGCATGAGTTGAAATCTGTCCTCTAGACAGCGTCCATAATGCCAGCGCATTGTTTAATTTATGGAAATTCACAGGAATTATAAAAAAAATGCAGTAATGTACTGTTACAAACCCATCTAGTGGAAAGCTGTGCCTGATACTTGATACTTCTGTTTGACGGATGCCAAAAATGCATTGATAGCATTGACAACACGGAAGGTCAGTGATATGAAACAGAGGCTCAAAGACTGAATGTGAACCAGTTTATATAGTTATAGGTTGGAAAGGATATACAGGTAGTGGGGGGACAATCAAAGAAGTACTACTTCCAATAGGACAGGTACATACACTTACGAACGCCATTTACAGTTTGTTACAATTAAGCATACGCACAAACATGAGTAACTTAACACAAAAAAGTCTCTAAACACATCAACCGTGTTAGAACAATCTGTAGTCCAAATGTGAGCTAAAAAGCAAGGAAGCATACAATTGGTAAGATCATAAGCATTAGAGTGAATCTGCCTTTAACCTCTAACTCCTGCCTCTACCCGTGGATGAGCAGTGACGTTTGACTGTTGAGGTGATCAGCTGTTTACAGCTGCAACATCTGGAGTTAAAGACAAATGTATATTTCCGGTCATAATTTATTGTAACTTTTAAGACCTCAACTATTGAAGTAAATGGACCTTGATCAGATGGATGTTTAACAGCGCATACCTGCATATGGAAAGCGATTTTTTACATTCGGTATGAGTAGATTGTAAATTATTGCATGTATTTAGTTCTTTGTATGCAGGAAAGATCTAGTCACATTAGCTCATTTCATCTCTCTCTTCTCTCCCACACTAGACCAAATATGACTTCACATCCTGCTGGGGTGTGCTCTTTGTCTGCCTCATTGTGCTTTTCCTCTTCTCCTTACTCTGCATGGTCATGCGTAACAGGTTTCTGAACCTTGCCTATGCCTCTTTGGGGGCACTGCTCTTCACCTGTGTGAGTAGCCATTTCTTAAATGTCTTAGAGTATCATGGATTTTCAGTTTCCTCTTAACAATAAATGAAATAGTCTGCTCACTGCTGGTGCAGAACTACACCGTATTTTGCATTTTGTTGACAAAAATGCTGAGGTCTTTGTATCGTCAATAATTGCTGATAATAATGTTCAGGATTAGGAAATTTCATGTATTAAATTAATTTGTGATGATAAATGATTCAGTTTTTAAAAATATGTATGGTTTTGTTTGTAACTGTGAATTCTGTTGCAACACACATTGAAGTTGAACACACAATGAACTTCTTGATTGTGTTCTTATCTCTTATACAACCCCAAATCAGAAAAAGTTTTAATGATATGGGAAATGCAAATAAAAAATATATGCAGTGTTCCTTACATTTCCTACAATTTTATTTCATTACAGACAGTAGGAACCCAAGTTGTATCATGTTTCTTTCTGGTCAACTTCATTTCATTTGTTAAAATCCATTCCTGCATTTCAGGCCTTCAACACATTCCAAAAAACGTTGGGACAGGGCAATTTAGGGCCAGAAATGAGGTAAAAGAAACATATAATATTAATATAATGGTGATTTCAAACAGGTGATATCAACAGGTGATTATAATCATGATTTGGTACAAAAGCAGTATCCACGAAAGGCTGAGCAGTAAAGCTGTCCAGAAGATCTCCAGTTTATCAACAAATGTGTAAGAAAATTACTGAAATGTTTTAAAACAATGTTCCTCAAAGAAAGACTGGATATTACATATTCCTCCCTCAATAGTGCATAATATCATAGTCAAGGAATCTGGAGGCATTTCATTCTGTAAAGGGCAAGGGTACAAGTCTAAACTGAAGAGGCATGATCTTCATCCCTCTGCACTGCATCAAGAACTATCATTCCTTCCATTTGATCATTTCATCTTCATCAAGCACTACAATACCAAGTTAAATTCACAAATGCCACTTAAAACGTTACTTTGCGAAACAGAAGCCTTATGTTAACCACGTCCAGAAGCGGCGTCGAGTTCTCAGGGCTCGGAGACATCTAGGATGGACCATCACACAGTGGAAACGTGTACTGTGGTCAAACCAATCAGTATTCATGGATGCCATGTGCTCCAGACCAAGAATCATCCAGAGTGTTATCAGCAACAAGTCTAAAAGCCAGGCTCCGTCATGGTAGGGGGTTGGGTCAGTGCCCTTGGCAAAGTTCATTTACACTTCTTTGATGGCAGCATTAATGCAGAAAAGTACACTGAGATTGTAGAGCAACATAAGACGACATCTTTTTCAGGGTTGTCCATGCATTTTTCAACAAGACAATGCAATATAATACAAATCAGAAAAAGTTATGACTGAAATATGTAAACCCCTTCCAGTCTTTGTTTTTGGAACATTGTTTTTAAACATGTCAATCATTTTCTTACACGTTTGTTGATAAACTGGAGATCCTCTGCCCATCTTTACTCCTCAAAGACTCTTGTAGATACTGCTTTTGTACCAAATCATGATTATAATCATCTGTCGACATTACCTGTTTGAAATCACATTATTTGTTGTTGTTTTTTTACCTCATTACTAGCTACTTGTCCCTGTCTCAACTTTTTTGGAATGTGTAGTAGGCCTGAAATGCAGGAATGGATATTTATTAACAAATGAAATCCACAAAGTGTTTTGATAGCCGTTTTGCTGCCTTTAAGTCCGTGACTTGTTTAATTCCAGAGTTGCCAAATTCTGCAGGAAAAAACCCACAGGTCAATGGACAAAGAGCCCAAATAAAGCCAAGTCTTTAGAATAAGCAAACCTGGCAACCATGTCAGTTACACTTGCGTGCAGACTGAGAAAACCAATTGAAATCAGGTAATTTGTGTAATGGCGGTGAGAAATCCGATTACTGGGTTAAATCCAGCTCCCTTTAACGGATTTCTTTATCTGATTTCTAGTTTGGAGTATGCTGTTAACATGACCACTTGAATAATCGGATAACTGCAGAAAGCCAACTATAATCTAATTAATAAGTGCATGTAAACGCACTTATCGTGTCCCAGTATATGTGACTTGTGTGTGTGCACATGGCCTATGACGGGCTTATACCCTGTCCAGGGTTGGTTCCCACTTTGCAGTTTTGTGCTGCTGGATAGGCCCTGGTTTCCCATTACTTATGGGAATTGGAATAAGCTTGTGTAGAATGTGAGAGAGTGATTTCTCCCTTATTTGCTATTTGTTTTTTTCTGATTTTAGATATTATTGAGCATATATGCACCAATGGTGTGCTTAGCAGGAACCAAAAACACATTATAGTACAAGACTTATGAAAAATATTAGATGAAGGCATAAGTAGATTTATGAACAGAAACGACACTAAATGTTTGTTTGTACTTCTCTAGTTCTTGGCAGTGGACACTCAGCTTCTTCTAGGCAACAAAAGCCTCGCCCTGAGCCCAGAGGAGTATGTCTTTGCTGCACTGAACCTCTACACTGACATCATCAACATCTTCGTATCCCTCCTGGCCATTGTAGGCCGCTCCAGGGAGTGAGGGAAATGATGGAAAAGGAGGCCGCAAATGCAGTGACAAAATTGCACGCTTTCAATTGTCTCGTCTCTCAATCTGTAGACGTGTCTCCCAGTAACTCATCCTTTCACAATATGTCCTGGGTTTAGCGGATGTGCAGATTGTGGTCATCCAGTAGGTCTGGCTTGACAAAGAAGAGGGCAATTTTAAAAAAAAACATATTTATTTAAAAACACATTTGACGTTTTGCAATGTGTCCTCTGCTTGCTCTGACCTTCCCACTGAAACTGTGCTTCTGTGCATTTGGAAATGGTACAGTGTAGTATAACTCACCAATCACATTCAATGAGCATGAGCAGAATTCTCTCTCTCCTTGACATCTGAGAGTTTGGCACTATCCCTGATAATTGTAGCACTGCAGTAACTGAGAAGATGAAAGCTAGGAAGATGACGGAGTTGAATGTAATACGTACAGAAGCAAAGCACCTAAATGCGATGCGAAATCAGTCATCATGACTCATTTCTATTTATCATGTCCAGCCTATGTTCTGGTAGTCTGCATGGTAATCTAAACAGTAAAGAAAGAGAAAACTAGTTGACTCACTTTCCTAACACCTGCTTACAGCTGTAAATATTTATAAGAAGGCTCGCTATCTGTTCAAAGCATGTATATGTGAATGGCTGTGGTACACCACATCTCTCATCACCTAATACTTAACACTCAAATATTTCATCATCTAAGGGTGTGTTCATATTTGTAGTCTGGTGCACTTTATCCAGATCAAAGCAGAAATTGTTGCATTTTAGAGCTGGTTCGCTTAGCGTTCGAGTGACATTCTTGACATCGAACCAAAATATGTAAACAAAAGTCACACGAATAAGGTCACATACTGATTGGACAGCTTTTATGAAGTTTTGCGACCGAACTTGCCGAACTTTCATAACGCTGTGTGCTGGGCTAAATGCGCTCATGGGATTTCTTAATATGTGCTGTTATTTTTATCAGCTGATACCTCCCAAAGACCTCCTACAATTTAATTCCTCCATTATGCACATAAAAGAACACATGCTGCAAGGAGACGGCGGTACTGACGTTTAATGGACAACTATACCTCCTATAACATGAAGAAGCAGGTATGCTTAGGTAGCCTATTCTGTCCTTTGGAATGACAGAATCAAGTACAGTTCTTTAACATAGCCAGAATTACATTTGTGTGATAACTATTATATCAAGTTATACACGTTATATTTAAATTACAGGTCACTACTTGTAATGTCACTTCTTGTGTTTGGTTCATTTATGCGTCTTTGGTCCGTGCTGCATTCACACATCAATCAAACCAGAGTTCATTTGGAAGCAGACTTAGATCGCCTGAATAGTTTGGTGGAACCAATGTTCAAATGGCAGCATTCCCCAGGAAAGAATGTAGTGTGAAATTTGACAGTAGAACCTAGAAGTGGCCAAATTAAGATCAAAATTCATAGTACAACTGTGAAATAATTCATGGTCAGTTCATAGTCAACCAAGTTTACAATTGTACTATCAAATTTGACAGCAGAACCATGGAGTGGCCAAATTACCATCAAAACTTCATAGTAGAACTGTGAACTTCATGGTCAAACTGTGAAAACTCACATTAAAACTGTCAAGCAATTCAGTGTTAGTATGAAAATTCACAGTACATTTTTTTCCTGGGTCACACTTGTTCACATGAACCGCACTAAAGGAGCAATGGCACGAGGGTTCATTTTAATCGAACCAAATGTGCCAACTGTGAACACACCCTAACACTTAGCAGAGGCTAACCTACAACCCATATAAAACTTATACATGTGAAACACTGATATAAACTAAAAACCAAGCAAACAGGGTTGTGGGGTTTGTCCTACATATTTAATGCTTTCTCTTTTTCTCCTGTCTCTTTTATTTGTGAACTTTGTTTAATGCAGCGTTTTGGTTTTTATTCCTTTATTCAAAAATGTAAAATGCTTGCATACTGGAATTATTTCTGTCTTTCTCCCAGCTTTGTTGGATTTGTCCTTGGTAAAGGTACTTGTAATATATGGTTGTTATAAAGCCGAAACATGACACAAGTATTGTTAAAGGAAATCCTGCGAGACTCAACTAGTGAAAGGTAATGATTGTATAGTGAGCTTGCTTTTCTAATGGGTCTTTGCTGTAATGAACCTCTTTAGCACAGATCAGCGTTATGTGAGGAATCTGGGGGCACTTCCAGGCAATACATCCTACCATGTTCGTTATCACAGAGGGCAAACCATGATTGTAGATCAGTATTTACTCTGAGCTTTGGTTCAATCTGTCTTATATGAGATGGTATAATAGTTGTGAGGCACACTAAAACACCAGCAAATGATGTGAGGGTGAACATTTACATACAGCTAACAGTACAGCTAACACTACAGAACAAAACTGAAATGTATGGAACACTTGTCCACACATATTTAATCTCTTAATATGCTCAGCCAATGGCTAATTCTCAGCTTGAATGTGACCTCTAAACATTCACTACTCATAAATGTTACTCAGTTGCACACGCCTTACCTAGATTGCATGTGGAGACACCACACATTGGACAATTGGAGAGACATTTGAAATAAGAATAACTTATTTTAATGTGCTGCTGTCCTGTTTTACTCAAACGATGAGCACTTTCTGTCTGTAACTAACTCCTGTTAAAGTGTAGTGTATTGGGGTGTATAGGCTTTAAGTTTTGGCTTTGTAGTAGTTTTTGCAATGTACAGTTTAAATTAAAAGAAGTTGGATTGTATCCCTCTACAGGGCTGTTTGTATTTTGTTCATGGTGACTTATATGTAGCCATAATCCCTTACAGGCTAATGATTTTTAAAAAGAAAGAAACACAGACATTTATTTCATTCATAAGTTTCTTACATTAATATAATATTAGAGTGAAATGATAACTTTATTGGGGAAATCTGCAATTGAAAAGACCCTCTAGTGCTGTTGGCCCGCTCTAGCCTTGTAAGATACAAGATGAGATAGGTTCTGTATGGTATCCTGCGGCACATTTGCCCACAGATGTTGCCACTGTGCCTGTATATCCGGCACACTCATAGGATGTTCCATAAATGCTCAAATGGCGATAAATCTGGTGACCGGGCAGCCCAAAGAAATGCTGCACTCTGGCTGAGACATTCCTGGGAAACCCTTGCTGTGTGCTGAGTATTATCCTGCTGAAAAATGGCAGTTGGAAGCCCTGCCATGAGAGGCAACATGTGGCCACAGGATGTCCTACATGTATCGCTGAGTTGTTAGTGTCCCTCGTATCACTACTAGGGGTGACCAACTGTCGAATGACAGTTATCTGAGAGCTCCTCAGATCATCACACCAGCAGTTAGGGCAGTGTGTAGCTCCACAGTAAGGCAGGATTGAAGCGCTCACACACAAGGCATCCATACTCGAACCCAACCATCGTCAGTATGGATTCTTCAAGACAATATTGTTCCAGTCCATAGCAGTCCAGGTTTCTTATTGATGACACCACTGCAAACAAAGGTGACGGTGGCTGGCTGTCAATGGCAGAACACGTAATGGGTGTGGTGACAACAGATTTCCTTTTGTTAAGCACCTGGTAATGGTCCGGGCAGAGACAGGGGTGTGTAGGGAAGGTGTGTGCATGCCCTCATGAAACCACTGCTCCCAAAACCTATTAACAGCTAGGTCAGAACGGCCTAAATGGTGGGCAATTCGTCAAAACGACCATCCTGCTTCTCTCAGTCCAATGATATGGCCCCCTTTCAAAGTCTGTCAACTGGGCAAAATGCCTCTGAGTGAATAATAGAGGTGTGTCTAGCAGTCAGCCGTCAGTCTAGTGGTGACGCGATCTCCCGTCCTAATCCCCTCAGTGCTCGTTGATTATTCTCTATGTTTGCTAGTTTACACCAGTGATCGGGCTTCATCTTGTTCCCCGTTTGTGGTGCTGCCTACACCGCATCTTTATTAGAACCGCATCGTGTCTCTTTCGCTCTCACGAGTTCGGCTCATCGCTGGTGCGCGAGCCCTGCCTTTTTGACTCGTGAATCGTTTTTGGAGTCGACTCTGACTCTTGGTTTGGCACGTTCAAACAACTCAGTTTCGTTTTTGCTTTGCGCTCTACACATACTAGTGAACTGTAACAGATTTGTCTTCTTTTTTTGCAGTTTTAAGGTGAATAAAGTAGTTAAAATAAATAAAAATCCATGAAATACAGATGTCTCAACATTTGACTAGTACTGTCTGAACGATATTACTTAAAAGTTTGAAATCATTAAGAAATGTTTAGTGAAGGTATTGAGTGATTTAAAATACACTCTTCACTGTATTAAGAAAGATGAAAATGATATCTGACTAATTTAGCATACAAATATAACTGCAACGCCGTATTTTAAGCAGCAATTCTGCAGTGTTTTAATGGCAGTAAGAGCTAATAGGTTATTAAACATTTTTTAATTGGGTTAACACAGCTGAAACCCCTTATTCGATTTAATAGAACTTTTCCTTATGCAAGGTGTGTACTGCATTGGCATTGTGTAAAGTTCAGATCTGGGTTTCAAAAGATCACCAAAAAAGTAAAGCATTTTCTGAAGTTGTCAGTCCTTGTTATGTGATCTCAAGGCAGCTGTTTTTTGTGATCTCAGTGCTGCTATAAACAAGAAAGGATTTCATGTAAAAGTGTCCCCTACTGTCTTCAAATGAGAATGGAAACAGGATCAAGTATACTGAAAGGAATTGGAAATTCCGGGTACAAGGCTGCATGAGAGGGTAAGTACATCAGAGTCTGTAGTTGTGAAACAGACTGTTTACGGGTACTCAATTGGCTGCAGCCTTAAATAGTAGTAAATATTCTGTACTGGCAAAAAAATAGCAGAAGAACACAGACTTTGGATATTGATGACTGGTGAAATTTAGAGGATGTTCAACTGCTGTTTGATGTGAAGAATGCCCTCCAAACCAGTCACATCTCTGGTAAGAGCTACAGAAGCAATGCACGGAAAATTAAAATAGTAATTAAAATAGTTATGACGTTGTCAGTGTGTATTGAACACTATTTAATTTAAAAGTACTTTCAAAAATGGTTTTAAAACGTCCTTATGTTAGCGGTATTCTACATTTAACCTCCAGAGGGTAGCAGAGTGCTATTTTATGGAATCTCTAGCGCTCTCAAGCTGTATTGGCATACTACATACTAGTCGAAATGGCATACTACATACTTCTCGCATACTACATCTGCCTAAAAGTCGTATGTAGTATGCAGTAAGCGACCGAAATGAAAATTTGTAGTGCCCTAAAGATTCCCGGATGTTGTACTACCCTGGTCAGATTTTCAAGTATGCAGAGGGGCTATATTCATTGTGTACTGCATCCCATCATTCACCGCGGCCTCACTCAGCTCAGCCTCCTTCATCAAAACAACACTCCGACTATAAATATGAATATTGTGATTGTATTGGGTTATGTTCTCATAAGAACTAGGCTAATAAAGTTAAAAAAGGTAAGTCTGAGATAAATTTGTGGTAATTGGCCACTGGACTGTGGCGCAGTGGGTAGTGTAGTACGTTGTATCAGACGATAGAACTTGTTACTGTACTGCATACTACGTATTTGTGTAACATGCAGTATGCAGTATACTAGTGTGCCATTTCAAATACAGTATTAGTTTCCATACCCACATAAATCCAGTTCAGGATTACAAATGGTGCCATAAAGTGTCCCCTGCCAGACTTGCAATGAACCAGATTAAATATAACATGGAGTATGTACATTGGTGCTTAAAGTTTGTGCACCCCCCTATATTTCTGAGTATCAGATTTTCTCACAAGTCTTAAAAAGTAGATAGGTAGTATCCAATTTTAAAAATGAGCCTAAGAATAAAAGTATGTGCTCATAAGTATAAATATATTTACATCTGGGTGGCTCGGTGGGTACCACTGCTGCCTCAAAGCAAGAAGGTCCTGTGTTCAATCCCAGGGTGGAGTGACCTGGGTCCTTTCTGTGTGGAGTTTGCATGTCCTCCCCGTGGGTTTACTCTGGGTACTCTGGTTTCCTCCCACAGTCCATAGACGTGTGTTAGGTTAATTGATTACACTAAATTGGCATTTCCTTGAGTGTGTAAATATGACTAGTCTTGATGTGACATTCTGTATAGTTGTAACCTTGTGTGTGTCGCTGAAATGGCCATTGAAGCTGATAAACAAACCAATAAAACAAACAAATGTATTTACACCAAACGTCATTGACTTAAGTTCACTTAACATTAACTTATAAGGCACTTGATAAAAAAAGGGGAAAAAATTTAAAAATATGTATGAAACCATATTGTCTTTAGCGTTGAATTTAGGTTTTATTTGCGATTCGACGATTGCTGGATCTGAGTATGGAGGCCTCGTGGTAAGCGCTTCAATCCTGCCTTTGCTGTGGAATGAGACGCTGTTCCCAAATGCTGGTGTGATGATCTGGGAAGCCATTGCATACAACAGCTGGTCACCCCTAGAAGTGATATGAGGGACAGTAACAAATCAGAGATATGTGCAGGACATCCTGCAGCCACGTGTTGTCACTCTTGGGAGGGATTCCAACTGGCATTTTTCAGCAGGATAATGCTCGCCCCCACACAGCAAATGTTTTCCAGGAATGCCTCCACTAGATTACAACCATTTTTTGCCTGGTTGCCAGATTTACCGCCAATCAAGCATTTATGGAACCAGCTGGGACGCCAGCTTAGGCAACTTACGAGTAAGCATGGTCTACAGGCTGTGTTGCAACATCTGTGGGCAAATGTGCCACGGTATATCATATGGAAGATGTATACCCATGCTCCATGCCCAACCCTATCTCATCTTGTATCCAGGCTCGAGGTGACCTATAAGGGTACTAGAGCCTCCTTTCACTGTATAGTTTTCCTCAATAAACGTATCATTTTGCCCTAATATTGTAATCACTTACATATATTATCATTACATTCACACATAGAGATTCCAACAACTCCTTCTTGGTGAGTTATTTTTTTGTCAATGAATGTAAAATGATACATCCTCTAAAACTGTGGACAGAAAGACAATTTGGCGTGACAAAAGAGTGAACCAAAACATACAGAAAAATGCACCTCTCAAAACCTTCTTATACCGTTATTCCCTCCATGGGCACTCAATGGTCACCATCTCCTTGATCTATTTGGTCCAGGTCAGGCAGTAGCAAATTGGTCTTGAGCTGAACTAAACTAGTTTGTGAACAGTCCTCTGCAAATATAGCATGCCTATAAATTATCCCAACAATTTCCAAAGCTTCTGACGCTGTTATGTTCAACTTGGATCTACTACGCTTCCAAAGTTCCTGCTCTGTCACAAGTGTAACCTGGGCATGGCCTGATCACCTGTATAATTCTGCCATGTTCCCAGACTATTCAAATTAGAGCTGTTTACGTTTGCCTTCTTACATGAATTGAACTGTTACAAAAATCCAGCATCACAATCACGACCGTAAGAAAGTCCAAACAGAAACCAAACAGAATCTAGTCAAACATTTCCAGTTATTGTCCAGACGGGGTTTGATGATGGAAATAGTGAACCTGCTGTCACTAGTGGTAGCTGAACAAGTAGGCCAAGATACTGATGAATGCAGCCGGGGTGAATGCTGCTGGAGCATCACTGTCTCAGTCTTTTCTGTTCTTTTGTCACAGCGATCACCACACAATCTGAACCAGTGTTTTAGAGCGTTTCAGTGCTTGCCTGACAGCAGAGCGGAAGGATGCCAGAAGTATTCGCTCGTTTGCCTTCACACGCATATGAACTTGAGTGACATCCCATTCTTAATTCATAGGATTTAAACTTCTTCCAGAAGTGCATTTGTGAGGTCAGACACCGATGTTGGACGAGAAGGCCTGGCTTGCAGTCTCCGCTCTAACTCATCCCAAAGGTGTTCTATCAGGTGGAGGTCAGGAAGTTCTTCCACACCAAACTCGCTAATCCATGTCTTTATAGACCTTGCTTTGTGCACTGGTGTGCAGTCATGTTGGAACAGGAAGGGGTCGTCCCCAAAGTATTCCCACAGAGTTGGGAGCATGAAATTGTCCAAAATCTCGTGGTATGCTGAAGCATTAAGAGTTCCTTAGAACTAAGGGGGCCGAGTCCAACTCCTGAAAAACAATCCCACACCATAATCCCCCTCCACCAAACTTTACACTTGGCACGATGCAGTCAGACACGTACTGTTCTCCTGGCAACCGCCAAACACAGACTCGTCCATCCGCTTGCCAGACAGAGAAGCGTGATTTATCACTTCAGAGAACACGAGAACTCTAGAGTCCAGTGTTGGTGTGCTTTTCACCACTGCATCTGACGCTTTGCTTTGCGCTTTGTGATGTAAGGTTTGGATGTTGCTGTTCAGCCATGGAAACGAATTCCATGAAACTCTCTACGTACTGTTCTTGAGCTAATCTGAAAACCACATGAAGTTTGGAGGTCTGTACCGTTTGACTCTGCAGAAAGTTGGTGATTTCGGCGCACTATGAGCCACAGCACTATGAGCCACAGCATCCTCTGTCATTTTACATGGCCTGCCACTTTGTGGCTGAGTTGCTGTTGTTCCCAATCGCTTCCACTTTGTTAGAATACCACTGACAGATGACTGTAGAATATTTAGTAAATATCACGACTGGACTTCAAAGTACCACGCTGGAATTCACTGAGCTCCTAAGAGCGACCCATTCTTTCACAAATGTTAGTCTGCATGCCTAGGTGTTTGATTTTATACACATGTGGCCACGGAAGTGATTGGAACACCTGTATTCAATGATTTGGATGGGTGATACTTTTGGCAATATAGTGTATGATCTGTCAGGCATAACCACCCTTTCCTCCAGAGGTGCCGCGGGACTTGGCTTTGGAATCTTTCTTATGCTCACTGACAAGGAAGTGGTTGAGGAGGCCAAGAGAATGGAGCTTATCCTCACATGCCCTGTGCCGTCACATCATCCACTACGCTGCTACTCAATGTTTGGTTGGGTGGGCACGAATACCAGAATAATTTCTGGTTGGCTCCAGGTTCACGGGAGCTGCATTACCAGACATGACTTTCTTACAGTGCATGCAAAATTGGTTTTACGTTATGTTTCACTTCAGGTAGCTGGCAAAGGTATACCACTCTCACTTGACCAGCCTGGGATAAGTGGCAATCAGGGTGTTAGCAGTATACCTGAATTAAACAAGCAATTGAGCAGAAACATGAGTACTTTGTCGGCAGAATAGCACCTAGCTGAGTATACAGCAGTTTCAGTATTGGGATATTTTGGTATTGATTACAGACATTTTCATGGCAACTGAGCTGGACTGTTCACAAACAAATTTACTTCAGCACAGGATTGACACAGGCTCAGCAATGCCAATTCTCCGCACCACCTGCCTTGGGCCAAATGTGAGATGATGAAGATAGCAAGACATAACAAATACCGTCACCAATTACATCTAGAAAGACAATTCAAACAGTTGAGAGAGATAAGTTCAAACAACTTTTGAGTACTTAAGACCCAAGATATACACTGCCAACGTATTTATAGATAAAATCCCAGAAAATATCGAGATATCTTTTTCAGTATTGCATACCCCTAGAACCAACAACCTTCTACAAAAATAGTCCAGATACTCCGCTTGCAATTTTGGTAGAGCAAAACAAACAAAAAACCAAAACCCTTACAGGCATATCGCATGTAGGACTTCGAATTCGTGAAGTGTGCAAGTGATCTCGGCTGGATTTGAACGTGCCATGAAGTAGAGGTGGGCGGATTGCCAAATATCTATAATATCGATACCAACGCTCGAAACAATCGATACTGAAACTTTTTTTCTCTCCCGCTGCGCACTGACTGCTGCGCACATGGATTCACCAAAGTCTGCTCTCTGTCTGTAAGTATTGTATTGTATTTATTGTATTGTTTGACTTGAAAAACAATAAGTTTGAAACTGTTTACAGTATTTGTTGTGATGTGTTAATTTTATTGTATTGTGGTTTGTCAGCCCTCTACCACAGGAGATTTTGTTTTAAGTTGTGTTGAGTGATATTTTTTTTACACTCTGTTTATTTAAGAAAAAACAGAATTGCACTGAAAGGAAGAAAATTCCTTTTTTTATTGTTTTTCCTAAGAACAATTCTATTTGAAAAAAGAAACAAAGAAAGAAAGAACTAGAAAAGATGTTTAGTGAGGGGAGAAGTTTTATTTTATTTTTGTATTGTTGTTTCTCCTTTTCTACCTCAAAAAAGATTTATTTTCCTAATGTTAAGGCAAACTTTGTTTTGTTACTGTTCCATTGTTTCTAAACAAAAATGCTGATTGTGATAATAAAGTATTTTGTTGTCACGTACAATGTTTGGCGAAATTCTATCCTAGGTCTTTTGGATCCTTTGGATCTATGAAGCTTAAATATTTAAAAGTATCGGTATCGGCGATACTGGCCCTGCATTTACTTGGTATCGGATCGATACCAAAATTCCCGGTATCGCCCACCTCTACTTACAGGCTTGGGACTACAAAAGCAAACGTATACCTTTAAGAGCGCAGGGGTGAAGTGCGCATGCTCGGTTGAGCCTCCGAGCCTGGTAGGAATGGATTGCTAATTTGTTGTCCATATTTTCGAGTTATTGGTTGCTTGGTGAAAATTATTTCATTCTCGCCATTTACTAAATTCAAAACGCTATCCTAGAGGAAAATGTCAGTTTTCTCCGAGTCGGCATTGGAGAAAAAATTGGCAGAACTTAGTAACTCGCAGCAGAGCGTGCAGACGTTATCACTCTGGTTAATCCACCATAGAAAACACTCGAGAACGATCGTCAAAGTTTGGTATAACGAATTGAAAAAAGGTAAGCAGAGCATAGCGTTTAAGCAACGTGCGAGTGGTTTTGCATTGCATCCTCTAGATTAGATGTGTGCACTTTCCAAACCTTTACACCTGAGCTGGCTAGCTGTTTAGCATAAAGCCAGAGCTATGCCTGTTTTGTTGCAAATAAGCTTGAATTATTGCAATACTTGTATTCTAAGCTAGTTATGTGTGTGCTGTTCATTTGGTAGCGTTTTGGTATCCAAAACACACCATTAGTACTGTGCAGACAAGGAAGCGAACGGTCATCTGGCAATGAGTGTTTTATTTCCCAGACTAATAATCTGATCAAGCATGATTTAAACAGGTTCGATTAACGACCTGTGTAACCGCTGGGTCACTTTAGTGTGGCGGTTTTTTAAAGCGATGAACATCCAGTCATGTAGTTTGCAGTAGCATGCATTTGCTAAAACGCTACAAAGATGCAGGACTCAGCACAGCCATGTAGTTGCGAATAGCTTACAAATAAGTAAGTACAAGAAACACATACTGTACATCTACGAAAAGGAAAGACGTATTCAATAATAATTGTGACATTTAGAAGAAATAAAACAACAAATACACATTTATAAAAGAAGCACTAGCCAGTGTATAGAGCCACAGCAGTTGATCTCGCTGTAAAACAACAACAAATAAGTGTACACGTCATAATTTTAAACCAAAGGCATACTGTGTTGTCACATCATTGATAACTACTTCCCAAAGTTAAACATCATAGGGGAAAAATCAAGAAAAAAAGCAGCTTTCACTTGCAGAACCTGCTTTGTTTATGCAACCATAGATCAGAAAGGAAAGATTTATAAGAGAGTAGTGAGACCAGCCTTGTTGTATGGCTTAGAGACAGTGGCACTGACAAAGAGACAGGAAGCAGAGCTGGAGGTGGCAGAACTTAAGATGTTGAGGTTCTCTTTAGGAGTGTCTAGGGTGGACAGGATTAGGAATGAGATCATCAGAGGGACAGCACAGGTTGGAAAATTGGGAGACAACAATTGGGAGGAAAAAATTCGAGAGGGAGGACTGAGATGGTGTTTGGGACCATGTTGCCAGAGGGAGGGGGGATGTGGGATAAAATTGGTAGAGGATATGTTGGCGATGGAGCTGCCAGGCAAGAGATGGAGAGGATGACCAAAGAGGAGTTATTTGGTTGTGGTAAATGAAGATATGCAGGGAGTTGGGGTGAGAGTAGAGGACATGGAGGACAGGGTGAGGTGGAAACGTTTAACTCGCTGTGGTGACCCCTGATAAAGGGAGAAGCCGAAAGAAGAAGAAGATCAGAAAATCTGGGACCGTTTGAGTGCCATAAAAAGTAAATAAAAATGCAGTGTTTCTTGCATTTACTTTGAGTTTTATTTAATTGTCTACAGTATGAACCCAATATATGCCATGTTTTTTCTGGTCAACTTAATTTGTTAATGAACATCCATTCCTACGTGAAAGGTCTGCAATACATTACCAAAAAAAGTGAGGGGTTAGTAATGAGGTAAAACGCAAAACAATTGTGTGTTTCAAATGGGTGATGATTTGTGTCAACTAATCATGATTTGGTACAAAAGCAGTATCCACAAAAGGCTGAGTCGTTTAGGAGCAAAGATGGGCAGAGGATCTCCAGCTTGTCAACAAAACCATGAGAAAATGAATGAAATGTTTAAAAACAGTGGTTCTCAGTGAAGGATTGGAAGAGATTTGCATGTATCTCAATATTCAGTACGTAATGTGAGACAGGTCAAGGAATCTGGAGGGATTTCAAAAGAGTAACGGTGCAAGCTTAGGCTGAACACCTGTGATCTTGGATCCCTCAGACAGCACTGCATCAAGAACCGTCATTCATCAATAGCTATTAGAACCACATCGACAAGAGATTACGTTGCCAAACCTTTGTCAAGCCCTACAAATTGGAGTTGTATTCACAAATGCCACTTAAGACCTTGCTATTTAAAAATGAAACCTTATGTTCATCATGTCCAGATGTGGCATCTGGGATGGACCATCACACAGTGGAAACGTGTAATATGATTAGGCCAATCAGTATTGCAGGTCTTTTATGGAAAAATGGAATCCATGTACTCTGGACCAAAGATGAAAAGGATCTTCCAGAGGGTTATCAGCAATAGGTTCAAGGGCCAGGATCTGTCATGGAATGGGGTTGTCAGTGCCCTTGGCAAAGGCCATTTGCACTCCTGTGATGGCAGCATTAATAGAGCAACAGGAGCAGCTTTCAAGATGATATATTTCCAGTGTTGCCTATGCATTTTTTTCCGCAAGGCAATTCAACACCACGTGCTGCACACATTATAAAGATATGGCTGTGGAATAAGAGGGTACAGGTTCAAGACTGGCCTGCCTGCAGTCCCGTCCCCTCCCCAACTGCGTATGTTTTTAGAATTTTGAAATGAAAAATGTGACAGTGACGTGCTTGTACTGTTGCAAACCTTAAGACCTGTTTGCAGGAAGAATGTGGCAAAATAACACTTGGAAAAATTTCATTGTTTGGTATCCTCTGTGCTAGAGGATTTGTCTTTTAAGTGTTGAGTTGCTGCAGTGTGGTTGGCAAGGAATAGCAACATTACAAACTGGTTACCGTCCCGACTTTTTTTGGAATGCAGGAATGGATGTTTATTAACAAATGAAATGAAGTTGATCAGACAAAACATGAAATTTCTTTGGTCCATACTATCTGCAAATTCAGTGTAAATGTATGAAAAACTGCAGGTTCTTTAATTGCATTTTCCAAACAGTTCCAACTAGTTCTGTTTTGGGGTTGCAGGTTTGTCTTTTTTTTGTGCGTAATTGGTTCTGTAGTCAACAAGCTAGATACTGTTTAGTCTCACACCAACCCTGTTATAGTAGTTGCTGTTTGTAAAATTCATTAGCAGTTTCTGTTGAACGTCCATGAGTAGAATTGTTTTGATGGGTTTTTCCTTGCTGAGAAAAGTTAAGTAAGTAAATATAAATTAGAATTTTAATGTGAAACATATTGGACACCCTGTATATTCCAGCACATGTGTAAATAAATACATGAATAATCAATATTATCTAATATAGTTTGAACTTAAATGTTGAAATGGCTACTAAATGGCTCATCTTCAGTAATATCAAGTTTGTTGTATTCTAGCAAAGTGCAAATATTTAAGTAAACAATCACAATAAAAATGGGTATACAGATGGACAAGATTTTTTTTTTTTTTTGTCACTTTTTGTTGCAGTCTGTGTTTATGGTTGAATGTAGTCTTCCTTTAATCCAAACACAATTTAGGTAGCTGCCGTGTTTCAAATGTATTCACGTGAATGCCCTAAATCAGGGTTTCTCAGCAGAACCTCTCTCCACCAGCTTTTCTTTTTCCCATAGTGTATGCTGGTGCCATTGCTTCTCCAGGTAAAAATATCCCTGATCTTTACATGTGCAGTTGCAATGAGATAATCAACACTACTCGATCTGCGAGTGGTCACAGTAGTTTGATTAATTGGTGTGTGAATGTGCTTGATTAAAATGATGACAACATAAGGATTTAGTAAACATCCAGCAATGTTTTTGGTACCTGTGGAGCCCTAAGCTGCTGCTTATGTCACTTAAGTCTGGTTTTATGATTCCTTAGGTTTGTAACTAGTTTTGCTTCTCAAACTGTTTAGTCTTTTGTTGAAATCACACTGAGAGATGAATTGTCCAAGTCATATTTTCATATTTCATAATGTGCATTAGTCTTTGGTTCTGTTACTTAACCCTCCTCTTATTTTAATTTGTCAGAAAAAGCAATGGTGTACCCTGTACCAATTTTACCCAGTGTATGTTTTATTATTTCATTTTATATGTTGATTACACTAATAAGGCAAGCAGAAGTTTCATACTAAAGAAATACTTAACTATTTTTCCAAACTTTAAAATGGGTCAATTTGACTAGTAACATCACAGGAGGGTTAAAAAAGTGTTAATTTTGACAGCAAGTTTTGATTGTTTTAGTCAGTCTTTTGACTAAAATGTAATTTAGTTTTAGTCATAATTTAGTCATCTGAACAGTTTTCAGTTTGTCTAGTTTTAGTCGATTAACTATAAGATTAGTCAACTAAATTTACAGTAGATTCAGTTGACTAAAATTAAATCTAAAGGTTGCAATACGTAATTTTGTTTTTAACATTTCCCTTGAATTATTTGAAATGAAACATCTACATGCATGCATTTATTATAACAATATACATTTATTATAACAGTATACATTGTTACAACTCAATGTCCAACAAAGATCTGTTTCAGACTTGATGTGAACACTCATGAGATATTGTAGATATTGTGCAGTCTCCATGGGCATGTATTTGTAATTATAGTATAAAATGGAGTTATGTTACTCAAATACTCCTTAAAGGTAGTATGAATACTTTTTAGACAAAGTGAAATATATTCACGTCGCGAACTGGAGACACATTTTAATCCCTACCTTATTTGCTGAAATATTGGCTTCAACATAATGAACTGCATTTGAAACACACTACCGTAATACTCCTAAGATAGGAGCTCGCTTCATTTAGGTGCGGGTAGCTTGACTGCAGTTTGAGGATGACATGCCTGCTGATGTTTCAAGGTTGTTGTATTTTTATCGGAGATGGTGCCCCACACAGGTTTACAAAGAGTCTTGTTTTCCTTGACCTCAAATGAGATGTGCCCATATATCGACTCTCCTCTTTCTCTCAGGTGTTGACATTGTCGAGTTGGTTTCATGAGAAACAGTACAGAGGCTAGTTGTACGATCTTCCTGGGGTTAGATCAAACATTTGTGTTTATCACAGTACTGATTGGCTCGCTAGCCAGCTTGTCCCGCCTTTCCACTAAACTAAATCAGATCTGATTGATTGTCGTCTCTGCCAAACATTTTTGTCTGGTTTTTATTCGTTGACAAAAGTGTCAATTCATTTTGTCCTAGTTTTGTCATTTTTCATTCTTTTTAATTTAATCATCGTTTTGTTTTTGTTAGAAAAAGGGTCGTTGATCAACTACGACACATGATTCGTCAACGAAATTAACACTGTGAAAAATCTGACATGCTTATTATATTCAGGAATTAATGGCATCAGAAATAAAACACAATAGATATGGAGAAACATAACACTGTAGTGTTGTCAAGATACTGAGACTTTGATACGATACTTTGAAAAATATTGAAATACGATACCATTTTTTGATACCACAGATGGATACTGTGCTTATTTCCCTTTAAAACATAGCCAAATGTACTAGAGTAATAATATACTGTAATACTATTTACTGTTGTTTGTCTATTATTCCATTAATTCTATTATTTTAAACTACATCATATTGTATTATATTCTAATAATAAGCTTTACTTCTGTAGTATTCTGTATGTTGCCTTTAAGTATATATCTGTTCCTTTACATAGAAAGTGGACTGACTACCAGTATTTCACCATTTCTTTTTTTTTCTTTTTTTTCTGCTGATTATATTTTTCTCAATGATGGTAAATTATAAGAATTTAAAGATGCAATATTTAGATTTTTTTTTTTTTTTTCCAGTATTTCAAGGTGTATGAGCATGAGCTGATTTCTGACCTGGAGCAAAAGAAAAGCTAAAATAATGTGGACAAAATAATCAATTTCCACAACATAAAAACACATTTCATATACACTTATCAGACATGTTTCTTGTTTCTACACACGTTGTCCATTTTATCAGTTTCACTTTCACATATAGAAGCACTTTGTAGTTCTACAATTACAGACTGTAGTTCGTCTGTTTCCTTTCATACTTTATCGTCCCCTTTACTCTGTTCTCAAATGGTCAGGTCCCCCACAGATCAGGTACTATTTGGGTGGTGGATCATTCTTAGCACTGCAGCGACACTGATGTTGTGCTCTTATGAGTGTGCTGCTGGAAGTTTTAAATCTCCTCAGTGTTACTGCCGGACTGAAAGTATTCCACCTACCAAAAATGTCTAGCCACCAGCATCCTGTAGGCAACGTCCTGTGAGCACTAATGAAGGATTAGAGAATGGCTAACGCAAACT
The DNA here is from genome assembly GCA_025084515.1 of Ancistrus triradiatus. NCBI lineage: Eukaryota > Metazoa > Chordata > Actinopteri > Siluriformes > Loricariidae > Ancistrus > Ancistrus triradiatus. Next base: position 600,615 of record JAJAGP010000149.1, on the reverse strand, counting down.
GTAACAACAGAGGACCTCCTGTCTGACTTTACATCTACATGGTGGAGCAATATGGTAAATGTGTCTAATAGAGTGCACAGTGAGGGAACATAGTTTTTAAAAACTCTAGCAACACTGCTGTGTCTGGTTCACTCATACAAACTCAACACACACGAACACGCCACCACCACATCAATGTCACTGCAATGATGAGATTGATCCACCAACCAAATAGTACCTGATCTCTGGGCATCCTGACCATTAGAGAACAGAGTAAAGGGACAAACAGAGTTAATAAAGAAACAGATGAGCTACAGTCTGTAATTGTAGAACTACAAAGTGCTTCTATATGGTAAGTGTAACTGATAAAAATTAGAAATGTATATTGTGCTTTTTACCCAAGAAAACTGCAGATCCCCTGTTTTTTTTGTATTTGTTTACAACAGTTCGTTATTGTCTGGACCAATATGCTGGACGCATTTATGTATCTCAGCAACGTGCAGCCTGTTCGTGTCCTTTCGCTTTCAGTCCTTATCCACTTAGAAGCTGAAGTTTTTTGACACAGCACTCCAGCTGCTTTCTTTCCTAATTAAGACAGGCTGCGAACACTGATTTTGCTTCAGCTGCCGTTTCAACAAAACAAACTGGTCTTTGTGCTACGGAAGCCTGGGTCGGTCTAACAAACCCACATTCTGATATGAATAGAGCTGATACTGTGGGGAATGAGTATTGTACCGTTTCAGAATGTTTAGTATAGATTTTTTGATTTATCAATATTTTTGACAACGCTATTCCTGTGTGCTTCATTGCTTATTAATATTGCTGCATGACCAAATAGTTGTCGGTACACTTGACTAGTCAATATAGTGCTATAATGGTTGTCCATGACTAATTTTTAAGATGATTAATATTACCGTATTTTCCGGGCTATAAAGCGCACCGGATTATAAGACGCAATATCAACGATCGGCTGCTAACCGGGTATATTTTCATACATAAAGCGCACCGGGTTATAAGGCGCATGAAATGAAACAAAACTCTTAAGTTCCGTCGGAATTTCCGTAGGCAAGCTCAGTTTGGTCTGTTTATGTTAACTGGCGGCAGGCGTTCTTCTTGCTTCCTCCCAACTTCTGTATTCATTGATTCGTTAATGTTGAATTCTCCGCAGGCTGCTCTATGGTCCATGTTTTGTACTGCGTGGACCGATAGCGTCCTGTGTTTGGAAAACCCGATTCCGAAATGGGAATAGAACGGAATGCACTTACCTATGGTTGAAGCACATACCGTATACGCGCCTATGCTGAGCAACTACCAGTTGCCGTAAGGCTTCGTAACTTACCAAGGCCGTGCTAAAACATTTTGACAGATTTATGAGCGCCGTGTACCATCTACAATCGGTTGTAGGTCAGAAGGCTCAACCAGAATTAATTCATACATTAGACGCACCGCATTTTAAGGCGCACTGTCGATTTTTGAGAAAGTGGTCCGAAAAATACGGTAAGTGACTTGAAATATCCAAAAAAGTATATTGGAGCCTATTAAGTTATATTTGTAAGATAGCAAAAAGTTCTGGAGGCATTCACCCCATTGGTAAAAATAGGTAATAAAGCAATGGGAAGATGTTCTTGTGGTTAATTCTAGTAGTTAAAGCAAAGCAACCACAAAGTCTGTACTGTGAAAAAGGAATTGCTTGATGATAACCCCATTAAACTTGCATTCAATTGTGATTTTAGAGATGGTGGACTTTTTTATTACAGATACTAGTGTTTCATGACATTGTAGGATCTAAAGACTACTTTTCGATAGTTCGTTTACTTTCCCAAAATTGGACTCTCTCCAGAGGTATGACTGTGTAGAAATGGACCAAATGGAGTAAGGGAGAGGATATACACTCACTGGCCACTATTAGGTACACCTGTTAAGTTATTTATATTAATGAACAGTTCATCACTCAATCACATGGCAGCAACTCTTTGAATTTGAAACCAAACCTGATGCAAGAGGTTAAAGGGGAATGGCGAGACTGGTTCAAGCTGATAGAAAGGCAAATATCCACTCGTTACAGCCGAGTTATGCAGAAGAATCTCTCAGATTGCACATGTCAAACTAGGGGTGGGCAATTTGGTAAAAAAATTATATTACAATATTTAGAACCACACAAGATTTATCACAATATGCTTGTGTGGTTGTTTTTCCTTCAAATATCTGGAGACTAATTAGGATACATTGGTACTTTGGAATGGTAGCAGCTAAGAAACCACTGTTTTAGGAAGGGGAACAGAGTGAAAAGGCTAAGATGTGCTAAACTCACAAAGATTGGAATGAAGGTTAGTAGAAAGGAGTCTTATATTTTGACATATTTAAATTTGAAATTTGGGGCTCCAGGCATTGACAATATGCTATATATGGTCATTATTCCATTGCTAAAACAACAAATCTAATGGTGGCTTAAAGCTTTTGGACTGTGCTGTATTTAATTTTTATCCTTTGAATTATCTGCTGAATATGGAGGCTGTTTCACCTTTAAAGCCTGTACTTATTTAGTTCATTTAGCATGGACATCAAATGAATATCACTGATGCCCAGGGACTCCAAACGTCAAAGGACAATGCAAAAGGGGATTCTTGTATGAGCTAATTGTAAAGGTGTAGCATTGAGAAGAAAGCCAGTAAAAGAACCCTATTCTTTCAAAATTTGCACGACAACTAGTGGTGTAATGAGAAGCGCTGCTCACGATTCTTCTTCTTTCTTTTCTTGCATGGTTTTTTTTTTTTGTAAACAATGCAAAACAATTCACATTTCCTTCAATAGGTTTCTAAACAAAAATGTCCTCTTCAATTAAAAGGAATGACTGGAAACATGGGCGTAAAATCATAGGGAAAATGTTCTGTTGAAGCTTCACACTGTTAAAGAAGAATTAAGAACAACAATTCAAAATAACATGTATTTATGTAAAAGATTAACTTTAAATACATTTTAAATAGGGCTACTGTAATTTTTAAATAAAGCTGCTGAAAAAATATGCTATTGTTACAATTTCACCACATTTAAATAACGAAGTGCTATCTTAAGTTGAAAATCAATCAAAATACAAGCTCACCGAGTCTTTAAACATCCTCAATCTCATCAAATTTATCTGTGCCTTAAGGAGTTTCCAATTGAAGAATAGATGTGTAAGGGAGCATGAAAAAATGCTATTGCATTAGATGACGTAATAAACAGAACACGGTACATCATTCAGCTCCTTATCATTGTAAGGGCAAACTGCTTTCTGTACCATAACAAGCAATACCAAGCTGCTGTGCATAACAAATGGTACCTTGTATCAAGAGAGAGGCCTCAAGAGTAACTGATGTAGTCTGGTGAACTCAGTCAGTGTCCAAAACTGGGTTGCAGAAGCCTACTTGGGCTCATGTCACCTTGAGTGACAGCTCAGGTAATGGTGAGCTAGAAGATTGACTGAAGCAGTAACATTGCTTTTTAATTTTTTCCTTTTTTTGTTGCTTGATTTTTATTTTATTTTATTTTTTTAATGTATTTTTTAATATTCTTATTTGACATGACCATTTTGTTTTGACACTATTTTTGGACAGTTTGAGAAATTTTGCCCAAACAAGTTTTTTGTGTAGTATGTCAATATATGTTTGATATAGTGAAACTGCCTTGCAGCATGTCTGAACCCCTAAGCTTTAACCCCAGGTGTCACCGTTGCTATAGCTAGTCTGTTTTTCCAGCATTGATTAAATCTCAAGAGATCCCAGCCTATCAGCATCAAGATGAATTACCCTGATACTTTATTTGGTACTCCCTCTGTTAAAAAAAATTCTTGGTATACCTGTAACCTATATTCAGTAATTCTTCCAGCTGACAAACACATCATAACCTGTGTGCACCCACCCCCAACACACACACACACACACACACACAAAACAGGTTAATGTATATTTCCACATTCAGGTTTGCTTTACATAACATAAATGTCCTGTGAAATAAATCCTGAAAACCTAAGTGATGGAATAGTGAATGTAGTCATGATGGGTGATATGAAGTCAAATAAATATTATACTTAATTGAACAATTTCCCTCGATTACGATTAATGAACGATATTTAATATATATATTTTTTGACGAGGTGTTTAAACCTGCTGAGCTCCACCATGGCTATGGGAGCCATAACCTTCACAGTACAGTAGGATGCGATGTCCTTTATTACTTTCCATCTTCTTGATGCCTTTTTCATAGTGTGAAGCTGCTTTGAGAAGGCAGTTGTTGCTGGGTGCTTGACAGTCTCTCACTTGTTTTGAGCCGTGCACTGTTCATATTCGGTAGCATTAACCTGCTTGAAACCTTTTCCCCAGTGTTTATGTTTGACTTATCATTTGGTGTCATCTTCTCTAAACTTAACATGTGTTCATGCGATGGATACGTCTTCTTTCTTTGGTGCAAGCTGCTCGGTGTTTGAGTTCTTCTCCATGTTGCTTCCATGTCGAAGACTGGATGGGGTCACAGGACTACAGACGGGGTAGGATAGTACAAAAACGTGCACGGTGGGGTATTAACAGAATTAAAATAAAACCGAAATAACCTACATAGGCAAGGTTACGGCAGTTTAAAGGGTTTTGTCAGATTTGATAAATTTTTGATTAAATGCCCTGCCCTAGTGTGTAGTCGTTTGTTGTTGTTTCCCTTTTCAGTGTGATTATTTTAAGCGTCACATCCTGACATTAAATGAGTCGACCTCCTGCAGTCTTCACTCAAGACTAACAGATATGAATATGAAAATTTTCAGTCATGTTACTATTTTCTCTCTCCAGCCCAGGTATCACGTAAACTGACCTTCCTGTATCTTGCAAATGACGTCATCCAGAATAGCAAGAGGAAAGGCCCAGAGTTCACACAGGACTTTGCCCCAGTCATTATCGACGCCTTTAAACATGTCTTCAGGTGAGACCTCCTGGCTTATACGCATTCATCTCCCTTTTGACTTTTGGGGGACAGACTGTAGTTTCTTTGGATAAAATTGGTTGCATTTCTACTTAAATGGAAGGTGGATCCTAGATATTTTACATTGCTTTAAACTTGAAAGGTTAAGATATTGTAAAATGAGGTTGCTCCAGTCTTAGTATGACACTTGGACCCCCTTCCTCAACTTTATTGAAGATAGATAGTAGTGTTGTTCATGAAGATGGCGGCAACTCCTGAGCTCACCCCCTGTGAGAGGGAGTAAGGTTAAAAGTTTAAGTCTTTAAGTCTGTCAGTGTCTTGACATGTTTTATTGTATCCTGCCAAACCTGTGGTCCAGGGTTTAAATCCCACCTCTGCCAAGCTGCCACTGTTGGGTCCTTGAGTAAGGCCCTTCACCCACAATTGCTTGGATTGTAAGACTGCATCAGTTGTAAGTAGCTCTGGATAAGGGAGCCTGCTAAATGCTGTAAATGTAATGTGCTGGTAACATTCTTCAGAGATTTTGATTCATTTTAACATGATGGCATCACGCAGATGCTGCAGATTTGGCAGCTGAGCAAATATATGAGCCGAATCTTCTGTTCCACCACATGCCAAAGGTGCTCTATTGGATTAAGATCTCTTGACTGTGGAAGCTGTTTCTTGCCATGTTCAAGAAAGTAGCTTGAGATGATGGAGCTTTGTGGCATGACGTATTATTTTGCTGGAAGAAGCCATCAGAAGATGGGTATATGGGTATAAGGTGCCCAAAATATGTGAAATAAATAGCCTCCACACCATTACACGACTATCAGCATCCTGAACCGTTGGTACAAGACTGGATGGAGCCATGCTGTTTACACCAAATTCTGACCCTACCACCCGAATGGCGTAGCGGAAATCGAGACCCGTCAGACCAAACAACGTTTTCCAAGTCTATATAGTCCAAATTTGAAAAGAATTATAGCCTCAGTTGCCTGTTCTTAGCTGATACCCAGTGGGTGAGTGGCACCCAGTGTGGTCTTCTGCTGCTGTAGCCCATATGTTTCAACATGTTGTGCATTTAGAGATCCATACCTTGGTTGTAGCTAGTGGTTATTTGAGATGCAGTTTTGCCTGTATTAGCTTGAACAAGTCTGGCCATTCTAGTTAGACCTATGGCATCAACAAGGCAGCAGCCATTCTCTGTAAATCCTAGAGATGGGTGTGATCTGTGTGAAAATGGCAGTAGATCAGCGGTTGCTGGAAAAACAAGCATGACGCATTCATAGTAATTTGAATAACTTTTTCCCTAATCCTGAATATTTGTATGCATAGCATTTTGCATGAATATAAGAAAAAGCTATCAAGTTTCTAATTCTGCCTGCTTTTGCACTGTGCAGTGAAGGAGAGGATGGCTGTAAGAAGCAGCTGGATCGGGTTTTGTCCATCTGGCAGGAGCGAGCAGTGTATGAGAATGACCTACTGGATAAACTCTCGATGGTGCTGCGTAAGTAACTCATCAAAGAAACAACCTATTACAATGTCAGGACTAAATTGCATGCGTGTTTCTTGTACATATGATTGTCCATGAAAATAAGCTTTGCTAGGTTGATGTGATACTGAATTACATGATTACTTTATTACTTTACAGAATTTCTAAAGATATGTCCAGAAAGTAGGTTTGTAAGTTGCAGTATCTCCTTGAGGTTGGGTGGCACGGTGGTGCAAGTGGTTAGTGCTGAGGTTGCACAGTTCCAGAGATCCCTGGTTCGGTACCAACAAGGGAATCTGTGTTATTTGCATGCTCTTCCTGTGTCTGTGTGGGTTTACTCCGGGTACTTTGGTTTTCTACCACATTAGATGTGTTAGGTTAATTGGATGCTCTAAATTGCCCCATTGTGAGAGTGTCTGACTGGTATCGATATAACCTTGTCCTGTCATGAATAGCCATTGACGCTGATGTGATGTTAAATAAGTAAAGAAATGTGCTACAAGTTAAAGCTGTTTTCCTGGCCATATGTTGAAAAGGAGGCATTTCTATACTTTAATTACACTTTTCATATTTCCTAGATGGTGAAAAGAAAGCAAAGAAGCGGCCTTATGAGGAGATTACAGTGAACAATGACGATTTTGCTTCCCAGAGCTCCCCATTAGAGCCTCCACAGGTACTAAAGATCCACTTCAAAGCATCAGGAGCCTAGTGTTGTACATAAATTGATGCTTGTGTAGCTTTAATCAGTTCGGTCTGTTTTAGACAGCAGATTTGATCCGAGCACTGCAGGAGCTGGAGAATGCGGCCTCTAGTGACTCTGCCCTGCGTCAGAGGATCTCTGCTCTACCCCCAGAGGTGCAGGACTCCTCCTTGCTGCACAAAGTCACAGGTGTGTAATCCTGATAACTCCAAATAAAGTACAGTGGTGCTTGAAAGTTTGAAAGCCCATTTCTCTGTACAGAACAGCTTCAGTTCTGGGATGTTGGTGGGTTTCCTCACATTAGCTGCTCACTTCAGGTCCTTCCACAACATTTTGATTGGATTAAGGTCAGGACTTTGACTTGGCCATTCCAAAACATGAACTTTATTCTTTTTGTAACCATTCCTTTGGTTAGAACGACTTGTGGTGCTTAGGGACGTGGTCTTTGATGAATGACCCAACCTCTCTTCTATAGATAGAGGATTATATATAGAGAGAGAAGAGATGATATAATATATATATATATATATATATTAGATATATATTCTCTATATAGATATATATATATATATATAGATAGATATATCTATATATAATAATATATATAGATCGTATATATAATAGCATAATATAATCGTATATATATATATATATATATATATATCTACTTTAGATGTTGTGTTGTGTGTGTATATATGTATTAAATAAATTAAAAAAATGGTTGTGTTTTCACAAAGGAAAATCATGGGGGCAAAGGCTACCTAAATGCATCAAGAGAAAGAAGAAACACTGTTCCCCTTTTATTCCACCAAGTCTTATATTTGGTACACTCCTCCCACTGCCCTGTTCCGGTTTCTTTCCCCTTCCCCCCGCCCTGTCGCAACCCAAACAGAGCCCCCCGAGCATCCTACTCCTCCCTCGGTGTCCCCTTGCTCACATTCCCCCCGGGGTGATAAAACAAAGATCCTTTTCACACCTTATTCGGTGTCTGTGTATATATGTATAAATAAATATAAAAATGGTGTTTTCACAAGAAAGCATGCAAACGATACCTAAATGCATCAGAGAAACCACTGAAAACACTTGATTGATGAATGATTTAAGTAACTGGTACATCTGTTTGACGGAAGCCAAGAATGCATTGATGGACAGTCTTACAAATAACACAGAAGATCAGCCAGATGAAACGGAGACTTAAACAGTGAATGTGAACCAGTTTATGTAGTTATAGATTAGAAAGAATATACAGGTAGTGGGGGACAAACAAAGGAGTACAACTTACAACAGCAAACATGCAAAGCAGGTTGCCAGAAACCATGAGTGAAACAAACTACCAAGTCTGTGGAAATGAACCCAAACGAAGTCAAATGACAAAAAAAGCCCAAAACATGAGTGACCAGTAAATGAAAAATAATAATGATGTATATTTGTCTTATTATAACCAACTTGCAGCAATATTGGAGAGAGACAGAATTGGGGAACAAATCCAAAAAAGCAAGCCCCAAAAGCCAGCAACCCCAAAAATGAGAAATAAGTCAACCTGGCAAGTCTCTGCTCGTGGATCCGCAGCGTCGATTGGCTCTTACAGCCTCAGTGTCCATAAAAGTGAAAGTAATGTGTAGCTTGCGTGCTTGAACCTGTAGAGCTGGCTCAGACTGGGCTTTTTGTTCTCTCTTTTTCAGACAAGGATTCTGGTGAACGCTTATCTAGACTGGTTGAGGAGGCCTGCATGCTCCTTGCAGACTATAGTGGTCGCCTGGCAGCTGAGATAGATGATCGGCGACAGCTCACGCGACTGATCGCTCTCTTTCTGCAGAGTCAACGGGAATGTCTAGCCCAGACTGAGCAAAAACTAGACGTGCGTAAATGTATATATTTTTCTTTGTTCTGCTTTTATCCTCCCTTGAATTAACCATCTTAAGACTCCGTGCATTTCCCTGTGCGTATTATTTGCCACTGCCTTTGCCACTAAGGGATAGCACAGACGTGTGTATGCCAATACTAGGGGTGGCCAGATCGATCCAAATATTGATAGTATCTACACTCATTGTCAAACAAAAAAATAACTCGTCAAGGAGGTGCTGTTGGAATGTAATGATGATGTATGTAAGGCAGGGGTCTCAAGTCTGGCCCTAGGGCCAAATGTGGCTCGTGGATAAATTTTAATTGGCTTTCAGCATCACTCTTAAGAAATCATTGCAAGTGGCCCTCTGGCATATTGCGATTTTTATTTATTTTTATTTTTTTCTCTCAATCCATGGTGACAGCAGTACTTGAACAAGAGCCGCTTGAGGTCCAGATTGACTGATTGCCACTTGCATGAAATTTTGCATTTCACAACTATACAGCTGTTAAACGAGTTGAGTTTATAATGCAGTTGAGGGCCTAACACCACCCCTCAAATTTAGATTCTAGTGGTCTATCTTTTCTGGTTAGTTGTAGCATCTGATTTGAACAATAACACAAGGCCTATCTACAGTATTTGTTGTAATTAGTTGGTTATGTGACTCCATCAGTTTGATAATGCACAACAACTGAGTAATAAAATAATCTACCTGAGGAATACTGATGAAAGATACTTATTTTATGTTTTATAATGTACTACCATAAATGGATATTCTAAAGAAAATGTTCAGCCTAAATAAATTGCAGTGAGTTGTGATGTTTAAACTGTACATGTTCTGTACATTTGTGGATTTTTGTTATTTTAAATACAATGTTATCAATAATGTTTTTGAAAAGCAAGATCGACCCGAAGGTGTTTTGACATGGTCCAGTCTGGCCTCCTTTTGAAAAAAGTTTGGACACCCCTGATGTAAGTGATTATAATATTAGAACAAAAGGATAGGCTTATTTAGGAAAACTGTACAATTGGAAGGAGGCTCTAGTACCTTGTTGGGCTGCCTCTAGTATTAGTACAAGATGAGATGCGGTTGGGCATGGAGGCATACAGGTTTTGTATGGTATCCTGTGGTACATTTGGCCCAAGATTTGTACATCATGTACGTCCCTCGTATCACTACTAGTGGTAACTGAATGTAGACACTATTGCTAACAAAGGTGAAGGTGACTGGCTGTCAATGGCAGGACATGTAATGGGTGTGATGACAACAAATTTCCTCCTGCTAAGCAGCTGGAAATGGTCCCGGCAGGGAAAAGGATGTGTAGTGAAGGTTCCCCTGTGTCTGGATCTTGGACAACGAAACTGTGAGAGCTGCCCATGCTTTTTGGTGGATCAAACAATCCTCTTTACTGGTGCTCTCTCTGGGCTGTCCACAACAGCTACATAAGAACAGCCTAGATGGTGGGTACTTTGTCGAACTGTCCATCCTGCTTCTCTCAGTCCAATGATGCGCCTCATCTCAGTCTGCCAACTGGGCAGAATGTGTTTGAGTGCATCAGAGGTGTGTCTAGCAGTCAAATATCTCTTACCAAGAGGTGCACTACCCAAAAACCTGTGAGAACCTTTTTATAGGGCAGCGAGGGAAGCATTTTTACACCCACTGTTTAATCAGACCGCCTCCGTAATCATTTACATATCTGCCTGAGACATGACTGCATGCCGAGATTTGACATCTGATATTTCTATCTGGGTGTGTTGTGTTTTTTTGTTTTTGTTTGTTTTTTTGGTCGTCAGTGAGTATATACAAACATTAGTATCAATGCGATACCAATATCAGTGTCACAGGGCCAATACTTTCAGTTTCTCCTATACTTTCAGTAGGTCGCTCTTGTTTCATCAAAAAGTAGACACATCTGTGCAAACACGGCTCCTTTCACATTTTGTGTGCAAATGTTGCTCCTCCTCTACTCTGCTGTGTTTTGTTCACATGACTCAGCGATCCTGAGAGCAGACACTTGTAGTGAATAAGAGCATGGCACAGAGAAAGAGGAGTGTCGTGTGGAGATATTTTATGACTGTAAATGAAAACCTTGCAAACTGTGGTGTGTGCAAGAAGGCTACTGGGGCAACACCACCAGTTTCTACAAACGTATGAAAAACCTCAAAAAGGAGATCTTGGAGCTGCAAAGAAACGAAGAGAGGAGGAGGGAAAATCCTCAAACAGAGCCAGACCCCCAGCACATAGGTCACTGGCAGAGTCCTTGCAGAGAGGCAAATAATATCCAGGTAGCTTATATAGTGGAAAAGGTAATATTTTAATCATGTCCAGGAGTGAAAGTAGTGTAGCTGCATATCATAAGCAAATTGTGTTAACTGTGAAAGGAACACACTAGTATTCTTATATTTAGGCTACATGTAGATGGGCTATACAGTGGTGCTTGAAAGTTTGTGAAACCTTTAGAGTTTTCTATATTTCTGCATAAATATGAATTAAACATCATCAGATTTTGACACAAGTCCTAAAAGTAGATAAAGAGAACCAGTTAAACAAATGAGACAAAAATATTATACTTGGTCATTTATTTATTGAGGAAAATCATCCAATATTACATATTAGTGAGTGGCAAAAGTATGAGAACCTTTGCTTTCAGTATCTGGTGTGACCCCCTGTGCAGCAATAACTGCAGCTAAACGTTTCCTGTAACTGCTGGAGGAATTTTGGAGGCTGGAGGAAATTTATCCCATTCCTCCATACAGAACAGCTTCAGCTCTGGGATGTTGGTGGGTTTCCTCACGTTAGCTGCTCGCTTCAGGTCCTTCCACAATATTTCAATTTGATTAAGGTCAGGACTTTGACTTGGCCATTCCAAAACATTTACCTTTATTCTTCTTTAATCATTCTTTGGTAGAACGGCTTGTGTGCTTAGGGTCGTTGTCTTGATGCATGACCCAAATTCTCTTGCGATTCAGTTCATGGACAGATGTCCTGACATTTTCCTTTAGAATTCTATCATCAAATGCATGACAAAATTATTTAAATGTTTAAAAACAATGTACCTCAAAGATAGGCTGGAAGGGATTTACATATTTCTCCCTCTACAATGCATAATATTCTTAAACAATTCAAGGAATCAGGAAGAATTTCATTGCGTAAAGGCCAAGGGCGCAAGCTAAAGCTGAACACCCGTGATATCCAATCGCTCAGACAGCACCGCATCAAGAACTGTCATTTTTCAATAGCTGATATAACGACACACACAAGGGATTACATTATCAAACCTTTGTCATGCACTACAATACAGTTACATTGACAAATACCACTTAAAACTCTATTGTGCAAAAAAAGAAGCCTCATGTTAATCATGTCCGGCAGCGGCATCAATTCATCTGGGCACTTCGGCATCTAGGATGGACCATCACACAGTGGAAATGTGACTGTGGTCAGATGAATTAGTATTCCAAGTATTTTTTTGGAAAAAATGGACACAGTGTGCTCTAGACCAAAGACAAAAAGAACCATCTGGACTATCAGCAACAAGTCCAAAAGCCAGGCTCTGTCATGGTATGGGGTTGTGTCAGTGCCCTTGGCAAAGGTCATTTACACTTGTGTGATGGCAGCATTAATGCAGAAAAGTACACTGAGATCTTAAACCAACATAAGCTTTCTTCAAGATGGCATCTTTTCTGGGGACATCCATGCATTTTTTTAGCAAGACAATGCAAAACCACATGCTGCACACATTACAAAGGCATGGCTGCGGAATAAGGCTGCACTTGCCTGCCTGCAGTTCTGACCTGACCCCAAAAAAGAAAGTGTGGAGAATATTGAAACGAAAAAAAGCGACAATGACAACCCTGTAGTGTTGCACATCTTAAGAAGTGTTTGCAGCAAGAATGTGAGAAAATAACACCAGAAACATTAAATCACTTCGTTTCCTCTTTTCCACAATCATGGTGAAAAGGAATGGCAGAATTACAGTACAAAGTGGTAAATATTTTACCATCCCAACTTTTTCTGAATGTATTGCTGTCCTGAAATGCAGGAATGAATGTACAGTGGTGCTCAAAAGTTTGTGAACTTTAGAATTTTCTATATTTCTGCATAAATATGACCTAAAACATCATCAGATTTTCACACATGTCCTAAAAGTAGATAAAGAGAACCCAGTTAAACAAATGAGACAAAAATATTATACATGGTGATTTATTTATGGAGGATAATGATCCAATATCACATATTAGTGGCAAAAGTATGTGAACCTCTAGGATTAGCAGTTAATTTGAAGGTGAAATTAGAGTCAGGTGTTTTCAATCAATGGGATGTCAATCAGATGTGAGTGGGCACTCTGTTTCATTTAAAGAACAGGGATCTATCAAAGTCTGCTCTTCAAAGTCTGTTTGAGTGGATGAGAGGTGTGTCTAGCTGTCAAATATCTCTTACCAAGAGGTGCACTACCCAAAAGCCTGTGAGAACCTTTTTATAGGGCAGCGAGGGAAGCATTTTTACAACCACTGTTTAATCAGACCACCTCCGTAATCACTTGCATATCTGCCTGAGGCATAACTGCATGCCGAGCTTTGACATCTGATATTTCTACCTGTGTGTTGGTTATTTTTTGTTTTTGTTTGGTTTTTTTGGTCGTCAATGAGTATATACAAACATTAGTCTAAATGCGATACCAATATCAGTGTCACAGGGCCAATACTTTGTTTCTCCTATACTTTCAGTAGGTCGCTCTGCTGTGCAAACACGGCTCCTTTCACATTTTGCGTGCACATGTTGCTCCTCCTCTACTCTGCTGTATTTTGTTCACATGACTCAGCGATCCTGAGAGCAGACACTTGTAGTGAATAAGAGCATGGCACAGAGAAAGAGGAGCGTCGTGTGGAGATATTTTATGACTGTAAATGAAAACCTTGCAAACTGTGGTGTGTGCAAGAAGGCTACTGGGGCAACACCACCAGTTTCTACAAACTTATGAAAAACCTCAAAAAGGAGATCTTGGAGCTGCAAAGAAACGAAGAGAGGAGGACGGAAAATCCTCAGACAGAGTCAGACCCCCAGCACAGAGGTCACTGGCAGAGTCCTTGCAGAGAGGCAAATAATATCCAGGTAGCTTATATAGTGGAAAAGGTAATATTTTAATCATGTCCAGGAGTGAAAGTAGTGTAGCTGCATATCATAAGCAAATTGTGTTAACTGTGAAAGGAACACACTAGTATTCTTATATTTAGGCTACATGTAGATGGGCTATACAGTGGTGCTTGAAAGTTTGTGAACCCTTTAGAATTTTGTATATTTCTGCATAAATATGACCTAAAACATCATCAGATTTTGACACAAGTCCTAAAAGTAGACAGAGAACCCAGTTACACAAATTATACAAAAATATTATACTTAGTCATTGTTTATTGAGGATAATGACTGCAAGTAAACGTTTCCTGTAACTGCTGGAGGAATTTTGGAGGCTGGAGGAATTTTAGCCCATTCCTCCATACAGAACAGCTTCAGCTCTGGGATGTTGGTGGGTTTCCTCACATTAGCTGCTCGCTTCAGGTCCTTCCACAACATTTCAATTGGATTAAGGTCAGGACTTTGACTTGGCCATTCCAAAACATTAACTTTTCTTCTTTAACCATTCTTTGGTAGAACCACTTGTGTGCTTAGGGTCGTTGTCTTGATGCATGACCCACCTTCTCTTGAGATTCAGTTCATGGACAGATGTCCTGACATTTTCCTTTAGAGTTCTCTGATAGAATTCAGAATTCATTTTTCCATCAATGATGGCAAGCCGTCCTGGCCCAGATGCAGCAAAACAGACCCAAACCAATGATTCTACCTCCACCACCGGCATGTTTCACGGATGGGATAAGGTTCTTATGCTGGAATACAGTGTTTTCCTTTCTTCAAACATAACACTTTACTTTTAAAGAAAAAAGTTCTATTTTGGTCTCATCCGTCCACAAAACATTCTTCCAATAGCCTTCTGGCTTGTCCACGTGATCTTTAGCAAATTGCAGACGAGCAGCAATTGTCTTGTTGGAGAGCAGTGGCTTTCTCCTTGCAACCCTGCCATGCACATCATTGTTGTTCAGTGTTCTTCTGATGGTGGACTCATGAACATTTTAACATTAGCCAATGTGAGAGGCCTTCAGTTGTTTAGAAGTTACCCTCTGGTTTTGCAACCTTTTCCAGCCTGATGAGCATCAGCAACTTTTTCTGAAGTCCTCAGAAATCTCTCTTGTTCATGCCTTGATGCACTTCCACAAACGTGTTGTGAAGAGCAGACTTTGGTAGATCCATTCTTTAAATAAAATGTTGCCCACTCACACCTGATTGTCATCCCATTGATTTAAAACACCTGCATCTAATTTCACCAAGAGGCTCACACAGTTTTGCCACTCTAATATTGGATCATTTTCCTCAATAAACAATGACCATTTTGTCAAGACACACCATGGACTCTACAAGATTCTAAGTAGGAAAAATGTAACGGAAGGGAAATTAGCAGCACTGTATGAAGTGTCACTCAAAAGTGAAAAAGCAAAAAGCATTGGTATTGACGATACTGGCCCAGTATTTACTTGGTATTGGACCGTAACCAAATTTTGCAGTATCACGCACCACTAGCCAATACAGCCATGCAAAAATGTTAAACTTAAACTTTTTTTTTCCTTCTGTACAGGTTTGGTAAGTATGACCCAAACCCCCCACCTCGCCCAAAAATTTGCATGTTAACACTATCTCGCCAGCCTCCAGTATGTTGTTGTCATCCTTACTGATGAAATAAAGATGAAAATAAATACACAGTTCTAAAGTGTGCATTTTTTCAGTTGGTTTTGACAGTGCTTCAAATACTTATTTGCATTAACTATATTTATTACTTTAATTGTTAATTAACTAACTATAGCTTCGATAACCTGGGATTGTCGGAACATGTAGGATTCCCCTCTGGTGTTCAAAAAGTGCAATTGCATTAAGTGGCGTAATGAACAGAACACGCGACATCTTCCTGATGCACATCGTGCCATTTATTCATCGCAATGCATTGTTACGGTAAAATAATGCTACTAAAGTATTACTAAAGTCACATTCACTTGAGATGGCTTTATCACTCAGAAAATGAATTGTATCGAAATAAAAACAGCTAAATAACTTGGTATTTAGGAATAGCTTTATGAATGCTGATCATGGAAACACAATGTGTTCATAATCTAGACTGTGTATAGATGTTTGCACTGATATAAGAGCTGGTCTCATTACATAAAGTCTCCCTTATGGTCTTAATTCACATCCAGCATGTTACCTGCTACTGATACCCATGTGCTGCAGTGCATAGCCCCTCATGATCATGTTTGTTCTGTGTATTATAGGAATATAAGTGTAAGCTGGCACAAGTGACACAGGTGCGGAAGGAGCTCCGCTCTCTTCTAAGCAACCTCCCAGCCATTTCTCGGCTTCCTAATGTAACAGGAGTCCATTTACACCTGCCCTCCTCCAATATCTACAGCCCTTCTGACTGAGCCGGAGTACCACGTGATCCTGTCTGGCTAAAACTATAGCTTTTGTTTTGGTACCTTTTTTTTAGGCTTGTGCCCCAACAATTGTTCTGCTTGGCCTGTCATCAGTGTGTGGAAGTATTCTAAGGGGTGAACTTGTGGCTTGGCCTCTTTATTGTTTCAACATGGACTTTGCAAGTGTTACCTAAGCCACCTTATTCAGAGATAGAACTGAAGGGGGGAACAGAGATGTTAAGGACAAATGCTCCTTTAAACATACATGAACAGTCAAGAAATGCAGGGAAAATGGTCTTTGCACAGAAAAAAACACTCATTTCCGTGGACATGCCATCACTTTTGCCTTGCTGTGACGTTATTTAAGCCTTTGTGTGGTCGATCCTTTTCAAGCTCTTCTGAGTCATCTACACTCTACACACTTCATATTTAAGGATATTATATTTGCTTCAGTGTTTCTTGCTATAGAAAATGTAGATCCATAACCCTAAATTGAAATATTGCTGTACCATATTATGGTTTGATAAGGCAATGTATCTGAACTGCTTACAGTTTACTACAGCCAGTAGTTTCTCTCATGATTTTCAAATTGCCACCTTCCTGTTAGAATTGCCTGTTTATGTCCATGTTTTGCTGTGCTAATTTGTAATTATGTATTTGAATTTTAGTGAACTCAACAGAACCTAGGTACAGCTGTATAGAGGAGTGATATAGCAGTATTTTATTACGGAGAAGTCAACATAGTAGTAGTACAGATATGAAAAGAACTCTAATTTCCAAGTGTTGCATTTGATATGCTGCAATAATGCGACTGCATTAAAAATGAATGTGTGGTTCTTTTCTAATCATTTGGTTTATTAGCAGAAGTTAGGGCAACCCTAGTTAAACTCCATATTTTGGTAGTAGTCTAATTAAACCTCTGTAGGGAATAATCTTAAATTTAATGCATTTCTACAATGCATGCTTACATTTAAATTTTACATGTACAATCCAAGCAATTCTGGTTTAAGGTATGCCTTGCTCAAGGACCATACAGCAGTAGCTTGGCATTGTTTGGGCTTAATTTGTGGACCTTCTAGTTTATGGGCCAGTACCTTCACTCCTGCAATATTATAGTCAGTATGCATAAACGCATGCTTTTGCAGGCATTTCATTTTAGTATGGTAAGCTCAAATAATTGGATGTAGTGAGTCCTATTAGTTTAACAAAATATTTTTGACCAGGGGTGCCCAATCTTTTGCGTACAGTTGTTAATGGGGCAGTTAACTGGAAAAAACATCTGGAAACATTACAAAGGTCCACAAAACTCCCCCATCTTCCAATCGTTTTTGTTCATTTCCAGATAATTGGTCAATGTTAGGAACAATTTTTTATTGTTCATCCAAATTCAGTTTCTTTTATAGATTTTCACTGATAGCTGATTAAAATGTTGTGGCTGTAAAATGTTCCGTATTGAGAGTGTAGTGGGACTCCTCATAGGGCGTGCATATTTACTGTATTGTTGCTCCTTGTTCATCTGCGGGAGTCCGCTGATTGTCTTTGTGAAATTTGTAGAGACCTGTTGCCATCACTTGGAATCACTTACAATGACTCATAACTTATTTACCACTGTGTATTTTAACCTGATACCTTTGTAAAATGTTCAGAGCGCTGAACCAAATAAAGAGAAGCTTGTGAAACGTGGACGTGACTGAACGCTTTCATTATTCATGTATTTTTGTACATGCATCCCTCGTCTGTTTTAACCCTGCTTATCCTGGTCAGTATTGTGGGGGCTCCTGAGCTTATCCTGGAATTCACTGGACGCAGGTGGAAATGCATCCTGGATGAGATACCAGTCTTTCAAGTTCTGTGGACGGGTTTCTGTTGCACTGGAGTACCCATTCAGCCTCTCCATTCTCAGGCATTTCCAGTTATGCCAGTATAAGGTCCTGCCAGGACTCAAAAGCGATACAACATTGAATCGTACATTGTACTCTAATCTTGGGCTTGGCAACCATTCTCTTTCAGATCCAACTGTTGTATGGTGTTTATGTTGGTGCTGCACAGCTCAATAAACCAAGATAAACCAATAAACACTGAACAAAATAAAGGTAACAGAAATTAAACAAATGAGTAAGCTCTTAACCTCATGATTGTGGTCTCTGGTTAGACCAGTGTGGTTTTTAAAAATAGTTCACTTTATTTTTGATTTACATACTTTTCTGGGCCCAATGTCCAGGGGAACTTGCAACTGATTACTGTTATTATATTGATAATGTAGATCTGTTGTATACAATTTTTCATTACCCAAAGTTCTGATATTGGTAAAGTAGAACATGATCCAATTCATAATGAGATGAGCACATACTGTATAATTATAGTTGTTTTCCATCCTTTGTGTTCTTGGTTGAATATATCTGAGCCCATGTATCCTGTTCATAAAGTGTTTTAAATACGTTCGTTTCACTTTTTCCTAGTCATTATGACAAAAAGTATGATTTCCTTTTATCATGTATGGACAGTCAAATTGGATTATCATATTTGACCAGTCAGACCTGAAACGTCAGATTAGATCTATCACAAGAGTTGCACATCCTTTTCATCTCAGTAATTTTCTATTAAACATTCATCTCTGCCCAGAACACTGCAGATATTACAAATTCGAGCAAGCTGCACTGATAGACATTTCTGTAATATCTACAATTATTTACCACATACCAAACAGTAAAATACTGCAAGTTGTTTTTACATTAATAGGCCAAAGACTGAATACAGAGAATGACTGTATTTTTTTTAAACTGAAGTAAATTAGACTACTTTAATTAACATTGCCACCAAGCATTTTTATTGATAAGACTTAATCTTCACCTTTCAGAGATTTGAACTGATGCAGTTTGTATAACAGTTCCGCTTTGGCACCACCCCTTTAACTCAGGTTTTGGGGGTTAGAGTTCTACATCTCCACCATGATTTAGTAGATGGATGCATCCTGAGTGAAACAGCAGAGGTGGTTGCTCATGGAGGTATTCTTTGCATTGAGACTGCGAACAACAAAGGTAAAGACAAAATGACAATTACATGTATGCTGTACATATAACGTTAATGCAAGTTGTGTTATTTTAAATGCATTTTTGAAAGACCGTATAGAAAACACAGCGTTTCTTCCATTTCCTTTTACTTTTATTTAATTGCAGACAGTATAAACCCAACATAGTTTGTGTTTTATCCTACATTTCAGGCCTGCAACACATTCCAAGTTGGGATGGGGACAATTTAGTAATTGTCTTGTAATGGATTAAAAAATGAAATAATTATGTGATTTCAAACAGGTGATATCAAAAGGTGATTGTAATCATGATTTGGTACAAAAGCAGCATCCAGGAAAGGTCTTTGAGGATCTCCAGTCTATCATCAAATGCATGAAAAAATTATTTAAATGTTTAAAAACAATGTACCTCAAAAATAGGCTGGAAGGGATTTACATATTTTTCCCTCTACAGTGCATAATATTCTTAAACAATTCAAGGAATCTGGAAGAATTTCATTGCGTAAAGGCCAAGGGCACAAGCTAAAGCTGAACACCCGTGATGTCCAATCCCTCAGATGGCACTGCATCAAAAACTGTCATTTTTCAATAGCTGATATAACGACACACGCAAGGGATTACATTATCAAACCTTTGTCATGCACTACAATACAGTTACATTCACAAATACCACTTAAAACTTTATTGTGCAAAAAAGAAGCCTCATGTTAACCATGTCCAGAGGCGGCATCAATTCATCTGGGCACTTAGGCATCTAGGATGAACCATCACACAGTGGAAATGTGTACTGTGGTCAGATGAATCAGTATTCCAAGTATTTTTTGGAAAAAATGGACACAGTGTGCTCTAGACCAAAGACAAAAAGAACCATCTGGACTATCAGCAACAAGTCCAAAAGCCAGGCTCTGTCATGGTATGGGGTTGTGTCAGTGCCCTTGGCAAAGGTCATTTACACTTGTGTGATGGCAGCATTAATGCAGAAAAGTACACTGAGATCTTAAACCAACATAAGCTTTCTTCAAGATGGTATCTTTTCTGGGGACATTCATGCATTTTTTAGCAAGACAATGCAAAACCACATGCTGCACACATTACAAAGGCATGGCTGCGGAATAAGAGGGTGCGGGTACTGCACTTGCCTGCCTGCAGTTCTGACCTGACCCCAACAGAGAAAGTGTGGAGAATATTGAAACGAAAAAAGCGACAATGACAACCCTGTAGTGTTGCACATCTTAAGTGTTTGCAGCAAGAATGTGAGAAAATAACACCAGAAACATTAAATCACTTCGTATCCTCTTTTCCAAAATCATGGTGAAAAGGAATGGCAGAATTACAGTACAAAGTGGTAAATATTTTACCATCCCAACTTTTTCTGGAATGTATTGCTGTCCTGAAAGGCAGGAATGAATGTACAGTGGTGCTTGAAAGTTTGTGAACCCTTTAGAATTTTCTATATTTCTGCATAAATATGACCTAAAACATCATCAGATTTTCACACAAGTCCTAAAAGTAGATAAAGAGAACCCAGTTAAACAAATGAGACAAAAATATTATACTTGGTCATTTATTTATGGAGGATAATGATCCAATATTACATATTAGTGAGTGGCAAATGTATGTGAACCTCTAGGATTAGCAGTTAATTTGAAGGTGAGTCAGGTGTTTTCAATCAATGGGATGACAGTCAGGTGTGAGTGGGCACCCTGTTTTATTTAAAGAACAGGGATCTGTCAAAGTCTGCTCGTCACAACACATGTTTGTTGAAGTGTATCATGGCACGAACAAAGGAGATTTCTGAGGACCTCAGCAAAAGAGTTGTTGATGCTCATCAGGCTGGAAAAGGTTACAAAACCAATCTCTAAAGAGTTTGGACTCCACCAATCCACAGTCAGACCGATGTGTACAAAAATCGGAGGAAATTCAAGACCATTGTTACCCTCCCCAGGAGTGGGTTGGACCAACAAAGATCATTCCAGAGAAAGGTGTGTAAATAGTTGGCGAGGTCCACGAAGGACCCCAGGGTAACATCTAAGCAACTGAAGGCCTCTCTCACATTGGCTAATGTTAATGTTCATGAGTCCACCATCTGAAGAACACTGAACAACAATGGTGTGCATGGCAGGGTTGCAAGGAGAAAGCCACTGCTCTCCAAAAAGAACATTGCTGCTCGTCTGCAGTTTGCTAAAGATCACTTGGACAAGCCAGAAGGCTATTGGAAGAATGTTTTGTGGATGGATGAGACCAAAACAGAACTTTTTGGTTTAAAAGAAAAGCATTATGTTTGGAGAAAGGAAAACACTGCATTCCAGCATATGAACCTTATCCCATCTGTAAAACATGGTGGTGGTAGTATCATGGTTTGGGCCTGTTTTGCTGCATCTGGGCCAGGACGACTTGCCATCATTGATGGAACAATGAATTCTGAATTCTATCAGAGAATTCTAAAGGATAATGTCAAAACATCTGTCCATGAACTGAATCTCAAGAGAAGGCGGGTCATGCAGCAAGACAACGACCCTAAGCACCCAAGTCGTTCTACCAAAGAATGGCTAAAGAAGAATAAAGATAATGTTTTGGAATGGCCAAGTCAAAGTCCTGACCTTAATCCAATCGAAATGTTGTGGAAGGACCTGAAGCGAGCAGCTAATGTGAGGAAACCCACCAACATCCCAGAGCTGAAGCTGTTCTGTACGGAGGAATGGGATAAAATTCCTCCAAGCCGGTGTGCAGGACTTTTAGAAACGTTTAGTTCCAGTTATTGCTGCACAGAGAGGGTCACACCAGATACTGAAAGCAAAAGTTCACATACTTTTGCCACACACATTTTGCTCAATAAATAAATGACCAAGTATAATATTTTTGTCTCATTTGTTTAACTGGGTTTTCTTTATGTACTTTTAGGACTTGTGTGAAAATCTGATGATGTTTTAGGTCATATTTATGCAGAAATATAGAAACTTCTAAAGGGTTCTCAAACTTTCAACCACCACTTTATCTTGACAAATGAAATGAAGTTGACCAGACAAAACATGGAATATCCCAAGTTCATATTGTGTGCAATGAAATAAAAGTCAAAGTAAATGTAAGAAACATTGTGTGTGTTTTTATATGCATTTTCCATACTGTCCCAACTTTTTCTGATTTGTAAAATAAGAATGTGTCCAATGAATTTCTGTGTTTTAACACACTTCGGTTGAAAGAGCTTTAAGCATTTGCAGTTTTTAAAGTAAACTATTTAATTTGTTGCAATAATTGGGTTGGTTTGTACTGAATAACAGTATTAAAAAGTTAAATAAATACAATTTATAGAGTTTTAGTCTAATCTGAAATTAAATAAAATCATTTCACTGTAATTAAACTGTTTTTTATACAGTTGTATACATTTGCACAAAACTATAATACATTTATGGTACTATACATTTGAATTAGGAGTGTTGCCAGGAAGTTACTGTAAACCTCTTTGAAATGTCAGTGTGTGTAAAAGTCAATTAAATCAGTTATCGTTCATTTTGTGTTTTTAGTCATGAAGCCAATCAGATGACAGAAACTACTGTAGGTATGACTGAGAAAAATACCAAAGTTGGCCAAAGTGACAGAAACAAAATAGGTGGGTTAACCCTGCCATTGATCAGTACTGGCCAACAGAAACCAGCTTAGAAGAGCAATCAGCTAATCTGTTTAGTTTTTGCAGCATGATTTTAAATAGTAGTGGGTCTTCAGAATGCATCACTTTCAGTATAAACTGATATGGATTTTTGTTAATAAGAAAATACACTGGTTCAATTGGGTATCCTCAGAAAAGTACATGGTGTTGTTGATTTAACCAACATTCTACCATACCAAGCTTGTGATCATCATACCACTGTCCACAGCTTATGCTGTTTTCAACAGTATGTGCATATCGATTTAATACACATGCTTGAGCAATCACCCATGAGCTTGATTGTTACAAATAGGGATATAAGTATATAAAACTTACATTGAAAAAAACATGGGTATTAGTATGGAGTTTGTCCCTCAAGATTTCCACTAGATTTTGGAACAATGAACGCATACTGGATTTGATGAACTGACTTATTGGGGAAGTGAAAACCTATGAAGTGTCATTTTGAGAGCCACTAGGGTGTTCACTACAAATCCACTGTCAAATGTTGTTTAAGGACCCTCCAGCCCTGTAGGCTTCATAAACCTGACAGCAGTGAATGTGGCTTAAGTCATAGAGACCACTAATTAGAAGAGGTGTGACAAACTTTTGGCCATGATTTATTATCAATTGAAATTGAAATAATGTTCATTAATGTTCACAACTTAAGTGTATTTTAAAATTCAGTACTCCTACAACCGTCTTCTTTGCCAAACTGGTCTTTATTGGTACAGAGACCGAGGTTCAAGCAAGATTTAGCCGTCAGCTATTTCATCAGTGTGTGCACACGGTCCACAGTCACACGGCTTGGCAAAAAGAAGACACTTTTACTCACACGCCGAGGTGCAGCAAACGGAGCGCACACCGATCGCTCTGCTCTACGTCCTGGTTTTATTTTTTCATTTCATTATTTGAATTTGGATCCGAGCAAGAGACATTGTTTGCGACATCGAATATTTCGTTCTGTGTCTGATTACTGTAATACGTGCCAGCGGAAAGAGTTGGAAAACTTGAATCATGTTCCAGTACAATCCAGAAAAGGAAAATCCAGAAAAGGAAAAGTTAATTAAGGACAAAGGTGCGAAAATGTATACTGTATCACGTGAAAGGTAAAGTTTTTAACCTCTTCTTTGTTTTTCTATTGAAATGCGAACTTCCTAATAGTAGCCTAATTGTTTTGTGTATTTCTTATGAAATGAGGCTTGGGTGGGATGGTATTGGGCTGGGGGTTGAGGTTTTAAGCTTTACACACGATTCTCGTGAATGTTTGGCAGTGCGCAAACTTTGCACAGAGCCCGAAGTCACGCAGTCAAGCAGAAGATGCTGGAACATAGCCTTTGTACAGGAAAGGAAATATTTTAGCCATTTTAGTTTTTTTTTCTTTTAATAGTCTGAATATTTAAGATAAAACGCTTATAGTAGGCTAATATTTTTGTTCAGTTTACCTAAAAAAAGAAGAAAACCCAGTTTATGTTTTTTTTTATTTTTTTTTTTATTTAATAAGTAGGCAGGGTTATATATACTACAAGAGGCCGGTAGGGCAGGTTTATCGCTGTCGCCTCACAGCTCCATTGACCGGGACTCCGTCTGTGTAAAATTTGTATGTTCTCACTGTGTCTGAGTGGGTTTCCTCCCGGTACTGTGGTTTGCTCCATTACAAAGACACTCGCTCTGTCAGCTGGTGAGTGAGTGACTGTTTGTATGGAGGGGGCGTCAACATCAACATATAGGCTATCATGGATATCATGACATTTTTACCTTGTGAGGACATTTTGACCCCGCCTTACATTTACAGCATTTTGCAGACGCCCTTATCCAGAGTGACTTACAATTGATACAGTCTTACAATCCAAGCAATTGTGGGTTAAGGGCCTTCCTCAAGGACCCAGCAGTGGCAGCTTGGCACAGGTGGGATTTGAACCCTGGACCTTGTGGTCCATAGTCCAGTACCTTACCCACTAGGCTACCACAGTCCCCACCTTTAAAAAAAATTAGATTTACTTTAGGCTACTGAGGTAAGAGTTAGGATTAGGTGTAGGTGTGGCATGCATTGGCTACAGTAATATTACATCAGTGGAAAGTTTGTTTGTTCGTTTATTTGGTTTATTTAATGTCACTACCAGCATCAGTAACCATTTCAGCGACACACAAGGTTACATCTATACTTGCAATCTGTGCTGCCAGTTATGCCCTGACTCTCCGCAACCCTTAATTGGATTAAGCAGGTATGAACATGAATAATGACGAATACGTATTAGTGTCTGTTTTTAAGTCTGCATTAGTGTATCAGTAGAAATGACATAGGTTTTTAAATGTATTTACTTTTACAAAACTAAAAGTAATCTTGTTTCACATAATTTATTGACTATTATACAGGTAAAAACTTTGGGGTGCTGGTAACCCGCAATGGAAATCCGTGCCCGACAGACCTCTCTTTGCCAGAGGTGGGATTGAAATCCTGGTTTCCTGGCACCATGAATTAGTTTTTTTGGCTTGGCACCAAAAGTCTTTGGTAGTTCCTGGCTCCATAGAAGGCTAAGTTGTGCTCTGTACATTTTTGGGTTTCGCCCAGATTAGTTTAGTTTCTCGGTGCTCTTTGGGGTGGGTGCTGGGTCTGTGGTTGTCTTGTGACCAGACCAGGGGTGCCCTCATGTTACACATTCTGTATAGAGCCTGTAGAATATCACCCTTTTGAAATGTTTACTTTTTGTCTGTGGACTGAAATTAAGTCACAAAAACACATTAAGTAAAAAAGACACATTTGGCCTTTTCTCCACATTTTCTCAAATAACGAAAAAAGGCAACAGTTCTGAATAAAAAACTACAATAACAGCTCTGAAAACTTGGTCAGCCCCCAATTTAACACTTCATAGAACCCCCTTTAATTACTGCACATTTACTTACTTTAATTACTGGTAGTATTATTTATTGTATTTTGCTTTTCCTTGTTTTATTTACACATCATGACAAATAAATGTTGCCATATTTTAGTCATTTATTTTGAAAGACTGTCCATGTTGTTTTAACTCTTAACCTTTCTGTTTTGCTTCGATACTTGTAGCACGTCCAGTGGGGAAATTGTGCAGAAAGTCAGTAAGCACTGTCATGACAGCAGTCGTGCTTTTGAGGACCGTGAACAGGAGAAGAAACTGGCTAGGAAACGTCTCTACATTGTCTCAACCATTTGCTTGATTTTCATGGTGGGAGAAATATTAGGTGTGCACAGCAAGACGTTTTTTGTGGAAAGCAAATCCAGATTACTTTCTGAATGCATTTCAAAACAGGTTGTCAATTGTATCTTCTAGCCTATGCATATAATGTTATGTGCTTGTGTAAACAGGTGGATATTTTGCTGGCAGTCTGGCAGTAATGACAGATGCTGCCCATCTGCTTGTGGACTTTACCAGTTTCATCATCAGCCTCTTCTCACTGTGGCTCTCATCTAGGCCTGCTACGTACACACTCAACTATGGGTGGCATCGTGCAGGTGAATTCTCATAATAATTATTATCATCATTCTGTGACTATACGATGGACTGGTGTCCTGTCCAGGACAATCTACACCTGTGCACTGTGTTTTCTGGCCCTAGAACACTTAAGAGGATGGTATGAAAGGTCTGATACTTTTGTTTGACGGAAACCAAAAATGCATTGATAGACATTGATAGTGTTATGAACAACACTGATGGTATTACGATGAGCTAGATGAAAGGGAGACTCAATGGGTAAATGTGACCCTGTTTATGTAGTTATAGGTTAGAGAGAATATGCAGTTAGTGAGGGAACAAACAAGGTGGTACTACTTACAATAGATCAGGCCCATACAGTAGACTTACGAACACCATTTACAGCTTGTTACCAATAAACAGCGAAACATCATCGATATAAACTTACACAAAAATTCTCTAAACACATTAACCAAGTTAGAACAGTCTCTAGTACAGACATGAGCAAACGAGCAAGCGAGCATGACATCACACAAACACACGACTGATGGACTTCTCCCATCTCTGCTTGGCTTGTGTGACCAGCTGGGCAAAAGAAGCAAAAGACACTACATTAGAGTGCAAAAAGAAAACAATATTATGTTCTGTCACTACATAAATAAGCAATGAACATAGGAATCTGTAACAATTACTAAGTAAAATATGGTAATCAGAGTTCAGTTCAGTATTTTATATGTCGAGCAGCAACGTACATTGTCTTTGTCATTTTGAGTCTGCTTATGGCTGCATTGTCTGGAGTTAAGAGAGGTTTTAAAAAAGGTTTTAAAATTTCAGACATTAAAGTGGACGGATATTGATTGGTTACCTCTATTTTGTGAATTTTCAGAGATCCTAGGAGCACTCGTATCTGTCTTTACCATCTGGCTGGTGACTGGCGTGTTGGTATACCTGGCAGTGGAACGTCTTATCAGTGAAGATTATGAGATCGAGGGCACCATCATGCTTGTCACCTCTGGATGTGCTGTGCTGGCCAACATCATGTAAGTGGAACATGGTTCACCTGCTCTCAGTGAGCATGAACAGAAACCATTGAATGCTGATTGGATGTGCCATAAAGCTACTCATTCCCCTTTCAAATACAGAATGGCCTTCACTTTGTACCAGTCAGGGCATGGTCACAGTCATGGTGGTCTTAGCTCTCATGGTCATGGCCACAGCCATGGAAACAAGAAAGGTAATAAGCATGATCCCGAAGAGCATGGAACTGGGAAGAAGATGCAGGGAAATGCCAGTGTGAGAGCTGCCTTTGTGCATGTGGTTGGAGACCTTCTGCAGAGTGTCAGCGTGCTTGTTAGCGCCCTCATCATCTTCTTCAGGGTGAGTGGCCACTAATTTAACTTTTCTTTCAAAACTACCTTTTTTCTCCTTTGAAATTACAAGATGATTCTAGAAAACTAACAGACTTCTAAGAGTGAGTAATGACCTGATCATCTTCTTTTATATAGCCAGAGTACAAGATTGCAGATCCGATCTGCACCTTCCTGTTCTCCCTCTTTGTCCTGGGTACCACATTTACCATCATGAGGGACATTCTGGTGGTGCTAATGGAAGGTAGTGTATTATGACCATCCTACTTCCTGAGGAGTAGTTACAGAAACATATGGACGTTTATACCTAACAATCCAATACAGAACTCTGTCAAAGCAGTAACAGTAACAGACATACATGGTTCTATTATCTGGCTTTTACGATTAGAACTGTGATCGTCTAAATGTGACTGTGATAATGGCTATTGTGTCTTTTAAAAAACCTAGAGATATTTTGAGTCTGTTTATGTGTCTCCTGTAGGAACACCAGCAGGTGTGGACTATGGAGATGTTAAAAAACTATTGCTCTCTATCAAGGGAGTGAAGGCTGTACATAACCTCCACATCTGGGCCCTGACTGTCAACCAGGCTGTTCTCTCTGCTCATGTGGCTATAGGTGAGACTGATATTTACCTGATGTTGGATTTTAAAAGTATCCTTATTCCACATTTAAGTTTTTTTTTCCTGTTAAATAGCAGAGATTTATTACATACTTAATTTAGCTATGTAGCCTACAGTGGTGCTTTGCAAATTTCCACATACATTTGAACAACATAATTGTCAGATTTTCACAGAACCCAAATAAAATTAGACAAAAAGTTATAGTTGATCATGTATTTAGGAAAATTATCCAATATTACTTAGCTGTGATTGGCAAGTATGTGAACCTTTGCTTTCAGCATCTGGTGTGACCACCTTGTGCAACAATGACAGAACTAAATGTTACACTTAACTGTTGATCTGTCCTCTTCAGAAAAAACTTTATCCTTCTTTAACCTAATTGCATTCTTTGGTAGAACAACTTGTATTTAAGGCATTGTCTCATTGACCCACCTTCTCTGGAGATTCAGTTCATGGACAGATGTTCTGACATTTTCCTTTAGAATTCTCTGATATAATTCAGAATTCATTGTTCCATCAATGGTGGCAAGCCATCCTGGCCCTGAAGTAGCAAAACAGGCCCAAACCATCATACTACCACCACCTTGTTTCACAGATGGGATAAGGTTCTTATGCTGGACTGCAGTGTTTTCCTTTCTCCAGACATTACACTTCATATTGAAACAAAAAAGGTCTATATTGGCCTCACCTGTCCACAAAACATATTTTCAATATCCTTCAGACTTGTCCACATGATATTTAGCAAACTGCAGAGAGGCAGGAATGTTCTGTATGGAGAGCAGTGGCTTTCTTCTTGCACCCTGCAATGCACACCATTGTTGTTCAGTGTTCACCTGGTGGTGGACTTGGAGTGCTCAGAGTGATGCAGGAAAACAAGAATTGTCCAAGCCTATGTGTCCCAGTGTCCAAAATAGGATTAACTTTTCTCCTACTGTAACCAATGGTTCCTGAATTCCAATGCTGAGCTCCATTTCTTCTGAATTACTATGCAATATATATATATATATATATATATATATATATATATATATATATGTTCATGCAGTCTTTTTCCATATTTTACTGAGACGTTAATACAAAGATTACTGCAGCTGTACTGGTGGTTTTATAACCTCTTAAGAAATGAATGTTGTGTCTGTGTTGATCTCTACAGATGACTCTGCAGAGTCACAGCTTGTGCTCAGGGAGCTTACACAGTCATGTTTCTCCACCTTCAACTTTCACTCTGTCACCATCCAGCTGGAGAAGCAGGCAGACCAGAGACCA
This sequence comes from Ancistrus triradiatus, assembly GCA_025084515.1. Taxonomy (NCBI): domain Eukaryota; kingdom Metazoa; phylum Chordata; class Actinopteri; order Siluriformes; family Loricariidae; genus Ancistrus; species Ancistrus triradiatus. Next base: position 570,789 of record JAJAGP010000149.1, on the reverse strand, counting down.
GACTGCAGCCTCTGTCAAGATCCCAAATTTTGAAGCATCCGTACACAGGCCCTCTGCATAACACCAAGCAATATTAATATCATGAAGCCCAATTAAATTTCAAAATTCAATGCATGGATTTGATGCGTTCTCCCAGTCAGGCTGACACCTAGCTAAACTACTCAGTCCTTGACTTCCTTATCTGTATTTATCGGTGAGGAGTGGATTTGTGCCAAAGTCAAAATGGTTTGAAAGATTACAAATATTACAAAAATGTATTTACAGTGTATTTAATTTGTTACTGTACTGTACAGTACTAAACACACTATGTAATGTTACTTTTTAGTGTTGTGGACTTTGTTTGTTACAAGTGTTTTTTTCCAAATGGTAGACTTTATTTGGATTATGTCTGACACATAGTCGCTTCATGTTACCCAGTGTTTGATATTTAGTGTTACTATGAAATAAAGGAGCCAAGGATAAATGTGAGGTATAGTATTTGTCTAGCCTTAGCCAGGGCTAAATGTTGGGGAGCAACAGCCAGTTATTGTCCTGTTGCTCACATCATTAAACTGTTAGACCTTGGGTGCCATTGTGTGTGGTAGAAGATCTAAAACAGTGATAGAACAGCATGGTTTCCCAGCAGACACTGCTCAGAGCATCACACTGTCGATGGTATTCACTTCATCTATCAGTAGTTTAAATGTTATGGCTGATCAGTGTATACCTGATGCCAAGACTTTAAACTCACAGAGGGTTCAGACTATTTTTAAATGACTTGGATATTATTAACAATATACAAAATTTACAAATATGTTAAATGTGCAGAATTTTAATATTATAATCAGTAGGTGCAGGAACAGATCAGGGTCAATACAGGATTAGCCTCTAAATGCACTGGTGGCACAGCACATTATTGCTGTTATTGTTTTATGCCAGTGAGGTCAGCATCATGCAGACATGACTATTTTTCAAATACCTCCACTGTTTACTTTTGGTTAAATAAGTTAAAGCCTTGTTCCTCATAGCTTAGCACCTGTTGAAGCTTGTTTTCAGTATTAAACAAGACAGTATTAAACAAAAGAAGACAATCTGAATGGGATTTCATTTTTGAAGAGATCTCAAATTCCTTTTGACCTGCACAGAGGTCGAGTCTCTTGTACCTATCTCCCAAGAATCAGGAAGCAGACTGAGAGATCTAGTTCTCCAGTTCTTAAGCCTCCTACGCGGCATTCAATATCATATCATTTATCTCTATCTCCTTTGTTGATGTAATCCTGTATTAGTCCATAGAGTGCAACTGATCAAATAAACACAAATCAGGCCTTGCAGAGGCTTAATGGACTTGTGGAGACACATTAACAGAATCCTGGGCCGTTCCAATGGTCTAGAATTTTTATTCATCAGTCATCTTGTAACAACGAAGTACAAAATGCATCTCAGTTATAAATCTAATAGTCCAGAAGGTTTATGTTGCCCATAAAGCTTTAGTTTGCATTTAAAGCTTTGCTGTTTTTCTTTACACTATTACTGTTTTAAGTCAAGTCAAGTCAAGTCAGATTTATTTATATAGCGCTTTTTACAATGGAGCATTGTCTCAAAGCAAATTTACAAGTTTAGATTATCTCCTAATAACTACGTCCAATCCCAAATTGAGCAAGCCTAGGGCGACAGTGGCAAGGAAAAAAACTCCACTGAGTGTTATAGAAGAACCTTGGCGAGGACCAAGGCTCATCAAAAAGGGGACCAACCTCCTTGGGCGGCGTAGATGATCAATCTTAAGAGCAAAAACTACAGTCATGGAGTCAAAGTTCGAATAAACTGTGAAGTATGCACAATCTGCATAAGTGCCCGGTATGATGGGGCTGGAGTGATGACGGAAAGCAGCTTGAGTTGGAGCTACAGCGGATGAACATCATGTGTGGGGCTGGAACTGCGGAACACAGCTCGGAGAAAAAACAGAAAATGTAATTAGTTATTGATTTAGAGCACAGTGTCTATTAACAATCACTGATGCCATGTGTAGCATGAGACCCCGGCAGCATTAGCTATAGCAGCATAGCTAGAAAGAGGAGAACTGGTAGGTAACACAGCCAAGAGGGATCACGAGACATTTTACATTAAGAACTTTAGTATATGCCAGCATATCTCTCTTGGAAATGTACTGGTTGTGTTTACATGAGCCAGCCTAGTAATTACGAACTGTACTTTGTCACAATATTGACGATGTACAATAAATAGGAAAAACCACACATGTAAAGCATTCATATGCTTGTTAATTGCTTATAGTTACTGCTAAAATACCTCAACAATAGCTAAATATTTGTCTCTTTATATAACAATTCCTGGATTGAGAAGATAGTTCAATCCTCAAGATAAAACATATCCTTATTGTGAATGTACAAGTACAATAAGCTATTGTTTGGAGAAAGCCCGTAGAAGTAATTAATGTAAGGAATAAAGAATATAAAATACTGTCTTAGCAACATAAGTATACAAATATAGTTTAAAAATAGATAAATGAGAAAATACAAGTCCAAATGTAAGAATATAAGGTAGCTAATACCTGAATTTGTATGAATAAGTGGTAATAATTGTATAAGTAATTGCGGCAGCAGTGAAATGGTGACAGAATAAATAGCTATATATACAGTGGAAATGTACAGTGGTGCTTGAAAGTTTGTGAACCCTTTAGAAGTTTATAAACAGAATCTCTGAATAAATCTGACCTAAAATATCACACATCCTAAAAGTAGACATGATATTATACTGTAGATGATCATTTATTTATTTTGGAAATGATCCAATATTACATACTGATGAGTGAACTCATATGTCAACCTTTGGTTTCAGCATCTGGTATGACCCCCTTGTGCACCAATAACTACAACTGAACATTTCTGATATCCGTTGATCAGTCCTGCACGTCGGCTTGGAGGAAATTTAGCCCATTCCTCTGTACAGAACTGATTTAACTCTGTTGATGGGTTTCCTCACATGTACTGCTTGCTTCAGGTTCTTCCCCAATATTTATATTAGATTAAGGTCAGGACTTTGGCTTTGGCCATTCCAAACGATTAAATTTACATTTAGTAGATGACCTTATCCAGAGTGACTTACAGCTGATTTAATCTTACAATCCAAGGTTAAGGGACTTGCTTAAGGACCCAAGTGTGACAACTTGGCAAATGGGGGATTTGAACTCTGGACTTCTGGCCCTCAGTCCAATACCATACCCACTAAGCCATCACAGTCCCAACATATTTTTTTCTTCTTTAAACATTCTTTGGTAGAATGACTTGTGTGCTTAGGGTCGTTGTCTTGTTGCGTGACCCATTTTTCCTAGAGATTCAATTTACAGATAGATAACCTGACATTTTCCTTTAGAATTTGCGTGTATTATTCAGAATTCCTTGTTCTGTTAATGATGACAAGCTGTCATGGTCCAGATACAGCAAAACACGTCCAAACCAAGAAACTACCACCACCGTGTATGAGGATCAGATGAGGTTGAGGTTCTTATGCTGGAATGCAGTGTTTTTCTTTTTCCAGACATAACACTACTCACTTAAACCAAACCACAAAAACATTTTTGCAATAGCCTTGTGACTTGTCCACATGCTCTGTAGCAAACTACAGACAGGCAGCAATGGTCATTTTGGAGAACAGTGTTTTTTTTCCCTTGCATTTACATTTACATTTACAGCATTTAGCAAACGCCCTTATCCAGAGCGACTTTCAATTGATACAATCTTACTATCCAAGCAATTGTGGTTTAAGGGTCTTGCTCAAGGACCCAGCAGTGGTAGCTTGGCAGAGGTGGGATTTGAACCCTGGACCTTCTGAACCAGTACCTTAACCACTAGGCTACCACAGTCCTTGCAACCCTGCCATGCACACTATTGTTGGGCTCTTGGAATGATCTTTATTGGTCAACCACTCTCGACCACTTCTGGGAAGTGGTCCCCAGGACCAAATAAATCCCTCCATTTGGTGGAGTCCAAACTTTTTAGGGATGGTTTTAAACATTTTCCAGTCTAACAAGCATCAGTAATTCTTTTTTATGAGTGATTCTTTTTGTTTGTGCCATGATACACTTCCACAAATGTGTTGTGAAAACAGACTTTGATCCACTCAGACCTGATTGTCATCTCACTGATTGAAAACACCTAATTTCAGCTCTTATTCAGCTTCATATTAACTCCTAATCCTAGAGTTTTGTGTACTTTTGCCACTCACAGATATGTAATATTGGATCATTTTCATTAATAAATAAATAACCAACTATAGTACAGTATGTTTGTCTTATTTGTGTAGTAAGGTTCTTTTGATCTACTTTTAGGACGTGTGGAAATGTGATGATGTGTTAGGTCATATTTTTGCAGAAATATATAAAATTCTACCTGCTTCACAATTTTTTTTTTTACCATAGACTACAGCCCAAGGCTGTCACTATAGTAGTAGTTTCTTTGCTTATTCATTTAGGTAACACCACATCAGCATCAGTGGCTATTAATGACAGGAGCAAGGTTGTATCAATACTAGTCAAGAACACACCCCTAGTGTCAATTTACCACTACTGTATACAAAGAAATGGCGCACATACACATAACACAAGGCACCCAGATCAGTATTAATTTTGTTGACGAATCCTTTTCGTCATAGTTTTCGTCAACGACTCTTTTTAACGAAGACGAGATGACTGAAGTAAAATGAATGAAAAACGACAGAAACTAGTGATGTGTCGGTCGCGACAGATCCGGCTCTAAAGAGCCGGCTCTTTGAAATGAACGACGGGAGCCGGTTCCTGATTGTGAGCCGATTTATATATTTTTTAATTTATTGTACATTCCGACACATTGCTGCTTATTGCACTTCTGGTTAGATGTTAAACTACATTTCGTTGCGTTGTTCTTGTACATGTGTAATGAAAATATGGTTGAATCTAATCTAATACACACACACACACACACACACACACACACACACACACACACACACACACACACACACACATAGATAGATAGATAGATAGATAGATAGATAGATAGATAGATAGATAGATAATGTCTTGTTTCCCTGTATATAGTTGCAAATTTACAAATAATACACATAATCAGAGACCTGAGACCAGATTGGACCTGTAATTAAGATCGGTCTTCGGTTTTGTATTTTATAATTGATTTTATGTGTTCCATTGTGAGTATATAAATAAAAAGCATATTAATAATAACACACATTGGATATTATGTGTTTTTACATTAGTAATTCATTTTACACATACTTTGGTAATAAATTAAGCTACAAAATATCTAAAGAGCCACTTGGGAGCTGAAAGAGCCGGCTCTTTTTAGTGAGCCGAGCCAAAAGAGCCGGCTCTCTGAAAAGAGCCGGAATTCCCATCACTAACAGAAACTGGGACGAATGAATTGACACTATTGTCAACGAATAAAAACGAAAGATCCAATCATAACTTTAGTATATGTGGAAAGGCGGGATGAGTTGGGTAGCGATCCAATCAGTAATGCGGTAAGACACAGACGTTTGATCTGGCCCCGGGAAGATTGTATCAGCTCCAACACCTGAGAGAAAGATGAGAGTCGATTTATGGACACATTTCTCATTTGATATCAAGGAAAACAAGACTGTTTATAAACCGTGTGGGGCGCCAGCTCCGGTAAAAAGACAACAAAGTTTAAACATCTCCAGGCATGTCGTCCTGAAACTGCAGTCAAGCTATCAGCAGCTAAATGCAAATAAAGTAGGAATTAAAATATGTTTTCAATTCGCGAAGTGGATATATTTTAACTTTGTCTGAAAAATGTTCATACTATATTTCAGGAGTATTCGGGTAACAAAACTCCATTTTATACTGTAATTATGAATAAATGCCTATGGAGCATGCACATATCTGATGTTTAATAAAGCTCATAATATGTCATTTGTTCCAACTTGATTCTATTGTACAGTATCTTATGAGTGATCTTTGATGGAAACTGAGTTTTGGTGACCACTTTACTGTGTACAGCTATTATAATGCATGCATACAGACCTGAGCTTATATCTTAATTAGATCTTATCATCATTCCAACTTGATTCTATTCTAGAATATCTGCTGAATGTCCCTACCGAGTGTGAAGCAGATCTATGGTGGAAATTGAGTTATAACCACTTTAATGTATACTTTTATTATCAATGCATGCATGTAGATGTTTCATTTGAAAAGGGAAATGTTAAAAAAAAAAGCATTTACGTATTGCAACCTTTACATCTCATATTTTAGTCAGCTAAATCTGTAGATTTAGTCGACTATAATCTTGTTATTATTAGTCGACGAAAACTAGACTAAAACAATTCAGATGATTAAGTTAGGACTAAAACTACATTACATTTTTGTCAAAAGACTGTAAGTAAGACTAAAATTAACACTGACGCAGACACACAAAAATCCCATAACAACAAGATAGTCGAATCTAATTTGCATACTGGACCATACTGGAACGCCATCTGGGGGAGTCAACGACGTTACAATATGTTATTTTGTGTTTAAGGTTATTATTAACACGTTACATCCATAGGACCGAGCATTAATTAAACAGACCTGGAAATTGTATAATTAATGGCAGGTGAAATCCACTAGATGTCGCACTTGCTGTACTTATAAACAAAAGTATAGTACGTGTGTGGTCAAAGTGAATATTGGGTATTATACGTTTTAATGCTATTTTATGTAATGCTAGTTGCTTTTTGTACTAAAAAGGAAGCATACCCTAATTTTGACTGTTCGGTAAAGAAAGAGTTTTCATATATATGGAAGAAAATAAAGAAATGAAAAGAAATACCGTGAAGAATGTGTAGTTATGAGCTTTCTTGTGTTCTTTACGGTAAAGTGGCGGATGTTCTCGCGATAACTGACCGGAGAGCTGAGATCTCGGGACGCAAAAGAGGAATGATAGCTTGTCAACAATACAAAGAGAAGCAGTATTACAGGTAACTGCAAGGTAATGCTGTAAATACAAAACTAACAGCCGTTAGTCACAGACATGTGAGAAACTTGTGTTATCATATGTTATTTGTAGACCTTCTTCCAAGTTCTAACCAGGTGTGCACCTATCCTAGTAATTATGAAGCGTGTTCCAGCTGTGGACTGCGTTATTTATCAGCCGCAAACGATTCACAAATGACTGTCGATTCCATAAACCGTTTTGACATACCAAAACTAACCTATAGATTTAGTGAACCTACCTGCCTATTTTTCCAGCTACACTCGATCTGCTCCTCCAAAGCAGGGCTTAAGTGAACAGTTGTCACATTGTGATGGTGTTCGTACAGTGTGTTTTTTTTATTACTAGTTAATTCCACACGACACTAACGCTAGATGTTGAATGAAGCATAAGTCTCAGACGTTGGGGAAAAGTTTTTAAGCCCATTTTCAGTTCGATCAGTAAATAAAACAAAACCCAATATTTACAAGCCTAAATCAGACGGTATTGAAATGCAAATAAAAACCGCAGTGTTTGTTACATTTACTTTGATTTTTATTTCCTTGCAGACAGTATGAACTCTAGATGGACTGTGGTAGCCTAGCGGTTAAGGTACTGGACTATGGACCAGAAGGTCCAGGGTTCAAATCCCACCTCTGCCAAGCTGCCACTGTTGGGTCCTTGAGCAAGACCCTTAACCCACAATTGCTTGGATTATAAGACTGTACCAATTGTAAGTCGCTCTGGATAAGGGTGTCTGCTAAATGCTGTAAATGTAGATGTTTAATGTTTTGTCTGGTTAACTTAATTTCGTTTGTTAATGTATAGTACATCCATTCCTGCATTTCAGGCCTGGAGCACATTCCAAAAAAATTTGGTATGGTCAAGCAGTTACACCCTGTGATGTTGCCATTCCTTCTGACAAGACTTTTGATCCCAAGTGATGAAGTGTTTCTGGTGTTATTTTGTCCCATTTCTCCTGCATACATGTCTAAATGTCACTGTCACACATAGAAACATCCACACATCTATATTGGTCAGGTCAGGACTCGTACCCTCATCACGCCTTTGTAATGTGTGCATAATGTCCTTTTCATCGTTGGTCCAGAGCACTTGGCGTCCATTTCTTCCAGAAAAAGATCTGGAATACTGATTCATTTGACTACAACACACTTTTCCAGTGTGATGGTCCATCCTAGATGCCTCCAAGCCCAGAGAAGTCGACGCTGTTTCTGGAAATGGTTAACAAAAGGCTTTTTTTTTTGCACACTAACGTTTTAAGTGGCATTTGTGAATGTAACTGTATTGTAGTGCTTGACAAATGTTTCACAAGGTAATCCTTTGCCTCTGTGGTTCTAGCAGCTATTGAATGATGGTTCTTGATTTGAACCATCTTGTTCTGAGGGATCAGACGACACTGCATCAATAAATCTCTATGGACTGAAATTCCCCCAGATTCCTTGAATCAGTTAATGGTATTATGCACTATAAAGGGAGAAATATTCAAATCCCTCTGTTTTTTTTTTACATTTATATAGCGCTTTTTACAATGGAGCTCAAAGCAAGTTTACAATTTTAGATTATCTCCTAATATCTGCGTCCAATCCTAAATTGAGCAAGCCTAGGGTGACAGTGGCAAGGAAAAACTCCCTAAGCCTTATGAGGGAGAAACCTTGGGAGGACCAATACTCAAAAAGACCCAACCTCCTTGGGCGGGGTAGATGATAAATGTAAGAATGAACTAATTTATCTAAACTAATAAGTCATGGAGTCATAGTTCAAGTAAAATGTAGTCCGATACACAGATCCCTTTCAATCTTTCTTTGAGGAACATTGTTTTTAAACAGTTAAAAACATTTCTCATGCATTTGTTGACAAACTGGAGATCCAAACTGACCACTGTTGCTCCTCAAAGACTCTGCTTTTGTCATGATAACAATGACCTGTTGACATCACCCGTTTAAAATCACATTTTATTTTAGTTTTTTTTAACCTTATTGCTAGCCCTAAATTTCTCCCGTCCCAACTTTTTTGGAATGTGTTTTAGGCCTGAAATGCAGGAGTGACTGTGTATTAACAAATGAAATAAAGTTGACCTGACAAAACATGAAATACCTTGGGTTCATACTGTCTGGAAAAAAAAATCAAAATACATGTAAGTAACATGTTTTTCTTTTTAAAATTTGCATTTTCCAGACCGTCTCAACTTTTTGTTGGGTTGTACTTTCTGACAGGAAATTAAACTGCATGAAAAATGCTGCAATTTGTATCCATTGTGCGTTGATCTTTATCTGTACACATTCCACCTTAAAACCTAAGCGTTGTGCTCACAATACAGTTACATTTCTGCTGCACTGAATCTTCCAAAGATGGCAGTGGGCCTCCATAATTCTTAAATGGAAGAAGTTTGGAACAACCAGGACTCTTCCTAGAGCTGGCTGCCCCACCAAACTCAGTAGGGGAGAAGGGCCTTAGTAAGAGCAGTGACCAAGAACCCAATGATTACTCTGGCTGAGCTCCAAAGATCCTGTGTGCAGATGGGAGAAACTTTCAGAAGGTCAGTCATCATTGCAGCACTCCACCAGACTGGCCTTTATGGAAGAATGCTCAGTCTTTTCTTCAGACCAGAGAATCTTGTTTCTCATAGGCTGAGGATCCTTTAGGTCCTTTCTTTTTGCAAATTCCAGGCTGCCTTTCATGTGTCTTTTACACATGAGGCTTCTGTCTGGCCATATCTTCATGTGGACAAAACAAAAATGATTAATGACTTCAAGAGAGTGCGTGGCAATCAGTGGTTCCACTGAGGAGAGTCAGAGGCAAAGTTCATTGGTGTGCACTTAGCAGAGGACCTCACCTGTTCATTTATAAACAGTGTGTATGCACGAAAATGGCTCTGATGTGCCACCTTCCACACAAAACTGCGATTTATAGAGAAATACTTGGCAAATTGGGACAAGGGAGATTTGCAGGAATTGATGACACACTTTGTGTTTGTAGGAATTAATAGTGAAATGCTGAAATCACAGCTCTTACATGTAACAGTGATGGGCGTTCTACATTTTTTTGGTTCTGATTCTATTGCAACTGGCATTACCGTTACAGATTTCGATACAGGAGTTTTTAAAAACTTTAATATTATGATTATTATTGTTGATATTGTGTTTAAGGTTACAACATGCTGCCTTGCTTTTCAGCATTTCAAGTCTAAAAAAAATCTCCAGACAAACAACATTTTAGTTAAACCAACAGCTAATACTATTCGCTGCTCACTCAGTTGCAAACTGCAGTTGCCACGTGCTCATGGTAAGATGTGGAATGGAATATGGATTGGTGAGTGGATTGGCCCTGTCTGATATCTGATGAATGTATTTACATTTACGTTTATGTCATTTAGCAGACGCTCCTTATCCAGAGTAACTTATGGTTGACACAATTATACAATCCAACCAACAGTGGCAGCTTGTCAGAGGTGGGATTTGAACCCTGGACCTTCTGGCCGATAGTCCAGTACCTTAACCGCTAGGCTACCACAGTCCACAGTGTATCAATATCAGACCCGATACCAATATAGGCTCGGATCGGACTCATCTCTGATATGTAAAGCTTTATATTAAATAATACAGCTCCATAATAACCATATATAGATTACAAATTGTGAGGTGCATTCAAACGTAGGCTATATTTTGCTGTCATATTTATTGTTTTTTCTTATTCCAAGTTTAAATTAGTTTAATCTGCGATCAAAAGGTTAACACATTATAGTTATTAAATGGAGGTAAAAAGCAAAAAGCTGTGAAGTAGTAACACACATTTACAAATCTACAGTCCCTTCCACATTTATTAGCATTTTTGGTAAGATGAGTAAAAAGGGTTGAATAAAATTCAGCTTTTGGAAGCTAGATTTGGCGTTCAGTAAACCAATGTTATATTAATCTGTACATATGTTTTGGTTCATGACCCAATTGCTTTGCAGAGGAAGACAGATTTTGATTTAAAATGTCCATGATGCCATGTACGCTAATGAGGTTTTCAGAGCCTTTTGAGCAAAAACAGCCCCAAAACACCACAGACCCTCCACCATATCTAACAGCGAGCGTCAGTTTCTTTAGTATAATCATTGCCATTTTTACTCCAACCCCAACTTGGGACAAAGCTAACAAACACAAAGAGTATGAAGCTAAAACTAGCGACACCTTTTCATTCATCTTTACCAGGGGTACCAATAATTGTGTAGGGTACTGGTATAAATATGCTGGATAAAATGTTGTGTATGCTATGGAACAATATATTTTTTACCTTATTGGATGATCATGTAAATCAGAGGAAGATTTTTTTCACCATCAATGATGATTGGATAATGAGCAGATGGATTTCAATGAGCCATTTTGTTGGATCTGTGTGCTGAGTTCTGTCCAATATGGATTGCAACTGAATGGTTAAAGTGATAGTGTGAAAGAGTGTGTGTTAATGTGGCTTTATTTCTCTTTGGGTTAGAAAATGAATAAGGAAGCACCGCATGAGAAAGGATATTCTGACACAGAGTGATGCAGTGTCGAAATCTTCTGTGAGGAATAACTGTTTAAAGTCACTAAAGATGGGAAAAAATGTTAGGATCCCAGTCATCCCTAAACTTTATCGTATTGGATGGCATAATTAATCTATCAAGTCATTAGATCAGATTTCTTACAAGATTGTGAACAAAACCTTGTAAAAAAAAAAGCACTGTTTGAGGAATGCCCAGTTCCTAAATGTAATTGGTGCTTAATAAGTCTCCAAATGATCACAGGTGACTCAGAATACAGTAGTCTATACTTTAATAGAATACAGTTGATTGCAGCTGAAGTGTAATTATAATAATACCAGACAATAATAATAATATACAGTGGGGCTTAAGTTTTGATGGATGACTGAGGTCCCCAAATAACGTATTTTAACTCCCCTTGATCTCGGACACACAATCTTTTACATTACATTCTACAAACCTTTTTGTTTTTCGCCACACCCTCACCATTATGTGATCGTTTGCATTGGATGGAAGTTTTTGTGAGAGAGTTTTTATTAGGGAAAGCAGCTTTTTCACTGATGAACGATTTCAAGAATGTTGTCAATTATGAAGTTGGAAGCAGCGCATGGTTTTATGTGCATGCAAAACATCCGTGCTGGAATCCATGTACCTTTTAATAAATGAGGCCCCTTCACCCTCAACACCCACTCCATTGCCAAAAAAAGCCCAGCAGCATCTGCAGTCTTCTGGAGGCTGAAAAAGAAAAGCTACCACCTCCCATTTTCACCATTTTCCACAGAGGGTCTATCGAGTATCCTGGGCAGGCCTAGTTTCGAAATTGTACTGGCTTGGTCCACAAGTTCTTACAGAGGGTATCGCAGACCTCTGACACCATCACTGGGGTCTTCCCATCCAGTCCCGGAGCAGTCCTACTGTCACTGGCATTTTCTTGCCCCAAGCCATCAGACTACTCAACACAGCTAACTGAAAACATTCCCCTCACACAGATGTACACACTTTCGATTTCACCCACAGTAAAACAAATTTTAAAACATTTAACTTGTATACAGCCCCAAATCAGAAAAATTGGCACAATATGGAAAATGCAAATAAAATAAAATGCAGTGTTTCTTACGTTTACTTTGACCTTCATTTCATTGCAGACAGTATGAAACTGAGATATTTTGTCTGGTAAACTTAATTTTTTTTGTTAATAAACAAAATATTTCTGTATTTCAGATTTCAAGCCTGCAACACATTCCAAAAAAGTTAGGACGGGGCTATTTAGAGCTAGTAATGAATTTAAAAAATCATTTTTGATTTTTAATTTTGAACAGGTTATGTCAACAGGTAAGTGATTGTAAACATGATTTGGTACAAAAGCAGTATCCATAAAAGGCTGAATCTTTTATGAGCGAAGAAAGCCAGAGGTTTGTCAACAGATGGGTGAGGAAATTTTTTAAATGTTTAAAAAACAGTGTAACTCAAAGAAAGACTGGAGGGGATTTACATAGTTCTCCCTCTACAGTGCATAGTATCATTAAACAATTCAAGGAATCGGGAGAAATTTCAGTGCGTAAAGGGCAAGGGTGCAACTTAAGCTTAACGCCCATGATCTCCGACCCCTTAGATGGAACTCTCATTCATCAATATCTGATATAACCACATAGGCAAGGGATTACATTATCAAACTTTTGTCAAACACTACAATACAGAGTTACATTCACAAATGCCACTTGAAACTTTATTGTTCAAAAAGAAGCCTCATGTTAACCGTGTCCAGAAGCGACATCAATTTCTCTGGGCTCAGAGGCATCTAGAGTGGACCATCACACAGTGGAAATGTGTATTGTGGTCAGATGAATCAGTATTCCAGGTCTTTTTTTTTTTTTTTTTTTTTTTAATGACAAGACGAAAAGGACCATCCATCAGCAACAAGTCCAAAAGCCTGGCTCTGTCATGGTATGGAGTTGTGTCAGTGTTCTTGCCAAAGGTTGTGTGATGGCAGCATTAAAGCAGAAAAGTACACTGAAAATTTAGAACAAAATATGCTGCCTTCAAGACATCTTTTCCAGGGATGTCCATGCATTTTTCAACAAGACAATGCAAAACCACATGCTGCACACATTACATAGGCCTGCAGTCCTGACCTGTCCCCAACAGAGAATGTGTGAATAATTTTGAAACGAAAAATGCAACAATGATGACCCTGTACTGTTGTGCTTCTTAAGATGTGTGAAGAATGGGACGCTTGGTATCCTCTGTGCCAAAATGTCTTTCAAGTGTAGTCAAAAGAAATGACAACATTACAAAGTGGTAAATGCTTTACCATCCCAACTTTATTTTTGGAATGTGTTGCAGGCCTAAAATGCAGGAATGGAGGTTTATTAACAAAACATGAAATACCTCCGGTTGATACTGTCTGCAATTAAATAAAAGTCAAAGTAAATGTAAGAAAAACACTGGGGTTTTTTTTGTTTTTGTTTTTTTTGCATTTTTCGTGCTGTCCCAACCTATTCTGATTTGGGGTTGTACTTCTACATATGCTGTTGCTAGCACTTTTATACATTGCTGCCTCCTCTATGGATACTGCTTAAATATTATGTAAGGTTATGTACATAGTGACGCAAAAAAGTGACGCAAAAAAGTATTTAGGCAGCCATTTACATTTACATTTACAGCATTTAGCAGACGCCCTTATCCAGAGCGACTTACAATTGGTACAGTCTTACAATCCAAGCAATTGTGGGTTAAGGGTCTTGCTCAAGGACCCAACAGTGGCAGCTTGCGAGAGGTGGGATTTGAACCCTGGAGCTTTTGGTCCATAGTCCAGTACCTTAACCGCTAGGCTACCACAGTCCACAGTCCAGTTGATTGTGCAAGTTCTCTTACTTAGAAAGATGAGAGAGGTCTGTAGTTTTCATCATAGGTACACTTCAACTATGAGAGACAAAATGAGAAAAAATAATCCAGGAAATCACATTGTAGGATTTTAGAATTTAATTGTAAATCATGGTGGAAAATAAGTATTTGGTCAATAACATAAGTTCAACTCAATACTTTAAAACATAACCTTTGTTGGCAATGACAGAGGTCAACGTTTCCTGTAAGTCTTCACCAGGTTTGCACACACTGTAGCTGGTATTTTGGCCCATTCCTCCATGCAGATCTCCTCTAGAGCAGTGATGTTTTGGGGCTGTCGCTTGGCAACACAGACTTTCACCTCCCTCCACAAATTTTTTTGTTGTGGTCTGGAGACTAACTAGGCCACTCCAGGACCTTGAAATTCTTTTTATGGAGCCACTCCTTCGTTGCTCGAGCAGTGTGTTTGGGATCATTGTCATGCTGGAAGACCCAGCCATGTTCCATCTTCAGTGCTCTCAATGATGGAAGGAGGTTTTGGCTTAAAATCTCACGATACATGGCCCCGTTCATTCTTCCCTTAACACGGATCAGTCGTCCTGTCCCCTTTGCAGAAAGACAGCCCCAAAGCATGATGTTTCCACCCCTATGCTTCACAGTAGGTATGGTGTTCTTGGGATGCAGCTCAGCATTCTTCTTCCTCCAAACACGACGAGTAGAGTTTTTACCAGAAAGTTCTATTTTGGTTTCAAATGATACATATAATTTCCTTGATGGTTATGGTCTCAAATACAGGGGGATGAATCTTATCTCTGATTGAAATTTCTTAATTTCAGTCACTTTCGAAGTAAGGTTAAAAACTGCCCTAGGTTCAGAAGCAATGTCATTACAAAAAAACGAAGCTTCAAACATTTTCCATAGCGAGCAGCTACACACAAGCCAAGACTACCATTTACAATGGCAAGTTTTGATTAAATCACAACTGGACTGTGGCATACTACACTTACTACAATCTGACAGTCTGTGCCAAGCAGAACATTACTGTTTGCTATGATGATGCCAGCTGTAAAGTTTAGTGGAGGAGGTATAATGGTCTTGGACTATATTTTATGATTTGGCTGAACTCATTAGTGTGGGTAATGAGAAATGTTCATGCTGTAGCTTACAGTGACATTGTAGAGAAATTTGTTCTTTTTAACTTTGTATGAACGTTTCATTTGATGCGGATAATGTGAGGCTCATAAAAATGGTTTGAGGAGTTTGGCACGGAGGAAATTTATTGGCCTCCACCTATCATACCTTTGGGATGAATTGGAACACCAGCTGCAAGACAGGCCAAATCACTTGGCGTCAGTATCTGACCTTAATGCAGTTCTTGTGGTTGAATGGATGTAAAATCTCAGCATGTTTTAAAATATGTTGGAACTCCTTCTTAGACTGTTATAGTGGGAACCAATGCCATATTAGTGGTTTTGTATGTGATGTATTGATATTGGGTGACCATACACATTGGTCTTATATCTGTTGTGTTTCATTTGAGCCACAAGGAAATAAACTGTTAGAGCTAGTGCTGCACTTTAATGACTAATTATTTTTTCTTTTTACCTTTGCTTATCCTTGTTAGTGTCACATGGGGTCTGGAGCATATCTTGGAATTCATGGGGGTTGGGCACAAGTGAGCATGTGCTCTTAATGGGGCATAATCCATAAGAGGGCTGGCTAGGGGTTGCAGTTGCCGTGCCGGGTAATGATTCTCCATCCATCCTTCCCGCTTTCAGACATGCCCAGTCATGCCTTTTTGATGACTTACCTGATAGGACTCAAATCTGGCTCACTGCAGTGTGTTGGCTAGTGAATTGCCACTGCTCTGCCACCTGAGCGATAATGACTACATTTATAGTCTCACTTATTTTGATAAATAATTATTGAGCCAGTGTAGCAACAACGTAATTTTTTTCTTTCAATTCAACAGACCTTTGTTTTACAATATCTATATGTTTATATGCATACATTCTCATGCATGAATATTTTAGTTGATAGAAAAAAATACTTTAATAACATTTTATGTCTTAGGCATGCTATTCTGTGATGCTGAGTAGTCACCTGGCCCAGCGCCCCTTCCTTCTGACCTCATGACAACCCCACCTCTTGCCCAGTTCAGTGGGCAGCAGGCGCAAGCAGCGAGGGATGTAAACACAGCCTCACTATGTCGCATAGGGCAGGAAACGGTGCAGGATATTGTCTTAAGAACAATGGAGATCTTTCAGCTGCTTAGAAACATGCAGGTAAGTTAGCATAGCATAATATGTGATTATGGCTATTTCAATGTTAACTTTAGTTATACCTAATATGGGTGTTTTGATGGACCACGGTCAAATGCTAATTTGCCAAATTGTTTTAATATTGGGGTTAGGGTTCGGGTTATAATCAAAACTTGCTATTATAGTCCATATTATACTGTCTACTCATTTTGTCCAGGTTAGGTTTGGTGTGTTCTTTGATTTAAAATCCAGTTGAGTACCTGCAGAAACACATCTACTAGCTCTAGGTGGCTATTGACTATTGATATTTACAATATTATAAGCCATGTTGTTTTTATACGTGATCCTCTTTTTTCATGCTTACATTCTCAGCTACCAAATGGGGTCACGTACCATCCTAACACCCATCAGGATCGGCTGGTAAAGCTGCAGGAGCACTTGCGCATGCTGTCTGTGCTTTTTCGTAAACTGCGGCTTGTCTACGACAAATGCATCGAGAACTGCGCTGGCCTGGAGCCCATACCTTCTGAGGTTACCACTGACTTACACATAGAATCATATTGTAGTCAAGCTATAGCTGTTAATAGCACATGGCATAACTCGGTAAATCATTAGGTTTATATGCCGATCATGCGTAGCATTAAAACACTGATTTTTTTTTTATTAAAACACTGATTTATAATAACACTGACAGTGTGATGCTCTGGGCAGTATTCAACTTGGAAACCTTATTCCGTGTTGCTAATGTGGATGTTATTTTGACATGTACAACCTACCGAAACATTGTTATTGAAGAAGTGTATCCCCTCATGGAAACAGTATTCCCTAATGACTGGGCCATAATGCAAGATAGTGCACCCTGCCGCAATGCAAAACTGGATTAGGAATGGTTTGGGGAATATGACAAAACGTTCACGGTGTTGACTTCAAATTCCCCAGATCTCAGTCCAATTGAGCATGTATGGGATGTGCTGGACAGATAGGTCTGATCCATGGAAGCCCCACATTATGACTTAAAAGATCTGAATTGGTAATTGTTAACTGATGTTGTATCCATTGTCCACAATAATTGACTAATTAGAAGGGATTGCTTAGTCTGTGGTTTTGGCTGCTTTGGTTTTACTGAAACAGAATGAAAACTTGCTGGCTACTGTACCTGTAATATTTACTGTGTTTTAAGACATGACCATAAGAAGTTCAGTTACAGTGAACCCATGTTTCTGACCGACTTAATTATAATCGATTTTAGTCCCATGTTAATTTGTAACTAACATAATGTAATCATAACATAATAGACATTTATGTCATTTAGCAGACGCCCTTATCCAGAGCGACCTACAACATATTCAGTCTTACAATCCAAGCAGCTGTTGGTTAAGGGTCTTGCTCAATGACCCAACAGTGGCGGCTTATCAGAGGTGGGATTTGAACCCTGGACCTTCTGGTCCAGTACCTTAACCGCTAGGCCACCACAGTCCCTACCATGTTTGCTGTGATTTAAACACAGGTGTGAAGGCTTTGTCCCAATTGGTGTCATACATCCCGAAATGGGCATCACTCGAGAGCACAATGTTGAAAAAGCGAGTGTTTGATCCAATTCAGATCCAACTCACAGAGACACAGGAGCCTGACAGCCATCATTAAGATCCATGACCCAAAAACAAAAAGGAAAATGACATGGCTCTTAACCTTGGCCTTTTGTTTCAACTCATTGAATTAGAACTGGCAGAGGTTTATGGTACTGGAGTCCCTATCAGTAGGTATGCTGCTGACTAAGCTCTCACCTTTCATCATCCAGACAGGGCTCATGGGAATTGCAAGACACCGTCAAATATGCAAGAAAGCTGCGATCTGGGCAAATATTGGTGGCATATCTAAAGATGGTACAATCTATCAACTTACTCAGCACTAAGGCATCCGTACACAACCCTGAAAAGTAGCAAAGGGGAGCTACTTGAGGGAACTGGAAAATATAAATGAGGTTGAAATAACAGTGGAACTGGCCCCTCAGGATGTAATGGATGTTAAATGGATAAAGATTGCAGAACAAGATCTGCTAGTAAAGTACCCACTTTGTTTCTTTTAACAAGCATCAACCTCAAGCTGAACTTATGATTGGGTATCAGAGGGTGCACGTGGTCCTGTACATCTCTAACACAGTAGGCACACAATAAGGTGCTTCAAATGTTATTTGGACATGGATCTGACACATGCATGGGTAGACACCCATGACAGACCTTGCCTGAGATCGTCCAAAGGCAGGATTTGTGGAGTTGTGGAGGCTCCCATAACTCAGAGCTTTATAGAGCAGTTCAGAGATAAGGAAATTCAGAAACTTAGTTATCTAGAAGAAAATAAACTGGCTGTCAACTTCCCTAGATTCAAGCTAGTACAATACTTTACAGCCACGGTTAAGTTGATGCAATCATCACCCTAATAGACCTGACGTGGTTGCAAGGAGATAAACCAAAGCCAACTACCTCACCTCTCTCTACACTCATCGGGGCCAAGAGTGCAAGTACTGAAATCCAGCTTTTACCAACCCAAGCACAGACAACTGAGAACCAAGTCCCAACCACAGAGAAATCAAACTAGCAGTAAACTGAATAAAAGTTTACTGGTGAAGTAAACTGTAAAGCAGTAAACTGGCGAAGTTTCTCATGTCATCTAGCAAATAACAGTTTTGGCGCAGGAAGTACAGCTCATAGTGAAGGCTGGAGCTGGTGCCAGATGATCAGCTTATAGTGAAGAGTGGAACTGGTGCCAGAAGAACTGCTTGGAGAGAAAACAGACTATGCAGTTAGTGATGTTAAGAACAGAGTCTATAAACATAACTCTGTGTCTTTAAACAGCACAGTTGTGTTAAGTGTAACCCTAGACTCCTATAGCACTAACTATAATGGGATAGCTAGAAAGGGGATAACCAGAAGGTAACATAGCCGAAAGCGAATTCATGAGATGTCAGCAGCCTGCCTACCCAGCAACTACCTAACCTTTGTGATCACGCGTGAGAAGCATGAAGACAGCAACCTAAGATCCCAGATCACCACAAAACTTTTTCACAATGAACCCCTGGCTGTGCCCTTGATCTAAGGTAAGGAGGAACAATCCCAGACCATAGCTGAAGTGTACCTATGATGAAAATAACCGACCTCTGTCATCTTTCTAAGTAAGAGAACTTAATCAGTGGCTGACTAAATACTTTTTTCCCCACTGTAGAAATGCAACCAAGCCTAAACTAGATGATGGAAGCACCATCTATAGATTGCCTAAGTGATATATCTGGAGTCTTGATACCGTGCACCATCAGGGAATTTGATTGGCACTAGGGACATTCGGAATGTCCCCTGCCCAAAACCTGTACATAGAGGCTAACAAGCTCAAATATAGAATATCAGGTATCCTTACAGAACATGATCAGGTAAAGACTGAAAGGCACAATTAGGTATATTATGCAATCCTTCACCCCCAATATTTACTGCTGAACAAGACTGGAACAAGTCTCACCTGGCCCCTTGGACTAAGTGTCTGACCACACCTGGAAGAATTATGCATCCAACAGATCCTAATTGCCCAGATGTACTCTTGTTCTGTCTCAGGTATCTCCAAAGGGATAGTATAGTTATTGATATCTCCCATGGAAAAAATTGGTGACCATCCCAAATACATACAAACAATAGTTCCTTGATATAAAACAAAACTTCTCTAGGACATCCCTATATACATGGCTTGCTCCAAAACAGATAGCCAAGTCTCAGCAGCAGTGGTAATCGGGCAGCACTCAAGTCTAGTGGTTCTCCCCGAACAGTTCCATCTTTATGCCCAAAGCGCAGGCATATAGAAGAGTCACAAACTCAACTCCTCCCTTGACAATCCCGGGCATGAAAATGGTCCATAGCCAACCATGGCATTAAAGCTCAACTAACTAACTATGTCTTTGTTATGGCCACAGTTTATGTTCAGTGTAGGGTTTTGTTGTCTCAGATGCTTGTGCGCTCTTTAAAAAATGATGTAATGTCACTCGTAAACAGTTCTTTAAATAGCATTTGGAGAGACTTTGGTCCCAGTAATTCTGACGAGGAAAAGATTGAGTAACACTTTTGAAACAGTTTTTAATGGTATTTTTTTAAACATTTACGCTCAGCAAACCTCAGGCAGGCTCCATTATTTTAATAGGATGTTTATGCTGACGAGGCCACCGTTGCTTAACTTGTGCTTTGCCACTTTTTTTTAAACTGTCTGTTTAAACAGGCAGTGGGATAGGGGAGTCAGTGCCATTACCTCATCACTGTTCTAATTAGATGCAGCCCATGGTATGAACAGCTGGCAAAGCTGTTCACATCAGCGTTTTCCACTGTGAGTAGTGCCCATTTACTCAGCGCTCTGGAATTTCCTGCACGGCAGAAGAGAGCCAATGTCATTTCATTTAGCACTTCATTTTTTCCATCTGTTTTCAGCTTCTTAAGGAAAAGGAACCTTTCTGAGTCATTTTTATGTCAAGCAGCAAACCACATCCATCCCTCATAGTCCAGGCTATGAGAAATGTGTTGCTACTTTGCACACAGATCCTGCCTTAGACTCTGTTTGGCTTTGGCTAAATACATATACAGTAGAACCTCGGAATTCGAACTTAATTAGTTACGGAAGGCCGGTTGAATTCAGATTTGTCTAAAGCCAGAATCTAATTTATTTCAGACACACTCTGAAGGCTAGGATATGCGTGTCCAGGTTTTACTGATGTTCGAAGTTGGAAATTTTGTTTGAGTTTGGGGGCAAATCATTTCAAATGGGCTGTTTGATGTCTGAATTGGTCGAATAAAGAAGCATTCGAATTCAGAGGTTCCACTGTATAGTTTTCGTTGTCTGTTCTTGAAGTGTTCATCCATAACAAGTGTCTCCTCTGTGCTGAATGGCCAGGAAGAGACAGCACCAGTACTTTAAAAGTCTGGCCCCAGAGTTGTAGAGTCACATAAATGGAAAGATAATTATATTTTAAAGCCCTCGTTTTTAATGGAAAACCATGCTTTATTGTATGTATTAAAGGTAAACCAATTTGTCATGGCAGCATTTTACAAACTGCAAATTACTATCAGCTGCTAGGTCTTTGCAATATGTTATATTTGTGACTCTGTAAGCACTGGCTATATTAACGCAATGCATTAACCTGTCAAATTAGCCATACGACTTTATAACTGTCTGTCTCTTGTTAATTTTGTCAAAGTTAAGTTTGGAATGGATGGTAACAGCTTTAATCAGTTTAGGATTGCTTTTCATTTCCACAAATAGTTGGTAGAAACTGATGGTGGAACTGGAGAATGAATTTCATTGGCGGGCTTACCACAAATCCAAACATGTGTTGCCCGACAGATGTTGTTTCAATTGATTTTTAAGAAAGAATTTCCTTACAATTGAACAACAGATGGCAATCCAGCTGAGGCACCTCAGTCTGTTGATGAAGACTGATTGTAAATTAATATAGAAGGGCAGATTTCATAAATTGTATGGGTCATAGATGTCTTTCTCAGAAAATGTTAACAAAAGTGTTCGTTTCTTTGTACCAGCAGGTGTCAGTGACAGTCTACAACTAACACTGATCATTCTCAGGGACATACATAACAGCACGGAACTGTTTGCAAAAAGTATGATACATTAAAAAGCTGTTATACAACCTCAAATCAGAAAAAGTTTGGACAGTATGGACAATGCAAGTAAAAATGTATGCAGTTTTCCATACTTTTGATTTAACTTTTATTTAATTGCAGACAATATGAACCCAAGATATTTCAGTTTTTCTGGTCAATTTCATTTTATTTGGGTAATTTAGGACTAGTAATGAGGTAAAAATACGAAATAATGTTGTGATTTCAAACAGGTGATTCTAATCATGATTTGGTTCAAATGCAGCATCTACGGAAGTCTTTGAGGACTAGGATGGGCAGAGGATCTCCAGGTTATCAACAAATGTCTTAGAAAATTATTGAAATGTTTAAAAACAATGTTCCTCAAAGAAAGACCTGAACGTATTCACATATTTCTCATCATGACTATAATCATCTGTTGATAGTATCTGTTTGAAATCACACCATTATTTAGTTTTTTTTTTTTTTACCTCATTATTTAGGAATTGTCCCTGTCACAACTTAAAAAAAATGTTTTTAGGCCTGAAATGCAGGAAAGTTTATTAAGAAATGAAATGAAGTTGACCAGAAAAAACCTCAAATATCTTGGGTTTATACTGTCTGCAATGAAAGGAATTGTAAGGGACCATACACCTGCCTGGCCAAAAAAAGGTCGCACACTAATATTTCATTGGACTGATTTTAGCTTTGATTACGGCACGCATTCGCTGTGGCATCATTTCCACAAGCTTCTGCAATATCACAACATTTATTTCTGTCCACAGCTGCATTCATTTTTCAACAAGATCTTGTATTGCTGATGGGAGATTTGGACCACTGCGCAAAGTCTTCTCCAGAACATCCCAAAGATTCTCAATGGGGTTCAGGTCTGGACTCTGTGGTGGCCAATCCATATGTGAAAATGAGGGCTCATGCTCCCTGAACCACTCTTTCACAATATGACCCTTCTGAAACAGATTAATATATTTTCCACGACCACAGGATGTCTTTCGACACTATTTAACTATTTGCCTATTTAAATCCAGGTGGTGACCGTTTTTTTGCCAGGCATTGTATTTTGTCTTTGCATTTCCCATACAGTCCCAATTTTGTTTTCTGATTTGGGGTTGTAGGTTGAAGCAAACACTGTGGATCCCACATGAAGATGAGTGAAGCACTATTGACATGCTGAGGATGAATTAGGTTCAACTGTCTTAGAAAAAAAAAATCATATGAAGGTAGAAGTGTGGCAACAATGGTTATAACGTTATAAGACCAGGGTTTGGCCATGTGTGGTGGGTAAAATAATTTAGATTTGAATACTGAACATGTTGGTATCCCTCAAAAGAAGACCTAGGACCTGTGATCTAAAGAGATTCTGCTCTCAGGAGTGCTGAGCAGTGCGCTCATGTTTCTTTCTTCTCCAGTTTTATCAGCCATAGTACTATTTTTGCCAAGATGACATCATGGAGTTTACATGCAATTAATAATACGATCATAATCAGATTTCTGGAGTTATCTGTTGCAAACATGGTTTCCATGTCCACTTATTCCAAGAGACTGCGCTTCTTCGAGGCTTGTTGGCATAGATCTGGTTGCTTGTTTCTCTTGCGGGATCTGGCAACCCTGGAATTAAATACAGCAAATGCAGAAATTGTTACCAGACACATTTGGAGAGACACTGAAACACAGCATATGCTTGAGTAATTTAATTATTTAATTATGAAAGTTTTAAGTTTACCCCACACTCCTCTGTGAGATTATGGACTGGTTTCAAAGTACAAGTCTGTCTTTTTGTAACACAGATTTTTATTTTCAAAGCTGTTTTTTTAAATAGCCTGTCATGTATACAGTATTTCAGTGAGCATATCTGCAGGATGCCCAATTATCTCTTATGCATTTAATTGTGTTTTATTATGCTAGAATTTGAGGAGCACTTCTCCAAATAAAGAAAAAATGTTTTCGGACTAAAAATCAATCAGCCCTTCTATAACCTTAAAGAAAGTGTGTAAACTGTGCAGAAGTGTGTTGAGGAGCGTTAGCTGAACTTGTTCTAAATTGCTTGCTTCCTGTGATGTTTTGAATTGGTCATATTAACATATACACTTGGGTGGCATGTTTGGTAGCTCTGTAAGGTCCACCGTGGTGAATGAGTTTGTCTTCCATCTGGATAGCACATCACACAGAGATGTAATAGGCTGTGTCTAAAGGAGGTGAGGCCAGATAGGGGAGTGTGCCCTGGCACTGAGTGTTGGACTGGTGCCCCATGAATTCTGGGATAGGCTCTTCATGCATATAATTTCATTTAGGCATAAACAAATAGGTGGCCCACTTTACATTTTGTGTGGTATGGAAAACCGTGAGATTTAAAAGACAGAGATGTAAAATAACAGTATTGGGAAAAAATATTAGCATAATTAATAATAATGATGATAATAATAGTAACTAGAGAGGTGCATTTCCTGAAGAAAATGCGAGTGTGGTTGCCACTCTGCAATGGCCCCATGGGCATCACATATCACCTCAGATTGCACCCGGGACCAAGCTTGCCAAATTTCGTGGCCGTAGGTCAAAAACTGGACTGAGGTCACAGTCATTGGCCCACCCAGGGGCCCCAGTGCCACCCAGGTTCCAAAAGGGGACCCATGGGCATCACATTCACCTCGGATTGCACTGGGGACCAAGCTTGCGAATTGCGTGGCGTAGGGTCGACAACTGACTGAGTTACAGTTCATTGGCCCACCCAGGGTCCCAGGGCCCACCGGGGGTTCCATAGGGGCCCAATGGGCTCACCATATCAACCCTCAGATTGCAAACCCGGGAACCAAGCTTGCCAAATTTCGTGGCCGAGGTAGAAAATTACTGAGTTACATCATTGGCCCACCCAGGGTCCACAGGGCCAACAGGGACCACCCGGGTCCACAGTGGCCCACCGGGTTGCCACTCTGCAATGGCCCATGGGCATCACATATCACCTCAGATTGCACCCGGGACCACAGTTGCCAAATTTCGTGGGCCGTAGGTCAAAAAAACTGACTGAGTTTTACAGTGGATTGGCCCACCCAGGGGCCCCAGTGCCCACCCAGGGTCCAAAAGGACCCAATGGGCAATCACATATCACCTCGATTGGATTGCACCTGGGACCAAAGCTTGCTGATTTCGTGGCCGTAGGTCGACAACGACCTGAGTTACAGTCATTGGCCCACCCAGGGTCCACAGGGCCCACCTTGGGGTCCATAGGGGCCCAATGGGCATCACATATCACCTCAGATTGCACCCGGGACCAAGCTTGCCAAATTTCGTGGCCGTAGGTAGAAATTTTACACTGAGTTACAGTCATTGGCCCCACCCAGGGTCACAGGGCCCACAGGGCCCCCCGGGGTCCAGCAGGCCCACCGGGGGTCCATAGGGCCCCATGGGGCATCACATATCACCTCAGATTGCAACCCGGGACCAAGCTTGCCAAATTTCATGGCCGTAGGTCAAAAACTGACTTGAGTTACAGTTCATTGGCCCACCCAGGGGCCCCAGTGGCCCACCCAGGGTCCAAAAGGGCCCATGGGCATCCACATATCACCTCGGATTGGGGGGGGCAAACCTGGGACAAGCTTGCTGGAATTTCGTGGCCGTAGGTCGAAAACTGTCTGAGTTACAGTCATTGTGCCCACCCAGGGGCCACAGGTGCCCACCCGGGGTCTATAGGGGCCCCATGGGCATCACATAATCACCTCAGATTGCACCCCGGGACCAAGCTTGCCAAAATTTCGTGGCCGTAGGTCGAAAACTGTGGTGAGTTGCAGTCATGGCCCACCCAGGCGCTCCAGTGCCCACCCCGGGGTCCCCCATAGGGGACCCGGGTGCGCATCACATATCACTTCCGATATCACCCAACCATTGGACACCCGTAACCAAGCTTGCCAAATTTCATTGCCGTAGGTCAAAAACTGACTGAGTTACAGTCATTGGCCCACCCAGGGTCCACAGGGCCCACCCACTGGGTCCATAGGGGGCCCATGGGCATCACATACTCACCTCAGATTGCACCCGGGACCAAGCTTGCCGAATTTCGTGGCCGTAGGTTTGAAAAACTGACTGAGCTACAGTACATTGGCACACCCAGGGTCCACAGGGCCCACCCAGGGTCCCTCATGGGGCCCAATGGGCATCACATATTAGATCAGATTGCATTTGGGACCAAGCTTGCCAAATTTCGGTTGGCGTAGGTCGAGAAAAATGGGACTGAGTTACAGTCATTGGCCCACGCAGGGTCCCAGGGCCCACCCAGGGTCCACAGGGCCCACCCGGGGTCCCACAGGGCCCACCCGGGGTCCCATAGGGGACCCAATGGGCATCACAATATCACCCTCAGATTTGCACCCCAGACCAAGCTTGCCAAATTGGGGGGTGGCCGTAGGTCAAAACACTGACTGAGTTACAGTAATGGCCCACCCAGGGGCCCCAGTGCCCCCACCCAGGGTCCAAAAGGGACCCATGGGCATCACATATTCACCTCGGATTGCACCTGGGACCAAGCTTGCTGAATTTCGTGGCCGTTAGGTCGACAACCTGACTGAGTTAAGTTAAAGTCATTGGCCCACCCAGGGTCCCACAAGGGCCACCTGGGGGTCCCATAGGGTGGCCCAATGGGCATTAAATATCACCTCAGATTTGCACCGGGGGACCCAAGCTTGCAAACTTTCGTGGCCGTAGGTAGAAAATTGATCTGAGTTACAGTCATTGGCCCACGCAGGGTCCACAGGGCCCCACCAGGGTCCCACGAGGCCCACCCGGGGTCCACAGGGCCCCCACAGGGCCAAACCCGGGGGTCCATAGGGGACGCAAATGGGGCATCACAATATCACCCTCAGATTGCACCCGGGGACCAAGCTTGCAAAATTTCGTGGCCCCGTATAGGTCAAACTGACTGACATGAGTTACAGTCCCATTGGCCCACCCAGGGGCCCCAGTGCCCACCCAGGGTCCAAAAGGGACCCATGGGCATCACATATCACCACGGATTGCACCGGGGACCCAAGATTGCTGAATTGTGTGCCGTAGGTCGACAACTGACTGAGTTACAGTCATTTGGCCCACCCAGGGTCCACAGGGCCCACCTGAGGGTCCATAGGGGCCCAATGGGCATCACATATCACCTTAGATTGCACCCGGGACCAAAGCTTGCCAAATTTCGTGGCCGTAGGTCGAAATTGACTGAGTTACAGTCATTGGCCCACGCAGGGTCCACAGGGACCACCAGGGTCCACAGGGCCCACCCGGGGGTCCACAGGGCCCACCCGGGGGGGTCCATAGGGGGACCAATGGGCATCACATATCCCTCAGATTGCACCCCGGGACCAAGCTTGCCAAATTTCGTGGCCGTAGGTCAAAAACTGAATGAGGTACAGTCATTGGCCCACCCAGCCCCCCCCCTGGGGCCCCAGTGCCCACCCAGGGTCCAAAAGGGACCCATGGGCATCACATATCACCTCGGATTGCACCTGGGGACCAAGCTTGCTGAATTTCGTGGCCGTAGGTCGACCAACTGACTGAGTTACAGTCATTGGCCCACCCAGGGTCCACAGGGCCCACCTGGGGTCCATAGGGGCCCAATGGGCATCACATATCACCTCAGATTGCACCCCCGGGACCAAGCTTGCCAAATTTCGTGGCCGTAGGAGAAAAATTTACTGAGTTACAGTCATTGGCCCACCCAGGGTCCACAGGGGCCCACACAGGGCCCACCACCCGGGGTCCACAGGGCCCACCCGGGGTCCATAGGGGCCCAATGGGCATCACATATCACACCTCAGATTGCACCCGGGGGGGGACCAAGCTTGCCAAATTTCGTGGCCGTAGGTCAAAACTGGGACTGAGTTACAGTCATTGGCCCACCCAGGGGCCCCAGGTGCCCACCCAGGGTCCAAAAGGGACCCATGGGCATCACATATCACCTCGGATTGCACCTGGGACCAAGCTGCTGAAATTCGTGGCCGGTAGGTCGAAAACTGTCTGAGTTACAGTCATTGGCCCCACCCAGGGGCCCCAGTGCCCAAACTCGGGGGGTCTATAGGGGCCCCATGGGCATCACATATTCACCTCAGATTGCACCCGGGACCAAGCTTGCCAAATTCGTGGCCGTAGTCGAAAACTGTGTGAGTTGGCAGTCATTGGCCTTGGGCCCACACCCGGCGCTCCAGTGCCCACCCGGGGTCCATAGGGGCCCCATGCGCAGCAATATCACTTCCGATATCACCCGGGGACAGGGACCAAGCTTGCCAAATTTCATTGCCGTAGGTCAAAAACGTGACTGAGTTACAGTCATTGGCCCACCCAGGGTCCACAGGGGCCCACCTGGGGTCCATAGGGGCCCAATGAGGGGCATCACATATTCACCTCAGATTGCAAACCGGGACCAAGCTTGCCGAATTTCGTGGCCGTAGGTTGAAAAACTGACTGAGGTACAGTCATTGGCACCCCAGGGTCCACAGGGCCCACCCAGGGTTCCTCATGGGCCCAATGGGCATCACATATTAGCTCAGATTGCATTTGGGACCAAGCTTGCCAAAATTTCGTGGCCGTAGGTCGAAAATTGACTGAGTTACAGTCATTGGCCCACGCAGGGTCCCACAGGCCCACCCAGGGTCCACAGGGCCCACCGGGGTTCCACAGGGCCCACCCGGGGTCATAGGGGACCAATGGGCATCACATATCACCTCAGATTGCACCCGGGACCAAGACTGCTGAATTTCGTAGCCGTAGGTCGAAAACTGACTTTGAGTTAGAGTCATTGGCCCACCCAGGTTCCACAGGGGCCCACCCGGGGTCCATAGGGGCCCATTGGGCATCACATATCACCTCAGATTTGCAACCCCAGGACTCAGCTTTGCCGAAATTTCGTGGCCGTAGGTCGAAAAACACTGACTGAAGTTACAGTCCATTGGGCCCACCCCAGGGTTCCACAGGGCCCACCCGGGTCCATAGGGACCCAATGGGCATCAACTATCACCTCAGATTGCAACCCGGGGGGGGACCAAGCTTGCCGAAATTCGTGGGCCGTAGGTCGAAAACTTGACTGAGTTACAGTCATTGTGGCCCACCCAGGGGTCCACAGGGGGACCACCCAGGGTCCACAGGGCCCACCCGGGGTCATAGGGCCCAAGGGGCATCACATATCACCCCTCAGATTGCACCCGGGACCAAGCTTGCCGAATTTCGTGGCCGTAGGTCGAAAACTGGACTGAGTTACAGTTCATTGGACCACCCAGGGTCCACAGGGCCCACCCGGGGTCCATAGGGGCCCAATGGGCATCACACACATCACCTTAGATTGCACCCGGGACCAAGCTTGCCGAATTCCGTGGCCGTAGGTCGAAAACTGACTGAGTTACAGTCAATGGGCCCACCCAGGGTCCACAGGGCCCACCCACGGTCATAGGGGCCCACTGGGCATCACATATCACCTCAGATTGCACCCGGGACCAAGCTTGCCGAATTCCCGTGGCGTAGGTCGGAAAACTGACCCTGAGTTACAGTCATTGGCCCACCCAGGTCCACAGGGCCATCCCAGGCGTCCAACAGGGCCCACCCGGGGTCCATAGGGGCCCAATGGGCATCACATATCACCTCAGATTGCACCCGGGACCAAGCTTGCCAAATTTCGTGGCCATAGTTTGAAAACTAACTGAGTTACAGTCATTGGCCCACGCAGGATCCACAGGGCCCACCCGGGGTCCATAGGGGCCCAATGGGCATGACATATCACCTCAGATTGCACCCAGGACTAAGCTTGCCAAATTTCGTGGCCATAGGTTGAAAACTGACTGAGTTACAGTCATTGGCCCACCCAGGGTCCACAGGGCCCACCCGGGGTCCATAGGGGCCCAATGGGCATCACATATCACCTCAGATTGCACCCGGGACCAAGCTTGCCAAATTTCGTGGCCATAGGTTGAAAACTGACTGAGTTAGTCATTGGCCCACCCAGGGGCCCCAGTGCCCACCCGGGGTCCTCATGGGCCCCATGGGCATGACATATCACCTCAGATTGCACCCGGGACCAAGCTTGATGAATTTCGTGGCCGTAGGTCGAAAACTGTCTGAGTTACAGAGTTACAGTCATTCCTATGGGAAAATTCGAACTGACAGTCGAAAACTGACTGAGTTACAGTCATTGGCCCACCCAGGGACCCCAGTGCCCATCCGGGGTCTACAGGGGCCCCATGGGCATGACATATCACGTCAGATTGCACCCGGTATGATCTTTGCCGAATTTCGTTGCTGTAGGTCAAAAACTGACTGAGTTACAGTCATTGGCCCACCCAGGGTCCACAGGGCCCTCCCGGGGTCCATAGGGGCCCAATGGGCATCACATATCACCTCAGATTGCACCCGGGACCAAGCTTGCCAAATTTCGTGGCCCTATGTCAAAAACTGACTGAGTTATGATTCGTTAATTTTTGGCCATTCATTTCCTATGGGAAAAATTCGGGACTTTGCGGGGCCCCTGCGGGGCCCCCCCAAAGTCCGCACGGGACCGCCCTATACAAGCACAACCATTCCCGACCAGACCCAACGCAATGGCGGTGGAACGGGGTCGATATCTCGAAAGCTACGGCAGTTGAAATCCGGACAAAAAAGTGGATTAATAATAATAATAATAATAATAATAATAAGAAGAAGAAGAAGAAGAAAAATAAGACTTTCGGATAACAATAGTGTGGTTGCCTATATAGGCAACCACACTAATAATAAGCTTTATTTATATACAAAGTTTTACAAAGTTCTTTACACGAGCAGATGTAAAAACAATCAAATACATATAAAATAGTCAAACACAAAAGAATGGATAAAAGAACAATAAAAGAAATAGAAAGAAATACAATAAAAATATTTAAAAATGCAGTTAAAATCTAAACAGATAACCTTAGAAAACAAAAAGCCAACCCGAACATGTGTGTCATAACCCTCCTCTTAAATATGTTAAGATCGTCCAGAGCCCTCAGGTCATCAGGAAGAGAGTTCCAAAAGTTGGTGCCGTAATAAGAAAAGTGAAAACTGAATTTTAGAAATTGTTGAAAATGTATTAAAATGGAAAGACAAAAATTTTGCATGGGGGTATTCAGACCCTTTGCTATGACACTTGAAATTTAGCTCAAAATTAAATGGTGGCCTCCCAATTCTCTTGATCATCTTTGAGATGTTTCTACACCTTGATTGAAGTCCACCTTGATTGAAGTCACCATGAGGAGAAAAGAACTGCCTGTAGAGCTCACAGACAGGACTGTGTGGAGGCACAGATGTGGAGAGCGCTACTAAACAATACTGCTGCACTGAAAGTTCTCAAGAGCACAGTGGCCTCTATAAATGGAAGAAGTTTGGAACAACCAGGACTCTTCTTAGAGCTGGCCACCTCACCGAACTAAGTAATTGGGGGAGAAGGGCCTTGGTAAGAGAGGTGACCAAGAACCCAGTGGTCACTCTGCAAAGATCCTGTGTGCAAGTGGGAGAAACTTTCAGAAGGTCAACCATCACTACAGCATTCCACCACTTTTCATACACCAAAAAGGGTATGAAGACTTTCCGAATGCATTGTACATTTTTTTTCTGGGAAAATGAGACGCATATTTGCTTTCAGTCAATTAAAAGTTGCCTCTTGATACAGAATTTAAAGGTGAAAACTGAAAACATACCTGTAAAAAGCTTAGGAAAAAAATGAAAGTCCAAAAACTGTGGAGTTAAAATCTAAAGCATTCCCTGTCAAGAATACAAGCCATTTGTCTTTGAAATCTGGCGATTATGAATGCGATGCTATTTGGAAAGTATATAAGTAGCAAAGCCTACATAGTTAATGAGGGTAGAACATAAACACTAAAGCACTAGAACAATGAAATGTCTTCTGATCTTTGATGAGCATGAGGAATGGTTCAATTTTCACAAGTATTGTATGTTAAATTATATTAGTAAGCTCATGTCAGCAGTCAAAGAGCAGGAGAACAAGCTTCCTTGAGGACAATAGGTGGATTAGTGGTGTATCCTGTATTTGAAACAATATATGTCTTAAAATGTGCTTAAACGGTTGTAGGAGATTATAATAGCCTATTGACATGAAATGCTTCTCTCCTGAATTCAGTGCATACAGTCTAACGAATATAAGGTTTAACTGAGTCCAGGTTACCCATTTTACCCTGATTCCTCTCTATTCCTACTACAGCAACTTATTCCCTATGTGGAGGATGACAGCTCGAAGCTGGATGAACGTGCAGCCAGTCAGATGCGTTCAGCCACTGAGGAGAGACGAGAAGTGCTTGAGGTCAACAAGGTCAGTGCAGTCTCTTTACAATATACAGTGGGGCAAAAAAGTATTTAGTCAGCCACTGATTGTGCAAGTTCTAGTTAGAAAGATGAGAGAGGTCTGTAATTTTCATCATAGGTACACTTCAACTATGAGAGACAAAATGAGAAAAAAATCCAGGAAATCACATTGTAAGATTAAAAAAAAAAATTAGTTGTAAGTTATGGTGGAAAATAAGTATTTGGTCAATAACAAAAGTTCAACTCAGTACTTTGTAACATAAGCTTTGTTGGCAATGACAGAGGTCAAACGTTTCCTGTAAGTCTTCACCAGGTTTGCACACACTGTAGCTGGTATTTTGGCCCATTCCTCCATGCAGATCTCCTCTAGAGCAGTGATGTTTTGGGGCTGTCGCTGGGCAACACGGACTTTCAATTCCCTCCACAAATTTCCTATGGGGTTGAAGTCTGGCTAGGCCACTCCAGGACCTCGAAATGCTTATTTACGGAGCCACTCCTTTGTTTCCCGAGCGGTGTGTTTTGGCTTAAAATCTCACGATACATGGCCCCGTTCATTCTTCTCTTAACACGGATCAGTCGTCCTGTCCCCTTTGCAGAAAGACAGCCCCAAAGCATGATGTTTCCACCCCCATGCTTCACAGTAGGTATGGCATTCTTGGGATGCAACTCGGCATTATTCTTCCTCCAGTTGAGTTTTTACCAAAAGGTTCTATTTTGGTTTCATCTGACCACATGATATTCTCCCAATCCTCTTCTGGATCATCCATATGCTCTTTGGCAAACTTCAGACGGGCCTGGGCCTTGTGGGTGACCAAATGCTTATTTTCCACCATGATTTACAATTAAATTCTTTAAAAATCCTACAATGTGATTTCATGTTTTTTTTTCTTCTCATTTTGTCTCTCATAGTTGAAGTGTACTTCTGATGAAAGTTACAGACCTCTCATCTTTATAATTAGGAGAACTTGCACAATCAGTGGCTGACTAAATACTTTTTTGCCCCACTGTATTTCAGTAAACACATACAAACATTCAACACTCTGTGTAGGACCACTTAATACATTTGTACTGTCACATTTCTATGGCCAGATTAGCTTGTGTGAATTTGTTTGAGATTTTTACTGACTGTTTTTACTGATGAGCATTTTGGCCTTCATATTACTTTTTAGTAAACACTAGTTTAATGCTGTGCTTCTGATTGGTTATGAAGGCTTAAGATCTAGTCCAAACACTCACCTGTATGTCCTCCCACCCAATGCAAATAATAAATGCTGTACCACAGTACTACGATGGATTGGCACCCTCTCTAGGGTTGTTCATATCTAGCGCCCTTTGCCCCAAGGCACCAGCTCTCTTATGACCCGGCCCAGGGTCAAGCGGTTAAGAAAGTGGACAAATGAATGAACCACAGCATTCAACAGAAAAATCTGACTGTCCAGTGAATCCGTATGTGGAACAACACTACAACCACCACACAGCACCAGAAATCAACAATAGTATTTTGGTGTAGTTTACAAAACATTGCAGTAATCAAGCCTGGAAAAGAATGAGACCTTGAATCTGAGCAGCCTCTCTGGTCATAAAAAGATATCTGAAGTTGTGCAGAAGAAATCTGCAAATCTGGCGGTTGATATAATGTCATTAGAAAAATTGAGGTTGTTGCCCAAACGTATACCAAGGTCTCCATGTTGGCCACAATGACATTGTCTGTGTTGACTTAGAGATCCAGTGTAGTGGAGTTCTTTGCTAAGAGGTAGATCAGTCCAGAAATGAGCTTCAGGTGGTGTTTTGCCATCTACAAAGAGATATCAGAAAGGCAGCCAGATAACTGTTTTGAAACTTATGAAGTGGCTGGAGTGAATGAATAGTTCAATAGAATATCATCTGCATAGCACAGAAATGAGAAGCCATGGGATCTAATCACTGAGCCCAGAGATTTAGTATTAGGGAGAACAGGAGTGGACCAAGAACAATCTTACAGTCCAAGCAATTGTGGGTTAAGGACCTAATTGCTCAAGGACCCAACAGTGGCAACTTGGCAGAAGTGGGATTTGAACCCTGGACCTTCTGGTCCATAGTCCAGTACCTTACCCACTAGGCTACCACAGTCCCAGAACTGATCCACTGAGGGACACCTGTAGTAATCCTATGAGTTGATGAAAGTGAACCTCACAGTGCTACCTGGTTGATCGACCTTGTATGCGGAGAACCAGGCAAGCGCATGGATCCCAATACCCAACTTGGCAAGAATGGAGATGAAAATGTGACAATTCGGTGTGAGAGAATGCAGCATGTTTTACTGTGGTAATTCAAGTCCCAGTGAGAGCCAAAAATGAAGGAACAGGTTAGCATAGGCAGTAATGAATTCAGCTTTGAATACCGCTGACAGACAGTTCCAGAGACCTCCGGCTAAGACCGTTCCACAGCAGTAAACCTAGGTGGAAAATCAAGCTAGGTGAGGTCACATCTTTGCAAGGAGTCACATCTATAACAGAAAGTAGTAAGGATGGGGGGATCCTCTAGAAACACCGCATCAGATGTGGGCAGCACTGGCAACCTGCCCACAGGTACACTCACTTGCCTTTGTGCAAATGGAACTTTGTGCTGAGAGACTGCTGCTGTAACAAGATAACCTCTAGAAATACTTTATAAGTAATTAGCTGGTTAGCCGCCAGCGTTTTGTATATATGCCAGACCTCAGTAAGGCATACAAGTCAATGAGTGCTAATGAGCCATTAATGGGTGCTAGCAATACTCTTATCATTGTAATTTACCCAGTTAAGAAGTGAAACATAATTTAGAGTAACTGGTTCAATGGTTAGAATTTTTACAAATAACAGTCGTAGCAACAAAATCAATCACAACAACAGTAAAACTACCAAGACAAAGTATGTGTTAATCTGAGGGTAGTGTTATATTGTTGAAGGTAATGTCCCAGTTTTTTTTTGGTATTATAGCAAGTTGGCCATAAATGTTTCCAGTTTACAAAGTTGTGTTGGGGTGCTCTGTGGTAATTGAAGAACCAAGGAATCTGTGGAATCCATGTGCTATACATAACGAAGCCCAGATGTGTTTTTTTCATTCGTAATATTGAAAAAGCTTAATAGACAAAACCTCCAAATAAGCTGGAAACTTAGGGCCTGAGTAGGAAGTCAACAGTCGTTCCATATAAGCTAATCAGATACTTTATAAGAACGGTGAACACACAAGTGAACTACTAGTAACACACTGTGTCAGGTACAAAGAGTTAATGCAGTTCCCTGTGGTCTTAATGAAACGTTTATGAAATGCTTTGGTCAAAATAAAAAAGGATCCAGCACAACAGCACCCTTCCCATCCTGTCTGTAAAATTTGTTTCAGAACAATCAGTTTTGAAAGCTTGTTCCTTTAAGTGATAATGAACTGCTGTTCACCCTCCATTCCCTCAGTGATCATATACAGCAGGTCATGTGCATCTTGTCAATAAAATCAACAGCAAGATACCCTCTGGAGACGTCTTACACTCTCATGTTGTTTTACATTCAGCTACCAAATTAATAGCATTAACATTATTGTGGGTCCTGCAGCAAGTAATGCCAGTAACTTTCGAGAAATCTTATCCCTCAGCTGTTAGCATTAGCTAATGATAAATGCCCAAAAGACATACATATCATAGCTAATTTTTCAATACTTTAATTTCCCTCTTCTGCATATTTTCCACATGGAGAGTTGATAATTAATAATTTGTTACCAGTCTGAGTTGGAAAACACTCTGGTCACTGCTGTGATTGCAAGTGTGCGAATATTACATGCTATATGCTAGTATGCTAACCTGCATTAGGCATTATATGCTATGCTGCTCTTTGTTGCCAAATCAATTTGCTGATACATTATATTGTATATCCCAGTCCAGTTAGGAAACTGCCTACTGTAGCTGGGGTTTTGCCATTAAATATAATTTTTATCCCCTCAGCTCTTTTGTCCTCCGGAGACTAGGGGCTGATGTAGCGATTTGTGCTGGTCTGTGAAGCCAGCAACAGCAGTTATTGTGCATAGCCTATAGCTTGACATAATGCTTACTGGATCTGGCTCTTGTGACAACAAAATGGTGCCATTTCAGAAACATATTTCACCAAGCAGTACACCTTGATAGTATCGTATCAGAACCCCCTTTGCCTTTACTGCCTTAATTAATTCCTCAGAGAATCTCCTGTCCAATAATGTCTCAGATGTGCTCTGTCAGACTGAGATCTGGTAAATGTGGAGGGCATTTGAGGACAGTGAATTCATTGTCATGTTCAAGATACCAGTTTGATATGATTTTGGGCCTTATCCTACTGGAAGTGGCCATCAGAAGATGGTATACTGTGGTCATAAAGGGATGAATATGGTCAGCAACAATTCTCAAGTAGGCTGTGGCATTTAAACTATGCTTAATTACCCCAAACTGTGCCAAGAAAATATCCAATCTGGTCATTCTCGTCTGACCTCTGGCATCAACAAGTCATTTTGCCCAGAGAATAGCCTCTCACTGGATATTTTCACTTTTTCTGACCTTCTTCTGCTTCTTCTTCTTCTTCTTCTTTCGGCTTCTCCCTTTATCAGGGGTCGCCACAGCGAGTTACACGTTTCCACCTCACCCTGTCCTCCACGTCCTCTACTCTCACCCCAACTCCCCGCATATCTTCATTTTTTCCTTGCCACTGTCGCCCTAGGCTTGCTCAATTTGGGATTGGACGTAGTTATTAGGAGATAATCTAAACTTGTAAAGTTGCTTTGAGACAATGCTCCACTGTAAAAAGTGCTATATAAATAAATCTGACTTGACTTGACTTGAATTTACCACAACCAAATAACTCCTCTTTGGTCTTCCTCTCCGTCTCTTACCTGGCAGCTCCATCGCCAACATCCTCCTACCAATATATCCACTATCCCTCCTCTGCACATGTCCAAACCATCTCAGTCCTTCCCTCTTGAATTTTGTCTCCCAATTTTCCAACCTGTGCTGTCCCTCTGATGATCTCATTCCTAATCTGTCCACCCTAGACACTCCTAAAGAGAACCTCAACGTCTTAAGTTCTGCCACCTCCAGCTCTGCTTCCTGTCTCTTTGTCAGTGCCACTGTCTCTAAGCCATACAACAAGGCTGGTCTCACTACTCTCTTATAAATCTTTCCTTTCACTTTTGCTGCGACCCTTTTCTCACACAGCACTCCTGACACTCTTCTCCACCCACTCCATCCTGCCTGTACTCTCTTCTTCACCTCCTTTCCACACTCCCCATTTCCTTGGACAGTTGATCCCCAAGTACCTGAACTCCTGGACCTTTGTGACCACTGATCCCTGTAGCCTGACTGTTCCACCTGCCTCCCTTTCATTTACACACATGTATTCTGTCTTACTACAGTTGACTTTCATTCCTCTCCTTTCCAGATTATACCTCCACCTCTCCAAGTTCTCTTCTACCTGTTCCCTGTAATCTTTTTCTGACCATTCTCAGTAAACCTTAGAGATAGCTATGTGTGAAAATCCTGGTAGATCAGCAGTGTCTGAAATACTCAGACCAGCTCGTCTAGCACCAATTACCAGAACATATTAAAAGTCACTTAAATCACCTTTCTCCACCATGCTGATGCTTGATTTGAACTTGACATTAACAAACAGTTGATCAGGTCAAGATATAATGTAGTGTTGTGTTTCTTAATGCCATACATTGCACTTTCCAGTTTATTAGGTAGACCGTTCTTGATTAAGTGACAGACCATTCTTAGCACATCAGTGACACTGGCATGTTGGTGGCAAGGTAGGGTGTGTTTGACATTACTAAGGTTTTAAACACAATGTACACTTACTGGCCACAGTATTAAACACACCTGCTCTGTTTGTACAATTTGAAACTTTTTTCCAGGCACAGTTATTGGATATTGACTTTGTACTGAGCACTTCCTAACTGAGATCCTTATAAAGTGGTTAGATAGTGTGTATGCTGATCAACCAAAACATTAAAAACACCTGGTCTGTAACAGTGTTTTGGTAGGTGTGAACATCCACCTGGATTCCCAGACTCAGGGTTTCCCAGCAAATCATTCCCCAGAGCATTACACTCCCCCATCAGCTTGTCTTCATCTTACAGTGCATCCTAGTGTTATCACTTCTCCAGGTAAATGATGTACATGTTTCGTCCTTGTGATGGAAAAGAAAATGTGACTCATTGGACCAAATTACTCCCAGTGCCCAATGTAGGCTCTTTTGAAGGTGGGCAGAGATTAGCACAGTGAGCGCTGATCTGTGACTAGGCAGCCTGATACTCAGCAGGCGGTGCTGCACTGTGACAAAATCCTCCCATTACCAGCATTAAACATTTCTGTCACTTGCACCCTGTAGCTCTGCTGTCCATTTGGACCAGTCTGTGTTGAACCGCCAATTGACATTGACTTACCAAAGCACTGGCTTCAAATGCTGTGTTAGATGTGGAGAATATGTAGTTACAAAAAGGGATGTGGAACTCTGAGGTCTGTGTCCCAGCAGATTGTGGGAAGCAGATATCAGTCACTGCCCTGCAACTTCCTCAGATAAGTGTTCAGTTGTGAAGGGAATGCTGATGGCTGTTTTGATGGAATACTCCCAAGAAGGTACATATTGGTTGGGAGAGTATTATAAACATGTCTAAAGATTTAATGGAATGACGTTTTTTTTCACAGGGATTGGTCTGGTCTAAGTCAAACACTTTGTACTGTATAATCTATATTGTACAGTGTATCTATAATGTAAGTCCTGCTTTAACGTTGTTAATACTTGCATTGATGTTTGTCATGCCATGTGGATAAAACCCGGACTCCTTGTGCGGTGGTAGCCTAGCAGTTAAGGTACTGGACTATGGACCTGAAGGTCCAGGGTTCAAATCCCACCTCTGACAAGCTGCCACTGTTGGGTGTTTGAGCAAGACATTTAAACCACAATAGCTTGGATTGTAAGTCTGTATCAATTGTAAGTCGCTCTGGATAAGGGCGTCTGCTAAATGCTGTAAATGTAATGTGAAAACAGCCTCTCATGTACATTGATTGGTGAATAATAGGTTTATTAAAATGGGTCTTACTTTATAGACACTCTGTATATAGGAAGATATTGCATAGTGTAGATATAATTCTGCTACCTGCTTTTGTGTCTTTTTAGCACACTTTGGTACCCCTTGTCCATCAATGCTCTTTGCTAATTGATTTGGTGATTTTTGTACCATGCATATAAATGTGGAAATCCTGACTGGGGGCTGTGAGCTTGGCCCATGTGTAGTACTGCTCATTTTGTCAGCAGCATGGCTCTGAATTATGGTCCTGTCCTTGTTATCAGTCGATTGAGGTAATTGTTAGTCAGGAGCTGGCTGAAATATGGCTCTACAGTCCACTAAGCTATAGAGCAGCCTTCGTCCCTATCACCGTTCTCATCTTCACACACACAGACAGATCCAGGCATGTGTGTCCATTTCCAAGTCTTTCACATCATCAGTATTAAGGTGACAGAGATTTGTGCAGTCCATGTGCTTTGTCACATTTGTCACTTCAGGTCTCAGTAGCTTAATTGTGGCCATGCATCACTGTCTCACCTAAAAGGGCTCCTGCATTTTCCATGAGTTAATATAGGAGCAGCCACAAAAATGCTGAACACAAATAATTCTGATCTAATCTACAGCAGCAAATTAGTTCATTATTGGACTCTAGACAATTTATAACACCACCTGATCTCTGTGATGGCTAACCTGTCTGGAGTCTCCTCCTCCAAACCCTTACACATTAACCAAGCTCTTTTGGTGTGTTTGTGGGTCCCGGTGGGCTGGCTTGCCGATGCTGTGGTGGTGTCGATTTAATATTTCTGTAAGTGTGAATAAATTTCTGTCATAGCCTATTAGGAAGGCCTTTGAGAGATTGCAGCTCTTAGTAAATCTCTCTGCTCTGCGCACTCCCCCTTAGTACCTCCCTTCCCCCCATGTATTTGAATACAATGTTAATTACCATGACTGTCCTCTTTATTAAAATGAGAAAGTGAGATATTATAGAAGAGAATGTTTGTAATTTCAAATAGGACTCTTGGAACTGCTGGCGAACACATAATGAGCTGTGGCTCTGGCAGGAGTGACTGCAGCTCTTATCGCTGAAGCAGCGCTGGGACTGTGTGGGGGGTGGGGTGGGGGGCAGTGGCTGGGTGGCGTTGGGCTGATAAACAAAGCTAACGTGTCTCGGCACATACACAGACGTGTTTCTTGTACTTGCAGTCCAATGTAGGAGGCACCTCGCTCCCAGTAGACAATTAGCCAGGTTGCCTGTTGGTTTGTTTGCTGGACTGCTGATCCATTTTAATTGGTGTACATTGGCTGAATTGGTCTCAAGATTAAAATACAACACTTCATGTAATATATATATATTCCGGTAAAGATATACTCGGGTAATGAATTTTCATATTATTCATTAAGTATTTTTTACAACTGAAGTTGTAAAAAAGCCAAGCCAACCATTAGACCAGACCCACAAATACTGATTAGGGGTATTGTAGTCCAAAGCATTTGTCAAGTCAAGTCAGATCTGTTTATATAGCGCTTTTTACAATGGAGCATTGTCTCAAAGCAACTTTACAAGTTTAGATTATCCCCTAATAACTACGTCCAATGCCAAATTGAGCAAGCCTAGGGCGACAGTGGCAAGGAAAAACTCCCTGAGTGTTATAGGAAGAAACCTTGGGAGGACCAAAACTCAAAAAGGGACCCAAGCTCCTTGGGCGGCGTAGATGATAAATCCCTTGTGGGTTAAGGGCCTTGCTCAAGGACCCATCAATAGCATCTTGGAAGAAGTGGAATTTGAACTCTGAACCTTCTGGTCCACAGTCCTGTAAAACCCGTAACCACTAAGCACCCACAATCCAACAAAAAGTTACATTTTCACCATCGTTCATGATACATTTAGTCGTTTAGCACATGCTGTCATCCAGAGTGATTTACAGTCTTACAATCTAAGCAATTTTGTGTTAAGGGACTTGCTCATGGACCCAACAGTGGCATTTTGGCAAAGGTGGGCAGTATTTTAACCTATAGACCATAGGTTTCATAGTTTTTACTGAAAATATATATAGTCTGTTTAAATTAGTTGAACGTGAGAAATTAGAATAAATTGCAGCAGCATATTTTAGTTGCATATAGAACCTCTTGCATACAGGATTGCGCTGACAGATGCATATACTGTAAGATATGCCCAATAACTTCTGCTCTGTTAAGATAAAATTTCTAGTGTCACGTTGAGTTGTGCCTACAGAGAAGGCAGTCCTGACAAATTGTTTCATTTAACATCGTTTAAAAATCCAAAACACTTCCACACAGTAGATGATGAATATCTTTTGATGAATAGCTTGTCATTTGTGTGTTTCTGTCCTTCATGCCACTTAGTTTTGCTGAACCAAAAAACAACAAAAAGACAATTCATATGCATGGATAGGATATTTAATGGTCCTATTCTATTCTGAGCTCTGATGTTCCTCTGGCTGGATAATGTCCTTTAACAGAGAGAGGTTTGCCCTTCTTTTTGCACAGAGAGCAGGGCTGACTGCACTTTTGACCATAGATGGCTGTGATGGTTAGATCAGAATTCACAATCTACTGATAATAGGGTGCGTGCTTACATCATTGCACGACTCCCTGACCTTATCACATTTTGATGAATCGGATAGTGTGTAACAGATAACATTCTTTAGCACACGCCAGGTAGAGGATGTACTCTCGCAGATCCATCTTTTTCTCACGATGCCAGAGAAGTGATCAGTGCATCTCTGACAGCCAGAGAAGCACGGCTGGTCGGGGCTCTGTTCTTCTTTACAGGAAAATTTCATGCTGTTTCACACAGCCCTACTTCTGCTAAGCGTTTTAACTGGCCCAGAAATGAAGCAGTATCTGGCTAAATATCAGCTACAATGACTTTAGAAGTTATTTTCATCTCAAAGAGAACCTTTTTTTTCTTATTGCTCTGTTTC
The DNA here is from genome assembly GCA_025084515.1 of Ancistrus triradiatus. Classification (NCBI taxonomy): domain Eukaryota; kingdom Metazoa; phylum Chordata; class Actinopteri; order Siluriformes; family Loricariidae; genus Ancistrus; species Ancistrus triradiatus. The sequence continues at coordinate 528,285 of JAJAGP010000149.1, read as the reverse complement.
TTTCTTGTTTGTTTTGATTGCATCAGCCCAATGCCACAGGCAGAGCCCATCTCTCCTATGCCCCCATTCCTCCCACTCTCACTGCTCTACACTGCTCGTACTTCACCTTGATCCCGTGATCTGCTGGGAGAGCATCCCAACACATTTCATGTTAGTCTGATGATAGTGGGTTGCCTAATCAGTCATCGTTCGGTATCTGCAACCTTAAATGCTGAAGATGGACTCCATCCAAAACAAATGAAAAGTAAGTAGCTAAATCCCAGTGACAGCCACAACTGGACAGGATGGTTCTGTTGGATTTGATTTTGAATGTTCAGTACGTATCAGCACTTGATTTGTGAGATTTCAAAGCAAGATGTAACTAGCAAAGAGTCCAAAGAGGTCAGACTGTAGGTCCTTTATAAATGAACAGTGATTTTGAGCTTGCAGGGCTTTAGTTTCGAAAGCCAATGTGCAAATAAACAACTCAGTGTAAACGAGTCCAAAAAAAGCTCCCTGTGCAATGGAAAAGTGTCAGCTTGGTAGATTAACTGTATTTTGTACATGTGGACAGATTTACATTCATAAGAAGTCAGTTGATCCTCTGAAGCCACTATGTATGTTAGCAACCAGTAAGTATCGTGAAGGATCCATAATGGTTTGGGATGCCAGCTTGTGGAAAACTTTAGGCTGAGGAATTGTGTTGCATGGACATACACCAACTAGCAAATACATATGATGAAATTCTATAGAAGCAGGTACACTAAGGCAAAAGCTCTTCTCTGAAGATGGTCATACATACTGCAAAATGATTCTATTATGCAGGCCAATGTGAAGTCCAGCTCCTTCCAGGGCCACCCCAGTCACCATAACAGGACGTGGGAACAAAGTCTGACCGAAAACCAAAAGAAGTAGAAAAGTATTGAGAAGAAATTCATGCTGGAAGACTATTGAAAAAGCTTTATAGATGCCTATCAGACACCTACATTTTTTTCTCCCTGCTCGGTTATGTTGTGATATGCACTAGGATTATACTCCATTTGTTACAAATGCAGCAGATGGCCATGGACCTGCAGTCTGATATGTAACAGCAGCAAACAATGTTATCAAAAACAGCACAATCAATATCATGGGCAGAAGGAGGGCGACCAGCATAGAGCTTGATTGAAAAAATGTTCAGGGACACAAGGCTGATCAATGGAGTGTGTAACATTGACACAGTGCATCCTCAACAGAGTGGCTTCTTCCTGTAGCAGTCCAAAGAGATGTGAGATCAGACAGTGATACAAGAAGCAAGTTTGCTGCTGCTCTGATCTGTTACTAGCTAACTGTTAATGCCTGTTAGTTTTTAATTAACCAATGATGTCAACTATTTACTGTAACTGTACTGTTACATGCTTTTTTCATATGCTATATTGCTTATTAACATGGTGGCTGTACTGACATGACTAAGTTCAGCTCTGCGCATTTTTGTAAATATCCTTAAGGACAAATTGAGAGGCTGCAGTGCTTATTTTCCCACTGTATGGGAAGCTATTATGGGAGGAAGACGAGGAGGTGCAGCAGTGGTATTAGTGAAGCTTTTCCCTCCCTCGACCTACCTAATCCCTGCACCTCACTCACAGACACTTAGGCTTGTAATTCTCACTCGATCTGCAGGAATAAAGAACAACTGCAGTCGCTAGTGACGGGGTGCATTAGCTAAGTTCAGTCTGGTGTATAAACAGCATGTGTTAAGAAACATCAGATGTTTTATTTATTTGGATTGATTTAATGTGCAGGTTCTTCATCAAGGACAAGGGATTTCCATATATGTGGGCTGTAAAAGGACCATAAATGTGTTTCAGATATTCTCCATACGAATCTTGATTTAATAGTCAATAGTTTATGAACGTTATTCAAAATAATCAAAGGTTAGGAGAAAGGTAAAGACTAAGGTAAATATTCAACAGTTACAGCACCGCACAAAAACCCCTTTTACATTAAACTAACAGTAGTATATTTTTAATTTAAACCAGTTGTGAGGACGCCATATTTTCTCTATCATAAGCATTGTTATCATAAGGGTTAATTAAATTTTGTTCATGACTGACGCAGCTTCTTTAAAAAGAAACTGCCCCAGCTCATCAGCATAAAAAACAGAAAGTCTTTCATGCTTAGTCATTCATGTTCCTCTCTTCACACTTCCTTTTACATCAACATTATTTACATCTTCGTAGATAGCAATAGCGATGATGTGCAGGATTCACGTATACAGTGGGAGTCAAAAAGTCTCACAAGAGGTCTCAGAAAATGCTCATGTACATATTTCATGCAAGGTTTTTCATTGTATGTTCTCCCTAAGCTGGCATGGACTTCAAACGTTGTGCAGAGTCTGATGATCCATGCTATCGTAGCAATCAGTAGCAAATCAATAGCAAACAGCATCGTGTGATGTTACTGAATGCTTGGCTTTCTCTGTTTTCAAGTGTCCACATAAATGCCCGATGGGGCTTAGGTCAGGTGGGTGTGGAGGAAAGTTCATTATATCCAATACTACTTGACCATCTTTGATTTTCAAGTAGTTGTAAAGCTTTGTTGAGTGTTTTCAGTCATCATCACGCTACATTATGAATGCTACTCTACAAAGAACCAAATGAGCATTGTCGTTGTGTATGGGTCTCACGTTTATTTTCGAGTGACCGTGGCATGCTGGGACTCAGCGCTATGTGTCACCAATTGATCAAATCGAATAGTGTGAGGCTCAGTCTTGGATCGATCACATAGTGTGCACTAGCTTATGATCAGATGAAGATTGGTTGGGACTGAGCTGTGAAGCGTGAACTCCACATTGATTCAGAGTTTCTGAAGTCATGTGTTATGCTCTAACAGCAGATTTACTTCATCCCAGTAGTCTGAACAGAATCTTGGAGAATTGGTTGGCCTAGCCTCACAGTCTCAAAGCTAAACGAATCTGAATGAACTAGATATTTAATAAGCTGACATTAGATCAAAAACTCTTGTTCTTTGACATGCATCGAGATTGGCTCTTTGAGCTTCTGTCATGCTGAGGAGGAAACAGAAGATGAAGGGAGAAGGGGAATGAGTTGTCTTGTTCGAACCTATGTCACAGAGGTGTCCAGCAGGAATATCAAAGTTTTCTTGTCATCAGATTGTCCTTGATAAGAGCAAGCTAATGAATATTTCTTTGGTTTTGTGTTATCGATTCGATTTAGGACATTTGCAGGCTTTTATCAAAGGCTCCCTTGAAGCTTCACAAGGGAATAGCTGCTGAAATTAACAATAGTTTGGAAAGTTAATGTAGCAAAGTATATAATACAAAGAAACCAATGGAAAATGATTATATAAGTGTGGAAATGTTTGTGGATTTTGTGTGTGTGTGGATTAATTAACACGCCGTTATCCATGACAAGAGCAAGGCTACAACTGCATTTGTTAAACACACTCAAGCTGAAAATTTAGAGAAACCTTTTAACCTAACACGTCTTTGGAATGTGAGAGAAAACCGGAGTACTCAAACAGCCTGTTGGAGTAAATACGGTGGAACCTTGCTATTTGTTAATTTGTTCCAGAAGGCTCGTCTAGTACTGAGTGAATTTTTCCCATAAGTAGTAATGTAAATTGAATTAATCTGTTCCAGACCCCCACATTGTATGAGGCATTATAGTGCATTAAAGGCGTTATATTGTACAGGTTCTCCCCGATTTACAACTTTGGTACATTCTGGCAACACCATCATAAGTTGGATGTTTGTTTGTTTATTTGGCCATCAGCATCAATGGCCTTTTCAGTGGCACATAGGTTGCAACACGACCGTTCATACACTCAGGTTGGGCCAATTTAGCGTACTCAATTAACCTAGATGTAGATGCAAAAATAAAGAAAAACACAAGAACCACAGTGGAGGCCTGTGCTGAGCGAGAGCTGTTGTGAGACCGAATCGTGATTCTATGTCACGGCTGAAACGAGTTGCACGTCTTGACTCATAAAAGTTTAAGCAAATGCGTCAAGTACTGAGGAAACGAAGAGTGCTGAAACCAATTTTTCTCATCAGAATGCGTCGAGAACCAACTTGGAAGAGTCCTGAGGTGGTTGAGTGCTGAGGTATGACTGTAATTAATACTCATACATTATATTCCTGAGCCCTTAAGAAGCTAAAACACCTCATTTGGAAAGGAATGGGTGAAACGTTCGGTAGTGAACTTTGCAACTCTGTCTCCTGGCATGGATAGTGAAGTGACAGTGTTTTAGAACCTTTTTGTAACTACTTTCAGCTGTCCATACTTATTTTTCACTGAGACTGAAAAAACTGTCATATTGTGGTCAGTGCATGTCTTTTGCACTATTTAGATCAAAGTATGAGGACAGCCATTGCTAACAAGTGCATATAATCGAATAGTGGCATAAGCTCTGATGATTAGTAGAATGGTTTGGGCTGAGCACAGTGACTGAACGTCTCACTCGTTGTTCCAGGTAGGCCCACAGGTTTTCAAGAGAATTCACATCTGGGGATTTTACGGGCCAGTCCAGATGTGCGACTGCTCCTGAATGTTCATCATGCCAATCAGTCACATTTGCAGCCCTGTGAACATTAGAATTGTCAACTTGGAATACAGGGTTAGGAATGTTATGTTCTTCGGTAAGGTAAGAAGCAAAAGAAAACCTGGTTGTCCAGCAGCTCAAAGTAGGCATTGTGGTTCAAATTTCCTGTCACCTCAACCAAAGGACCCATTTCTGCATAATTATAACATCTACACAACATCACAGACCCTCCTCCAGTTTGAAGCACATCTTGTATGCAGTCCCCATTGAAGGCTTCCTGAGATCTTCGTTGAACACGATGCCTAGCATCATTCACAAACAGGCAGAAACAAGATTCATATGACCAGATAACACGTTTTCAGTATTGAACAGTGGACTGTGGAAGCCTAGCGGGTAAGGTACTGGACTCTGGACCAGAAGGTCCAGGGTTCTAATCCCACCTCTGCCAAGCTGACACTGTTGGGTCCTTGAGCAAGGCCCTTGACCCACAATTGCTTGGATTGTAAGACTGTATCAATTGTAAGTCGCTCTTTAGTTGCTGACTGTGGTAGCCTAGCGGGTAAGATACTGGACTCTGGACCAAAAGGTCCAGGGTTCAAATCCCAGCTCTGCCAGGCTGCCACTGTTGGGTCATTGAGCAAGGGTACTTAACCCACAATTGCTTGGATTGTAACATTTACATTTACAGCATTTAGCAGACGCCCTTATCCAGAGCGACTTCCACTTCCACTTGATAGAGTCTTACAATCCAAGCAATTGTGGGTTAAGGGTCTTGCTCAAGGACCCAAAAGTGGCTGCTTGGCAGAGGTGGGATTTGAACCCTGAACCTTCTGGTCCAGAGTCCAGTACCTTAACCGCTAGGCTACCACAGTCCCACAGGACTGTAAGACTGTATCAATTGTAAGTCGCTCTGGATAAGGGCGTCTGCTAAATGCTGTAAAAGTAATGTAACAGTCCAATTTTTGTTTCTCCTCCTGAAACCATCATGTATAAATGTATCCAAATGCAATGCATTACCAGAAAACGTCTTGAAGATACACAAAGACTTATTCCTGTGATGACAACGTGTCTGTTATTTTGGCTATTTTTGATGCTGTTTTCACCCAAAAGTAACAAAGTCTTTATTTTAAAAATATATGATTTCATTTTTTCTTATACTACTTAAGGTCACTGAGTGTAGGCAGAGGTAAACCTTGGACAGGGTGCCTACCTGTCGCAGGGCTCTGTAACAGCACTAACTGACCTTCATGTTACAAGGTCAGCCCAAGATTTGAACCCAGATACTCAGGAACTGCTGTATCCAGAATATGGCTCTTATCTCTGGACCACAGCAGCTGCACATCTGGAACATGCAGTCAATAATTCTTTTCCATTCCATCTGTCGAGATTTATGTACTGTTTATATGATATTCAGTTTATAGAAGAGCACATAATTCATACGTCTGCTTATGTTTTATTACAGAAACTCAAACAAAAGAACCAGCAGCTAAAGCAGATAATGGACCAACTCAGAAACCTCATCTGGGAGATTAACTCCATGCTGGCTGTAAGAAGCTAAAGTGCAAGAAAGGCGCACACAGCCAATTGCAAGACTGATTATTGTCCGTACATGCAGCATAAATGAGATGTGAAGAAAGCAGGAACAGATGTGTTGAGGTAACAAACTGAATGAAGAAACGAGTGTGAGAAAAGTGGTATATTTTGCAGCTCATTCATACTACATGATTGAAAAAGAAATTAGTACAGTTGCTTTGCATATAATTTCCACCAAAAGGATTGAGGGGCTTTCTTATTGACTGTGATGAAGTTCATTCTTGATTGTATTCGTAATTTCTATTAGTCTTTGTGACAAACATTTTATTACCTGTTTATTCATTACCATGAATATGTATTACATTTCAAATTTAATGTGCTTATCCAATGCAAAGCTTACATAATGCCAGAAACTATTTGGCAGATGTATACTGCATAATTGTAAAGACTACAGTGGGGCAAAAAAGTATTTAGTCAGCCACTGATTGTGCAAGTTCTCCTATTTAGAAAGATGAGAGAGGTCTGTAATTTTCATCATAGGTACACTTCAACTATGAGAGACAAAATGAGAACAAAAATCCAGGAAATCATTTTGACCTCATGGGATGAGATCTTGCGTGGAGCCCCAGTTCGAGGGAGATTATTAATGGTCTTGTATGTCTTACATTTGCTCACACAGTTGATTTCTTCACACCAACCTGCTTGCCTATTGTAGATTCACTCTTCCCAGCCTGCTGCAGGTCTACAATTTTCTTCCTGGTGTCCTTCGAGAGCTCTTTGGTCTTGGCCATGGTTGAGTTTGGAGTCTGACTGTTTGAGGCTGTGGACAGGTGTCTTTTATACAGATAACGAGGTCAAACAGGTGCCATTAATACAGGTAACGAGTGGAGGACAAAAGAGGTTGTTACAGGTCTGTGAGAGCCAGAAATCTTGCTTGTTTGTGGGTGACCAAATACTTATTTTCCACCATGATTTACAATTAAATTCTTTGAAAATCCTACAATGTGATTTACATTTTTTTCTCATTTTGTCTCTCATAGTTGAAGTGTACCTATGATGAAAATTACAGAGCTCTCTCATTTTTCTAAGTAGGAGAACTTGCACAATCAGTGGCTGACTAAATACGTTTTCCTCACTGTATATACATCTGATGTGTGTTAATCTGGCCCTATTCATATTTATATAATGGTTTGCTTAAATATGTTGACAGATTGTCGAGAAGTAGGATTGCTAAAGTGTATAAGAGATATGTCTAAAATAAAGTGTCAAGAGTCTGACAAAACACGTGAAATATTTCTCGTCAAACACATTTAATAGAGACTAAAGCTTTGGTTTCATACACTCTGTTCAGCAAATTTGCAAATAAATTGGACAGACGGTTTAGGGAGAAAAAAGAAAAAACGCCACACTTTAGGTATACCATCAAATATGACTTTTACTCATTTTCTTATAAATCATTCATACAAAATTGCAATTATTCTATTTTCTTTACCTCTATAAAAAGATTTCGTTAATTACAGGAGAAACGTAAGGACAGGAGGGAGCAAATCAATCTGAAGAGAGAAAAACCCATTGTGATTCGGATAAGTAATCGAAAGTGGTCATGCAGGTCAGGGCCTCAGACAAAGCTGAAATGAAGAATTGAGTGTGTAATGGATGTTGAGAGACTGAGATAGTGTAAATGAAGGTGATTATTCCTCTCAAAACTTTCACAGACATTTCTAGCTTCCTTTTCACCTCCTAGCCTCCTTAATCTGAAGTTATAGAATTTGTTTTTCTTATTGCTAATCACAGTTAATTATGCAGGACTTGTAACATCTGATTCATGTCCCGACAAATCTCCCGGTTGCGTTAGCTTTAGAACAGAATGGTGGCTGAATTCTCTTAACATAGCAGATCCAGAATGCAATCACAGATACATGACAGAAATGTCCATTTAGAGTAGCTGCTAAACATCGTCTCCCTTATGGCTACTGGTTACTACAAGTCTTTGGTTGTGCATTGGCAGCAGCTTTAGCTTTCAGAAGGTGCCAGTAACGTGTACGAGTAATGTGTAAATTAGCAACAATGGTGTAAAAGCACATGATGGATTGAGTTTGCATCTATACTCATAACATTACCTGGGCCAAGGGCATAATTGGAGAGGCTTAACGTGTGCCACGCCCCTTTACAAACCTTACAGAATAGGGATTACAACAATACAAGGAACAATTTGTACAAAATAGATCATTTGATGCTGTACAATTGTCTTTGTCAGTCGTTTCCAAATCGTGAAATATCAAGTACTACATATAATTGCAGGAAAACTAATTATGCACAGCACATTGAAATATCATTGATGAAATTGTGCAAGGTCAGAAATCTGAAATGAGAAGATTCACAATCATAGATCAAGGTGTGATATGAAATGAAGTAAGAGCGTGCTGAACTCGAGTTGGACAGATGTGGGCCAGCGTTTCATTCAAGCTTCACAGTCATTAATTATGAACTACCATAAATGTAATGTTTAGAGTTAAAGTAGAATAACCTTCTGGAAAACCATTTTCTCTGCATCTACTACCATATGTAATAAATCCAGAGCAAAGGAGACATCCTGATCAGTGATTTATGAGAATCTTTTGTTATTGCAGATGCTAAGACACCAAACAGACTACAGATAAATACATATGGCAGTGTTGGCTATGAGGGTTTACTCTTTATTCAGTTCAGGGCAATTACTGGAAAATGCCACTTTTTTCTGATCCAATTACAAAAGCCTGCGGTTCAGTTGAAATTTCAATAGCTTGCTTGAAAAGTAAAGAATATAAAATAGAAATCCTGGTATTCTCAAAGCCTGGCTTTAAAAAAAAGACTAATATGGAGACAGTTTAAATGTCAGCTTGGCTGAAGTCATTGTGATTCGTAATTAACGACATGGAGAAAGAAAGACGTTTGGCTCACAGCTGGCTCATTTCAAGTTCAGTCACCTTCAGTCACAAAGGCCACTAAAGCATGATGCTCCAACTCCTCAGACATTCAAATACCTGTTTGAGAAGAGACTGGCAGAGCTCCACCCTGCTCGGCAGACCAATGCTACAGCACTGGAGACTGCAGAGTAGGATAAGGCTCTGCTGCTTATCACTGTGCTCTTGATAAGTCAGCGACAGAGGATGCACGAGGTTTATACATGCGCTTGTGAACAGGAAAACTGAGGACATGCATCCTGTGGTTGAACGAGGAGTCGCGCTAAAAAGTAATGAACAGCGAGGTGGTGAAATGTCACTAGTAAAGAGCTAAAATCACTGGAGCAGAGCACAAAAAGAAAAATTGGCCAAAATGTCACAATGAATCCTGTCACAATCAGGGACGAGTGCCGTATCCAGACTTAATAACACTTTAAAGGCTGCACAGGCCTATTCGCCACCACATTTCGACTTGTCTGGAAAAGACAATATGAATTTAAAACTAGTAAAGGTTTCAAGTTCAATGCATAGAAATCTATAATTGCCATAAAAGGCAATTAGCAATCTTGGCACTGAAGTAATATAGAGTTAAAAGTTTGATGAAAACTCGTACTGCCAATGAATGAATGAATACCGTTCTTAATATAAAACAGCACATTCGGCTTGTGTGGCTGCTAACTGTAGAGTTTCTTTACAGCTCATCTAAAGTACTGATTTAATAAAAACTGAAGGAATTCCCATATGACAGTTATGACACAGAAATGATAAACATATGCAAATGATCCATTCTCCTGGCTGTGAGATGTGTAGAGTGAGACTGACATGGCCTGCTAGCATGGTTTCAGACCGGCAGCTGAGGGTGGATTGTGGTTCAGATCTTGATGTATATGTGCGTGGAGAGGCACTGATGCATCCCTCCTGCCTTCTCCCATATTCTCACATGTGCTGGCAAAGACCATCAGTCAGATATGGCATTTAATTAAAAAACTTCTTCCAAAGAGTCCTGTGGTCAAAAGTGTGCTCTAGGTGCATGTACCAATGTCCCCAGACAGTCAGTGAGTGATAGTCCACTATGAAGAATAGAGAGGTTCAGTGGCAAATGCAGTCCCCTGCGCTGTGGTCCTCCTCCCCTCCACAGATTATCGCAGTGCCCCTTGCTGCACACTCAGCAGAGGGCACGCGACTGGTCAGAGCCGCTCGATCTCCCTATATTTCTTGCGAAGGATTGAGACCTGGTCTTTGAACAGGACGGGGTCCAGTCTCATTTGTGAGTGGAATAGGGGCATTGAGCCAAACCAGCTGGCAAACTTGTTCATGCAGGTTTGGCGCTGGGCAAAGTGGTCTGGATCTGCCCAACGTGATGCCCGGGATGACTGTGAAGGGAAAAGTACAGTTCAAAGTCAGAGGTGCTTCAATATTCAGGATGTCCTTGGAACAGAAACCTTAATTATAGCTCGTAAGGAGGTTGTACGTGCAGATGCAAAGTAGCACATATATACCCCCAGAGAACACAGGGTGCAGACTTATGCTAGCCGGCAGGCACAGGGCACAAGACGGGACCACTCCTGGACCATTTTTATCAGTTCTACTTATCATATAGAAGCACTTTGTAGTTCTACAGTTACAGACTGTAATCCATCTGTTTCTCTACATACTTTGTTCTTCTCCTTTACTCTGTTCTCTAATGGTCAGAACCCCCACAGATCAGGTACTACTTGTGGTGGATCATTCTCAGCACAGCAGTGACACTGACATGGTGGTGGTGTGTTAGGTGGTTTAAACCTCTGGCGGCACTGCTGTATCTGATCCACTCATACCACCACCACACACACACACACACACACACACACACACACACAGACACACACAGACACACGTCACTGACTGGAAATAGTCCACCAGCCAAAAATGCCACCAGCATCCTGTATGCAACATCCTGTGAGCACTGATGAAGTGCACAGTGAGTGAACTCAGCATTTAAAACCTCCAGCAGCATTACTGCATCTGATCCACTCATTCCAGCAAAACACACACTAACACCACCACCACATCAGGGGTGTTAGTGTGGGGCCGGAGTCTGGAGTCATGTCTGGCCTGCCTGCCTTGTCCGCTAGCCGGGAGTGTTGAGTGGACGGTCTGGCTGAACTGGGCTTCGGTCCTCGTGATCTTGACTCGTGCATCCTTGCCTTAGAATAAGGGCAGAGCTGGGGGTTCATAGTCAAAGAGTCTTATGGTGATCAGAGACGTTGGGTTGCTGTCTTTCTGCCTCCCGTGGGGTTGCCGATGTCTCATGTGATCCCTCTTGGCTGTGTTTCCTACCAGTTTCTCCTCTTTCTAGCTATGCTGCTATAGCTAATGCTGCCGGGGTCTCATGCTACACATGGCATCAGTGATTGTTAATAGACACTGTGCTCTTCATCATAACTAATTACATTTTCTGTTTTCTCTCCGAGCTGTGTTCCTGTACCAGTTCCAGCCCCACACATGATGTTCATCTGCTGTAGCTCCCACTCAAGCTGCTTCCGTCATCAGCTCCAGCCCCACCATACCCGGGCCACTTAATGTCGATGCGCATACTTCACATTTTATTCGAACTTTGACTCCATGACTTTAGTTTTCGCTCTTAAATTTATCATCTACGCCGCCCAAGGAGGTTGGGTCCCTTTTTGAGTCTTGGGTCCTCCCCAAGGTTTTTTCTTATAACACTCAGGGAGTTTTTCCTTGCCACTGTCGCCCTAGGCTTGCTCAATTTGGGATTGGACGTAGTTATTAGGAGATAATCTAAACTTGTAAAGTCGCTTTGAGACAATGCTCCATTGTAAAAAGTGCTATATAAATAAATCTGACTTGACTTGACATCAGTGTCACTGAGAATGATACAGCACCCAAACCTGATCTCTGTTGGTCCTGTGTATGTCCTGATCATTAGAGGACAGAGGAAAGTGGACTACAAATATGTAGAGAAACAGATGGACTACATTATAGAACTACAAACTGCATCGATATGGAACTTATAAAATGGACAATGAGTGTAGAAACAAGGAGCTGTACTTAAAGTAATCAGTGAGTGTATACACAATACATTTTTTACTGTTTTAATTCACCATTAACAAGTTCTGAGACCTTACAAAAATGGATGCCCAAAAAAGGTCGCACAAACCTTTGCACATTGCTAGTTTGGTGTTTCTCATTATCAATGTGTTTTATCAAAATTTATGAACATCACTTGCCACACTGTATATATAAAAACTACATCATTTGACCAGAGGTGCACAGACTTTTGCATTATATTGCATACACATTTTTACGATCTCACAATCTTTTGCAATTACTCAACACTACTATAAAATAAAGCTCAAACTGAATAAAGCCTACCTGTCCCATCATGGTCTCCTTGTACTGCTTCTTCTGTGTGACCTTAATGGGGGGTAGCTTGGTGACGGCTGACACTAAGAAGTTCATCAGGATGTCCTCACAGTTAGCAAGCTGGTCCACCATGTTCTTCAGACTGCTGGGCAGGTAGTGGGTGTACAGGTAGTGGTAATATCTGGTGAGCAGAACCAAACTTCTGTTAAGGACAGCACATGGTGCAAGCACGAGTCTCTGCTAATACACTTCAACTTTTAAGTGTTTGAAATGGAAATTACACTGACTCAGTTGTAGATCCATGTCAAGTTGTGTATAATGGGATTTCCGTAGCTAATGTGTAAATGGATGCAACCTAATATAACTTACTGTTTAAGTGAAGCAAAGCTGGAACAGTAAAGGTATTTCGAATGTGAAGGGCCTATTGTATTACACGCTAAGGTCAGGAGGTGAATATTAGGTCATGACTTAGAAAAGCACACAACCCACATTTACAACTAAAGCCTGTGCCAAAAATCAGTGATGGCAATAATTAATCATATAACCAGTGCACTCAAAGGCCAAAGTACTGTGGGATTGAGAAACACCAAGTTATATGATATTATTCATCAAGTATGATGCTGACACTATGACCATGGACCCATTAGATTCCTTAAATGGAGCATTTTGGACCTAAATTTTATTCAAGGTTAGCGTCAATAGATGTTTATTAGGGGTGTAATGATCGTGATGCAAAATATTGATGTGCATCGTAGAGACTGACAATGTCCGGTTTATTTTACCCCTTCTAAAGCAATTGCATTTTTGAACACCAGAGGGCGAAATCATACGTCATGCTCCCATACGCTTTCGTCATTCATTCATTTACTCATTTTCCTATCCGCTTTTTCTTATTCATTTTTGAGCTCCTAATGCAGAAGACTAAAGTTTGTTTTTGTTTAAATTTTTGTACAAGAAATGTACACATTATTTTGAATTGTTATTGTTCAGAAATAAAAAAAAGATATGGTGAAGCTACAAAAGCGCAATTTTAAACCTGTTTCTAGTCATATCTTTTGAATGCAGAGGACTATTTCTTTTTTGTTGTGGTTGAAAAACTGCATTGTTTACACTCAGTATCAGTATCATAAATCGAATCAATACACTAATCTTACACACATGACAGTTAATTCTACACTCATTGACAAAAAAAAAGCATTCAAATTTAGCATGCAGTTATGTCGCAGACAAGATGTGTAACTGATTACAGGTGTGGTCTGATTAGACACTGGGTTTCGCCACAAGTGAGCATAAAATTGCTTCCCACCCTGCCCTACAAAAAGGCTCCTAGACTCTACTTTTGGATAGTGTACAACTGGTGAGAGATCGTTGACATGCTTCTTTGACACATTTGCCCACAGCTGGGCCTGTGGATCCTCCACACTCAGTTTGCTGAAGCTGGTGTCCCAGCTGGTCCCATAAATGCTTGATTGGCGATACATTTGGCAACCGTGGAGGCCAAGGAAGTGTTGTAATCTGGCATTCCTAGGAAGTCCTTGCTGTGTGTGACCGAGCATTATCCTGCTGAAACATGATAGTTGGAAGCCCTGCCATGAGAGGCAACACATGGCTGCAGGATGTCCTGCACATATCACTGAGCTGTTCGTCACTACTAGGGGTGACTGATTGTCATATTCAATGACTCCCCAGACCATCACTCCAGCAGTTGGGCAGCGTGTCACTCCACAACAAAGACAGGATTGAAGCGTTCACCGCGAGGCCTCCATACTCGGACCCGGCTGTCGTCGGATTTCAAATAGAACCTGGATTCGTCACTAAAGACGATACAGTCCCAGTCTATAGGAGTCCAGGTTTCTCATTCCCAACACCACTGCAAAGAAAGGCGACGGTGGCTGGCTGTCAATGGCAGGACATGTAATCTCTCACCAAGAGGTACGCTACTCAAAAGTATATATAAGGTCATTCAGTCATTACAGTCAACAATCACTAAGCAAGAAAGATTTGTTCTCAGTTAATCTGTGTTACCAGTACCTGTGATAGATGGCGGCTCCTGTCAGAACCATGGAATAATCGTTGGTCCATTTGGATGTGTAGCCCCAGCGCTCCTTATTACTGTCCCAGAAATGACTGCGTGCAGGGTATCCCACGATCCTCTCTGGGAAACTCTGCCATACAGTGAAGGCAAAGTCCACCTGCACAGAAAGAAGCAGCAGCACAGATGCAGCATGAGCATCCATTCTCCAACTCTCTCTCTCTTTTTTTTTTTAAACGGAAAGCAAGCAGCTGGGCCAGACTTGAGAGCAGGAGGAAATCAGTCTCACAACAGCAGCAGACCCTGAGAAAGTTACACGAACGCAAACACACACATGCAGTCTCAGGCACTGCTGTTAGATGCCCTCCTTTTTCTGAGATCAAAGCTTTTAAACAAATAATTACTGAATCACATCAAACACATCAGAGCCCGAACCTCGGCTGGATATAAAATCAGCGGTGAATTAAAAACAGCTTTATAAAGCATGCACCAGCGTACTGCAACTTCAGAGAGCGCTAACAAGGCTGTGCACTAAGCCCAACAGCGACGACAGCTGCATTCACATATTGAGCTTAATGCCACACCTACTGCGAATAAACCAGCCTGCATGAAAAAAAGATGAGCAGTGCACGAGTTCCCTCAGCCAGCGGCGGATAAGGAACGATGGAAATCTGGAAAGATGTATGGAATCTTGTGTTGCTCCAGCTGGGTCGTACCAGAGAGAACTCTCAACTGTTCCTCAAGAGCTTACAAACTGTCCTAATTTTCCGTACACAGTCGTATGATGAGGGCAGGAACATCTGTGCATGTGTGAGTGAGAAGAGCAGCTGGGAAGGAGAGAACTGGAGGACCAGTTTCATGCTGATACAGCTCAGCACCACAGGCGCTGGAGGTCTGCCAAGACAGCGCTCATCAGAGACTGGCAAGTTTCCACTGAGGTACTGGAGCTAAACGCTCATGGAGCCATCCTAAAATGTTTCACAATTCCAGTGCACTGCAGGGACCGTGGCCATTATGCAAAATAACAGAAGTGACACAAAGTGCACAATGGAAACAACGTTCCCTCACACAGCAGTCACGGAACATGTTCGAAAATGTAAACCAGCTGGGTGTGCAGCGCGGTTAAATACTTTGAGCCTCGTTTTCACTCGCAAGTGAGTATATTCAAGCAACAACACCGAGCCAAATATGTCACTGTCCTGAAATTCAAATGCTTTTTTATCTCATCCAATTAGAACATTTCTAAGGATGCTATCAACACATGCTGTATCGTCATAAAACAGAAGTGGGCCGTGTTAATTGGTGCAGCATCGAGAAAATAAAACAAAAGGTTCTCTTGACAGAAAATGGAAATGTCAAGCTTTATTTCTCCAACCGTGGCCGTTCTTACAGCACAAAAGAAAATGCTTTTCTATGGCGTACAGAATCATGTCTGATCCACGTGCTCCTGTGCTGAATGAAGTGTGTGATGGCAGGGCCCTCTTCATTTAGTTGAAGAATTAAATGTAGAAGGAAACCTTACTTTCCTGTGTGCAGCTGTGTTGTGTTAAACGTGCTGGCGGGTTCTCAAACAACAACCTTTTCTTAGCTAATGTGTAATTATTGTCGCTAACTAAGCCTTTCAGTAAAACAGAAAAATGATATGACTAAACATTGACTAAATTTAAAGGACACAACTGTCAAGATTGAAAGTATGATTACATTTTTTAAAAACACTGACGCAAATTGTACTTTATTGCCACATCGGCACAATATTGGCCATTCCTGGCAATACAGCTGGCTATACTGTTTAAAAAAGTAGCTGTCTGACTAGGCTATACTGTATATTATTGTGGATCTTTTGTTTGTGTGATACAAAGTTCAGGATCTTTCCAGTTGGAGTCCCTTCAAATTAGTCCTTCATATTTCCTATGGAGTAGAATTTTCGTCTTTCGGAGCAGAGAGACCCAGGTTATAACCAAGTTATTTTACAGGGGGCTCAATTCCCCGAATGTTTTAGTATATGAATTCTAACATTATATGCAACATTCCTGTCCCCTTTGCAGAAAAACAGCCCCGAAGCATGATGTTTCCACCCCCATGCTTCACAGTAGATATGGTGTTCTTCTTCCTCCAAACACGCAGAGTTGAGTTTTTACCAAAACGTTCTAGTTTGGTTTCATCTGACCACATGATATTCTCCCAATCCTCTTCTGGATCATCCATATGCTCTCTGGCAAACTTCAGACGGGCCTGGACATGTACTGGCTTAAGCAGGGGGACACGCCTGGCACTGCAGGATCTGAGTCCCTCTTGGCGTAGTGTGTTACTGATGGTAGCCTTTGTTACTTTGGTCCCAGCTCTCTGCAGGTCATTTATCAGGTCCCTCCGTGTAGTTCTGGGATTTTTTGCTCACCATTCTCATGATCATTTTGATCCCATGGGATGAGATCTTGCGTGTGGTCCCAGATCAAGGGAGATTATCAGTGGTCTTGTTTTGTCTTCCATTTTCTTACAGTTGCTCCCACAGTTGATTTATTCACACCAACCTGCTTGCCTATTGTAGATTCACTCTTCCCAGCCTGGTCCAGGTCTACAATTTTCTTCCTGGTGTCCTTTGACAGCTCTTTGGTCTTGGCCATGGTTGAGTTTGGAGTCTGACTGTTTGAGGCTGTGGACAGGTGTCTTTTATACAGATAACGAGGTCAAACAGGTGCCATTAATACAGGTAACGAGTGGAGGACAGAAGAGCTTCTTAAAGAAGAAGTTACAGGTCTGTGAGAGCCAGAAATCTTGCTCGTTTGTGGGTGACCAAATACTTATTTTCCACCATGATTTACAATTAAATTCTTTAAAAATCCTACAATGTGATTTTCTGGATTTTGTCTCTCATAGTTGAAGTGTAGCTATGATGAAAATTACAGACCTCTCTCATCTTTAAGTAGGAGAACTTAAACAATCAGTGACTGACTAAATACTTTTTTGCCCCACTGTATATCACTTATTTAGTGTGTTCAAGTACACTAAACTTATCGTGTCCATAATATAACAATATTACATGTTTGGTATAATAACATCAAATGTGAAAACGTGTAACGCGTGTATTCAGTGTCTTATTTAAAGCCCAATGAATGTTGTAGTGTTTTGCTACAAATACTAAACAGACACAGTGCATGTGGTATAAAAGGTTCAAAACTGTTCTTAAAAAAATAAAAATAAAAAATTTGGTGGACTTCACTGGACCCCCTACTTGTCAGACCTAAGCCCAAAATCTCTCAAACCTTAAGTCACGCCCCATGTGCAGTCTATTAATATAAATCTGATTGAGAGTGGGGTCACTGACATGAATACTACTTGCACTTGAACTTGAAGCATAAACTAAACAATCAACATTTGAGTAGACTTGTATAACAAAGTTCTGCTGTACTGGCAGTGTTGCTCTGCTTAGTAAGAACTTGTTATTACATGCAGTTTATAAAATCTTTACCTAAAAATACACCTCATCAATCAAACTAACAAACCCAAACTTTAACAAGTCCACCTCAGGAAAGAGCCTGCTCTGGAGCAGAGACTAAAACTTTATAACCCAGAAATATTTGGGGGCAGTTCTAAAGGTTCCTGTGGTGGACATGTGTCAAGAGAAAGAGAGAACAATGGGAAAGGAAAGCATAAAAAAACTGTCATACCTCAGTGGTTGAGAGCACTGTGTCCTCATCTAGACTCAACACAGCATCGGTGATGATGCTGTCATAAGGCAGAAAGCGACTGCTCATCACCTGCAAAGACAAACCAACAAAAACAATTACAAAAAGCTTGTTGTAGTGTCATATTGTCATATATATCATGGTTGCCCATCAGAGAAAAATACCTTAAACAGGAAAATACTGCCTTTCCATTTCCACTACTGACTTGTTCCAAAGCTATTACATGTTTAGATCTTGTAAGAAGATTTATTTTTCTGGTCTACGAGTAATGCATATTAAGCTTTTGATACATGGTATCTGATGAGTAATGCACATTAACCTCTACAAATCATTTCAAGTCAGATTTATTTATATAGCGCTTTTTACAATAGAGCATTGTGAAAAATAAGAGAAGTATGTAAGAAGCATGAGCTAAAAGACATTAATCTTGTATGCTAATTAAGCAATAATACACGAGATGGAGTTACATAACACGAGTCACTCACACGAGTGTTGAAGTCCCAATATCTCCTGTTATAGCATCAACCTCAAGTGTACTATGGCGATTATACCAAAGTTCCACTATTGCCATTTATTGTTAGATTTTAAGGTAAATAGGACAGAAAAAAAAACTGTTTATCAACATGCTGCAAGGTAAAATAGTTCCAATTTATCAAGCACCTCATTGCTAAAACATCATTAGTCTATGGCCTTCAGTCATAACATTCGAAGACCATAATTACCGATAACTTTATTATATAGACAATAACCAAATATACACTACTCAAAAAAAATAAAGGGAACACTCAAATAACACATCCTAGATCTGAATGAATGAATGAAATATTCTCATTGAATACTTTGTTCTGTACAAAGTTGAATGTGCTGACAACAAAATCACACAAAAATCATCAATGGAAATCAAATTTATTAACCAATGGAGGCCTGGATTTGGAGTCACACACAAAATTAAAGTGGAGAAACACACTACAGGCTGATCCAACTTTGATGTAATGATGTAATGAGGCTCAGTATTGTGTGTGGCCTCCACGTGCCTGTATGACCTCAATGCCTTCATCTTGCAGGAACTGCTGACACACTCCAGCCACATGAGGTCTAGCATTGTCCTGCATTAGGAGGAACCCAGGGCCAACCGCACCAGCAGATGGTCTCACAAGGGGTCTGAGGATCTCATCTCGGTACCTAATGGCAGTCAGGCTACCTCTGGCGTGGAGGGCTGTGCGGCCCTCCAAAGAAATGCCACCCCACACCATTACTGACCCACTGCCAAACCGGTCATGCTGAAGGATGTTGCAGGCAGCAGATCGCTCTCCACGGCGTCTCCAGACTCTGTCACGTCTGTCACATGTGCTCAGTGTCAACCTTTTTTATCTGTGAAGAGCACAGGGCGCCAGTGGGGAATTTGCCAATCCTGGTGTTCTCTGGCAAATGCCAAGCTTCCTGCACGGTGTTGGGCTGTGAGCACAACCCCCATCTGTGGACGTCGGGCCCTCATACCATCCTCATGGAGTCGTTTTCTAACAGTTTGTGCAGACATTGTTGTTGCCCTCCTACAGCCCTCCTCTACGTTTCTTGGTGTACTGGCCTGTCTCCTGGTAGCGCCTCCAGCCTCTGGACACTACGCTGACAGACACAGCAAAAACTTCTTGCCACAGCTCGCATTGATGTGCCATCATGGATGAGCTGCACTACCTGAGCCACTTGTGTGGGTTGTAGAGTCCGTCTCATGCTACCATGAGTGTGAAAGCACCACCAACATTCAAAAGTGACCAAAACATCAGCCAGAAAGCATAGGTAGTGAGAAGTGGTCTGTGGTCCCCACTGCAGAACCACTCCTTTATTGAGTGTGTCTTGCTAGTTGCCAATAATTTCACCTGTTGTCTATTCCATTTGCACAACAGCATGTGAAATTGATTGTCAATCAGTGTTGCTTCCTAAGTGGACAGTTTGATTTCACAGAAGTTTGATTTACTTGGAGTTATATTGTGTTGTTTAAGTGTTCCCTTTATTTTCTGAGCAGTATATATCAGTTGATAAGTTTTCATTTATTAAAATCAAAGCTTATGCACTTTCAACAAATAAAATGGGTCCAATTTATACAAGGCGGGCTGTTACTAAGACACTATTCTACTAACAGAAGAAACTGCAAGTGAGATCCCGATATTATTTCCGTTACTTGA
This sequence comes from Ancistrus triradiatus, assembly GCA_025084515.1. Taxonomy (NCBI): domain Eukaryota; kingdom Metazoa; phylum Chordata; class Actinopteri; order Siluriformes; family Loricariidae; genus Ancistrus; species Ancistrus triradiatus. The sequence continues at coordinate 508,028 of JAJAGP010000149.1, read as the reverse complement.
CTAGTGATTATAAATTTGAAAGATGCAGCTATTAATGTTAATATTATCAGTCAGAAATGTAAATGGAGAGTTATACAGCATCGGCAGCTCCACTGGGTTGAGAGATGGACTTTAACAGCCACAAATGGTGTTTAATGAAAGACGCAGAGGTTACACCAGCAAGCAACATTTTTGTGAGTATTGTGAAGAAATGAATAAAGAATGGAGGTGATAGAACCAATAAAGCTCTTGATGCTGTCTAACTATCCTATTACAATCCTGACAGATCCATAAAAATTGCCACGAACCTGAATTAATTCATTTTTGTTTATGGTACTTGTACTGACTTCAGTGTCATTGCTCTTCAGTCAAGCTGTGAATACATTAAGATTGTCTGATTTACAGGGTGTCTGATTTACTGTATTGACTTTGCTTCATGGGAAATATCAGGCTGGTCATTAACAGTGTCCTCTTTCAAATTTAAATAGAAACAAATGTTCTCAAAGCCAGTAGATTTCATAAACTCATTATAATTCATTCCAGCAGTCTTTTACTTGTGTAATTATAATGTTGCTGCTTTGTTATGACTGGTGTTGTTGCTAGGTTACGTGTATGTGGCGGAGTAATTCGGTCAGAGAGCTTCGGCCAGAGTGCTATTATTGTGCAACATTGGCAGTCCTAAAACGTCTCTCAGCCAGTCAAATTGCAGTGTCAGAAACTAACTGTGGTATAATTGGATATTCGGCTGTCCCTGTGACCTTTTAATAACAGGCACCATCACAATCTGTACAGATTCTATGGCCTGGTGATATAAGTGTCTCAAGCTGGTGACTGGTGACCTTTTATTTTTGTATTTGTATATTTGTAAAAAAGAAGCTTCTAACAGAAATATACTATAATTCACAAGTTGTCTTGTCTTTATGCTACTGTGAATTAAAACCTGCATTGTTGGAAATAAACAACATGTTTTTTGTTTTAAAATGTTGATCTACAGTGGTTATGTCCGTGTATGTGTATGTGTGAGCGGGTCAGGTACATAAATGCAATAACCTACATAAACATGCAGGCCTTACAGCAATGAACAGGAACACAGTTCTGGTAACTGGTGAACTTAAACAGCCTCCCACGCAAGAACACACAGTACACACATCTGCAATTACACACTCAAAACACCACAGTTCTGAGCCCAGGGACACTTGCAAAGACTTAATACTAATACTTAAACACCATAGGAGCTATATAGTACATTTCTACAGCTAAGTATTAATATATACAGTACATGAACAAAGAGAGACATGAACTAGTGTTCATGCAACATAGTGACAAACATATCCAAATATGATCCCTGCCTGAAATGAGTGAATGAATATTATAAAATCATACCATGCACACAGATAGGGATTAAAGTTATTTATAAAGTGAGCAAAATTAAAGCAAATGGATGCCCGTTTAACTCCACATGAACCAGAGGACTCCAGACAAAACTCTTGTACCACCTATGTGGGCGGTCTGGCTGAACTGGGCTTCGGTCCTCGTGATCTTGTCTCATGCATCCTTGCCTTAGAATAAGGGCAGAGCTGGGGGTTCATAGTCAAAGAGTCTTATGGTGATCAGAGACGTTGGGTTGCTGTCTTTCTGCCTCCCGTGGGGTTGCCAATGTCTCATGTGATCCCTCTTGGCTGTGTTTCCTACCAGTTCTCCTCTTTCTAGCTACGCTGCTATAGCTAATGCTGCCGGGTCTCATGCTACACATGGCATCAGTGATTGTTAATAGACACTGTGCTCTTAATCAATAACTAATTACATTTTCTGTTTTCTCTCCGAGCTGTGTTCCGGCAGTTCCAGCCCCACACATGATGTTCATCCGCTGCAGCTCCACTCAAGCTGCTTCCGTCATCAGCTCCAGCCCCATCATACCCGGGGCCATTTAATGCCGATGTGCATACTTCACATTTTATTTGAACTTTGACTCCACGACTTTAGTTTCGCTCTTAGATTTATCATCTACGCCGCCCAAGGAGGTTGGGTCCCTTTTTGAGTCTTGGTCCTCCCAAGGTTTCTTTCCCTCATAACACTCAGGGAGTTTTTCCTTGCCACTGTCGCCCTAGGCTTGCTCAATTTGGGATTGGACGTAGTTATTAGGAGATAATCTAAACTTGTAAAGTTGCTTTGAGACAATGCTCCATTGTAAAAAGCGCTATATAAATAGATCTGACTTGACTTGACTTGACTATGAAACTCCAGCTGTTTACATTTGAGGTTAGACGAAAGCAAGTTTTTTTCTTCCTGACAGTCATTCCCAATAGTTTCTTGCTGGTGGAGGTGATGTGTAAATATAGCTGAGGACTGTACAAAATGCTACCATCTTTTGCAAATCTCCAAGATTCTCTAGCCATCCTCACTGTGAATAAGCACTCCTATTGATTTAAACAGTTTCAGAAAAGAATAATGTTTATAGTGTTTGTCTGATTTATGAATGTCATGAACATGTCTGTATGGACCGGCAGATTAGTATAAACATATATTACTAATGTATACGACCAAATAAAGTTTTACAATTCCAAGGAGAGCTTGAGTATGATGCTCAGTACCAGGTAAAACTAAGACCATATGGGTAGCAATGAGGAGCTGCGAGTGGTGAACATTAAAGCAAAAGCAGATGTGCATTTCGAGCAGAAACTAGCGTATAGATTGCAGCAAGCACAAAAACTCGTCACCGAATTTCTGAGGCGGCACTGCCCCCATTGTGTGGCTGTCCATACTCATGGGGTGATGCATAAACAAAGACACTAGAGAGAATATAAATAACAGAAAGGCTATTTCAGAATCTTTCAAATCCCTAAGCAACATGCTTAAGGTTGCTAATTGGATACTGATTAAGCAGATAGTTGTGACTTAACTGTCATAAATTGTCCTCACTGAACCTCAGTACTTTAAAACTATTCCACGATAGTGAATTTAATGAATTAATGAATTTAGGCTGGATGCACTGCTAATTTAAATTTTTTATATTTTGTAGTCACATCTTTGCAGGCACAATTTTTCATTTTCTAGAAGCTTATAACCCTAAATCAGAAAAAGTTGGTACTGTATGGAAAATGCAAATAAAAAATAAACGCATTCGCGTTGACTTTTATAAGCTGTAATGTGGTCCACTGTATCGCCTCTTTGCCAGCAGATGGCAACGAAGACACACGAGTTGATGCCGATAGCTTGGGCCACATGCATGAAGCTGTAATGTGGTCCACTGTATCGCCTCTTTGCCAGCAGATGGCAACGAAGGCACACGGCTCGAGTTGATGCCGATAGATCAAAAGGATTTTGTAAAAGTGTATACTGAAGAAGAGAAATGTAATAGAAAATTATAGAAGACTGAAAAGAAAGTAAAGTCTAGTTGAGAAAGGAGTTAAAAATCTAGTTGGACAAGGGCAAGCCACAATGAGCTAGTTAATTTAAGTCAAGTTGGGGAAAAGAATTAAAGCCAAGCTGAAGATGTAGTTTTGTCAACTTAAGAGTAGTGTAAAATACAAAACCTTAGAGCTAAAATCCAAAACAAACAGAATATATTTTCAGTTGAATTTGCAAGACCTTGTGTGATCTCAGCCTTAGTTTGTTGGTTTACTGCTTTATTTCCTATTTTTAAAATGGACACCACCTCATTGTTGGTGGAAGCCAATTTGTTCCCAGTCATTTTTCTTTCCATTTTGAACCATTTTATCGCATCACCATTGACTCTGACTCAGTGAGTAGTGCACTGACAGATCACACGTCCGGTACACACAAGATCCCCATATTGAATCCTATGCTGGGTCAAAGTGCACAAGCGGCACACACACTATCGCACATACATCACTACATTAAATTGTCTATAGAAGACAATATGCAAGCATACACACGTAAAATGAATGGAAGTATATTGTACATGCTAAAGTGAATTGATGGGACTGTGGTAGCCTAGTGGTTAAGGTACTGGGCTATGGACCAGAAGGTCCAGGGTTCAAATCCCACCTCTGCCAAGCTGCACTGTTGGGTCCTTGAGAAAGACCCTTAACCCACAACTGCTTGGATTGTAATACTGTATCAATTGTAAGTCGCTGTAAATGTAAACTGATCTTTAGTCAGATAATCGTAGTCACTACTGACTATTATGGCAGTGTAAGATAAAATAGTTAAATGACCCAGGCCTTACTCCTATTCTGACAGGGGCTGGTATAATATGTGACCGCATGGCCACACACACAGCCATGGCTCAAGGGAGCTACCTCTGCACTCTGTAAACAGAAAAGCCACAAGTACAGCAAACCACAGGGTGGCTGGCAGGCATGCCACATCTCTGAAACCAACAGAGAGCTTATTCCTCTGATGCTAAATGTAACAAGAGAGAAAGGGAGAGAGATATGAACATGAGCAGAGACTTCTATAGGGCTGCTTCTTAGAAAAACAGTTCCCCAGCATTCGGTTTCTCTCCTTAAAAGGACTTCATGTTTCACTTTATAAATGACTGAGTGCATCCACCACAAACTTCACACGAGAAACAATTGACAGTATTTGCCTTCTCTGGATTTGGGAAAACTCTGCACGTCTCAGACAGATATGCAAATTATTACAGGTGTGGTTTGATTAGACACTGGGTCTTGCTACAAGAAGGCATAAAAGTTCTTCCCCTGCTGTCCTATAAAAAGGCTCTCAGAGCCTACTTCTGGGTAATGTACCTCTTGGGAGAGATCACTGACTGCTACACCTGCCTCTATGACGCACTTGAAGACATTTTGCCCAGCTGACAAACTTTGAGAGGGGCTGCATCATTGGACTGGGAGAAGCAGGATGGTCGTGCGATGAATTGGGCCATTTGGGCATAATTGGGCCATTTGGGCCCTTCTAACATAGCTGTTAGGAGGTGTTGGGAGCAGTGGTTTCGTCGGGGCACACACACAGCAAACAGGCTCCAGATGGCTCAGGCACACCTCAAGCATGAGCAGCCCCCACAGTTTCGTTGTCCACCGTCCAGACACAGGTGGTACCTTCACTACACACTCCCGTTGTCTGCCCGGACCATTTCCAAGCGCTTAGCAGAAGGAAATTTGTTGTCATGGTGCCCATTACATGTCCTGCCATTGACAACCAGCCAACCAGGACTGGAACCGTATCGTCTTTATCGATGAATCCAGGTTTTATTTGGGATCCGACGATGGTTGGGTTCGAGTATGGAGGCCTTGTGTTGACTGCAATCATTCCTGCCTTTGTTATGGAGTGACACACTGCCTCAAATGCTGGTGTGATGATCGGGTGAGCCATTGCATAGGACTACCCCTAGTAGTGATATGAGGGACACTAACAACTCAGCGATATGTATAGAAATGTCACTTCATTTTGGTCCAATGAGTTGTCCAAGCTTGTCACGGTTTTTTGTAGACGCAGAGCAGCTCTGGTTTCACTAGCTCCTGCTAGGCTGTCACACTAAACCCATGTGACCCCATGCTGCCAAGAGATACTACATAAATAAGTTCAGCAGGGTGGGAAGAGGAGTGAATGAATCTGGATTTTGTAATGAGTGTAAAGGTGTAGGTGCACATCAAGTAATTTATGATTGAATTGTGAATAATTTTTTTTTAAAGCTGTTATGTGGCAATTAAGCATGTTGTGAGGCATAAACTGACAGCACGGAGAAAGTTTGTGTATGCGCGTGTGATTGTGTAATATTTTCAGCAGACCTACCTTGTTTTCTCCTTCGATTACGATGACGGGTACAGAGGTGGCAGGCCATCGATGCTTGGCAGGTAAAGGCTTGTCACAATTCCATAATACTATAATCTGAGAGGTGGAAAAAATAGGATGGGGAGAGAGAGGCCGAGAGACAGCAGACAAAGGCAGAAACGTCAGAGTGAAGACACGAGAAAAAAAACACGAGTAGGAATAAAACAAATCATGCTTCTTTGCGCCTATTCATTCCATTAATATAGCCATATAACTCCGTTACAGCACTTTCTGCCCTTTGGAAAATACATGCACGGTAATTCAACCCACTTCACCTTAAACCCTCCAGATGCATATTTAAATGGGTTCGAAATCTAGCCAGAGCTGTCTGCTGCATCAATAAAGACAACAAAAATAAATTTGCGGTCGCAAAATGCCATAAAGGGCAGCATGGCTGGATCTCAACATTTACATAAATCAGCGATTCACAGCTCCTGGCTAATTTCTGTTTCTTCCTCAGAAGCGTTGGAGGTAATTACAGCAGACTTTGGCAACTTCTTAATTTTTTACATCAACACTCATAAATGTTATGTGGGAGGCTTTATGTTTGGGCTGGATTCAAGCGTGCTCTGAGGTGCTGGCCTACAACGTAACAACAAACTGCCTCGAGCAAGATCTCTCCAAAGTCCCGATCACAGCAACCTGCTCAGCACAGGCTGTTTACATCCCTCACTCTTAAGGGTGCGAATGAGAATACTGTGTATTGTAATGTTTAAAAAGCACTCTGATTACACAATTTACCAATTTTGGATGGTAAATAGTGGTTAAAAACAAAACTCGAGTTCTGTGATTGAAGGTGCTGCGAAGCACAGCGCTGCCAGTTACCGAGGTATATTTTTAACACTGATTAGCTGCTTCTTCTTCTGACACTAATTAGAGAAGCTGAAAGGCAGATGGCATCTCTATCAGCTTCCCCTTGTTCTGGGGGTGGATTTACGTGTGTGCGACTGACTGTTTCTCTCTTCCACACGAACAGCAGCTCACAGTGGGATACTAGAACGAGCTAGCTTGCCAGAACTCAGAAGTAGCTCTCACCATCTACCTCTCTCTCGCTTGTTTATTTATATCCCTCCATTCTCCAGTTCCACTTCCCAGAGCAGTTCAGTGCTTTAGTCTGGTGAGGGGAGGCAAAGGGCTTGCATAATTGCTCCTCCCATGCCTCCGCTTCAATGGATGAGAGCGCATTCCATTCAGCCCGAGAAACAAAGGCTGAGTGGATTTGGGTCCTCCATCCGGGAGAGGCGAGACGCCGCCAAGTGCGTGCATACATAGCACTTCGCATCGTCAGAGAGGATGCGCCGTTTTCCATTCAGCTATTCTGCTTTCTTTATCTAGTCCCTCTACTCTTCCCTTCTCTCATTCTCTGAGGTGGAATCAATACATTTTGCTTTCCAGGGTTGCTGGCTTTGCAGCTCTGATGGCTACCATGGAAACACAGGGGTGAGCAGGAGGACTGAGTCCCAATTTAGTCACAGAGGATCAAACTGGGTTTATGCAGTCAGGGGTGGTGGAGAGTGGGCACCACTTCTGCTGCAGAAAGGAACCAATCATTCTCAAGTGGAAAACAACAATTCGTGAAACAAAACTTTCACTGCTCAGTCTCTCCCATCACATTACAGCCAATCAGACAATGCCGACACTTCTGCTGAGACATGTTAAGCCAGACTCTACGTCTATTCAAATTACTGTTCACGCAAAGCCATAGGGAGAACATGCCTGGTGGAAAAATAATTCATTAAGAGTGAGGCAGGAATTAGCGCTCTCTTTATTAATTTAGCCACCCAAGCCCTGTTCAGATCTGCTCTCAGAAATGAACAGGCTAGATTTACCACTTGCTGAAGCACAGCCTGCTGATGTGTAATCAATCAATTTATTTATTATTTAATATGTTTATTGCATTCTGCAAAAACCAATAACTCTTATGTGAAGACAAATATGGTTAATAAAGTGAGTTTGCAAGTGAATATTGCTCCGCTGCCTTTATATAATCATTAATAAGGATCTTAGCTAAATTTGTATCACAATGCGAGCCCATATTCCTGTCTACACCAATACTTTAAAGTGCCGATGCTTTCTGATTGATGGTACCTGAGCACAGTACTGGGACTTTGCCACTGCCGTCAGGAGTTTGAGTATAGGCTGAGACTGAGATACCAGAGGGGTGATGGCGTGGATGACCGCGGTGAACTTGGGGTAGGGTTTGATCCCTAAAACAGAACAAATACAATGCAAGTTAGCTTCTCCTCTAAAGCACTGCATGTTACATCGTGTAGATCTGTAACTTCCTTTCCGATCTCTTTATTATGGAACTGACGTGTCAAAGCTGTTCTTATCTACCGCACTGAATTTGGAGTTGTGGAGACAAATTCGTTGACACACTCATTTTGCTCAATCAAAAGCGTTTTATTGATTGTGCTGACAAATAACGCTGAATAAGATTGAGGCATGAGCAGACAGCAGTGATGCATGACACTAGCCTGGGCATATGGATTTTAATCATCCAATTACACTGACAGATTTATTAGATCACATCAAACAAAAGACCGTCACTTAGCTTCAGCTCTTAATTGGGAAATCTGGAAGTGGCCATATGTGAGTGCATCATTCTCTGCCAATTAAAAGTCTTAGCTTTAAATAACTAAGCAGATAATGTTTGTTAAAGGGATGATTAAACAACTAGCAATGTGGATTGGCCAAGGAATCTGATTTGTGTAACCATGAGGATATGAGCACAGATACAGCATTTTTTGTTTTTGGGATTGTGTGTGGGGTTTTTAAAGGTGCTGAGAAAAATTGGAATGTCAATACGTCTCTTTATAGGTAAATTAAGAATCAGATATGGAGGATTTGGGAATATATGTAGCACAACTTAAAGCCACTAAAAGTATTTCAAGTTTATATTTCATAATACACTCATCTGTGGATTACACAGATGTAGCACATAGCTTTTTCCAATATAAACTCTAATATGGACTTTTAGGAACGACGATAGTCTGGTCAGTCTTCAATCTTTTAGAGTATTATTGCAAACAGCTATGTATCCGAAGAATCCAAGCATACTTACCGAGGCCAGCATAGTAGAAGGGGTAGTCCCCTAGAAAGGATGAGTACTGGGGCAAGGTGAAGAGCCCTCCAGGATGGCTGTTCCACATCACACTACTTCGGGCTGAGTGCTTGAGGACCCGGTCTTGAATAATCTATACATACAGTCAAAAAGAAGCATTTAGTAAGAGCTACATTGCATGTGTTAATACTTTTATAGAGTTATAGGTTAGAGAGATTATACAGGTTGTAGGGGGACAGAAAGTATTACTACTTACAATAGGAGAGGCACATACAATTATGAATGCTAAAAAGTAGCACAAATCAAACAAACACGAGTAACTTCCCCAAAAAAAGCCCCTGAATACATAAACCGAGTTAGAACAGCCTTGAGTGCAAACATGTGAATGATGGACTTTCACGATCTGCTTTTAAACTCCCACCTCTGCTTGTGGATCCAAAGCATTGGTTGGCTGTTGAGGTGACCAGATGTTTACAGCCACAACATCCAGGGTTAAAAGACAGGTGTTTATTTCTTATCATAATTTATTAGAATTTTTAAGAGCGAACATTAAATTTACATTTACATTTTACATTTACAGCATTTAGCAGGCGCCCTTATCCAGAGCGACTTACAACTGGTACTTACAATCTAAGCAGTTGTGAGTTAAGGGCCTAGCTCAAGGACCCAACAGTGACAGCTTGGCAGAGGTGGGATTTGAACCCTGGACCTTTTGACTCCATGACTTTAGTTTCGCTCTTAGATTTATCATCTATGCCGCCCAAGGAGGTTGGGTCCCTTTTTTAGTCTTGGTCCTCCCAAGGTTTCTTCCTAGAACTAGGGAGTTTTTCCTTGCCACTGTCGCTCTAGGCTTGCTCAATTTGGGATTGGACGTAGTTATTAGGAGATAATCTAAACTTGTAAAGTTGCTTTGAGACAATGCTCCATTGTAAAAAGCGCTATATAAATAAATCTGACTCGACTTGACTTGGTCCAGAGTGCAGTACCTTAACCGCTAGGCTACCACATTAAATGGCAGATACCTGTACTTTAAGATACACCCTTGTTTCTACACTCATTGTCCATTTTATCAGCTCCACCATCTGTAGCTCTACCATTACAGACTGTAATCCATCTGTTTATCTACATACCCTTTACTCTCACAACACACACTACCACACCATCACCACATCGGTGTCACTGCAGTGCTGAGAATGATCCACCACCCATATAGCACCTGACCTGTGGGGGTCCTGACCATTACAGCACAGAATAAAAGGGACTAAGAAAGTATGTTGAGAAAAAGATGGACTACAGTCTGTAATTGTAGAACTACAAAGTGCTTCTATATGGTAAGCGGAAATGATAAAACGAACAACGAGTGTAGAAACAAGGAGGTGTACCTAATAAAGTGACCAGGGTGAGTAAGGTCTGTGTGATCATATATTTAATTGAAATATCAAGGGTAGTGCGCCAGTAGCTCTATAAACAACCAGAGCCCACACAGCTAGTTTGCTGTCAGTGCCAGTCCACTGCTCCTGGCATTTAGAGGAACTATGGTTTCAGTGGCCTTCAGTACGACCATGAACATTCAACAGTCTATTGAAAAAGAGACACAGATTGAATCAGTGGTTTTTGGAGTTTATATTGTGCCCTTCGATGTGACGGCAGACTGGCCTGGTGACAGCATAATTGCTGGCAACTCTGGAACCGCCGCTGAAAGGAAGCTAGATGCCTTGGCAATTGTCCATTCTGAATGTTACGCCTCAGGCATTTTGTAACACAACTGCCAAACAGCGGGTATAAAATTTCAGCGAAGGTTGCAAAGAGTGGGGAAAAAACTAATTTTAGTGGTTCCCTTCCTGTTTTCTTGGCCTCCTGGGGGCACTCGATATCCATTTGCCTTGGCTGAAAAGATTAACCCATCCTCCTTTTGCCCTCGCAGTAAGAGCACTTGTCATCTTAAAAATAGAGTCTGAGAAAGCATTGAAAGGCTGTTTCTCTTCCCTGGCTAAAACATAGATGCCAAGTCTGGCCAGACCTGAAGGCATGTGATTGACGATTCAATTTCCCAATGGAATGATCATAATATTACAAACGGATGAAAAGCATGATAAATAAAAGGCCTTTATTCCAGCAGTTATTGCTATGCCCGTATTGCTGTGCTCATGATGCTCAGAATGACCCTGTCCTAGATGAAATAGGATCGGTGATTATTTGATTGTAATTGGGTGTGCTTAGGTAGAATAATTAATTCATATTTAAAGGGTTTGGAGAACGATCTTATCTGACTAATTAGGAAGTATTAGTCACCATTGGTTACCAATAAGGAAGTATGACAATACTCTAAGACCGCAATATAAACCAAAGCAGCCTCCTAACAGAATAATTAACAGAATAATAATTTATTAATCACTTCCTCTGTCTTGTTCAGTCTCACAAACGTATCAAAGGCACAACGACATACAAAACACGGCCTACTGCTGTGATGTATTAAGTGATTACCACATTAATGAGTCAATAAAGCTGAATTCCAAATTGGATGGAGTAAAGTCCCGATTCTGTTGTGCAACATCAAAGCCAATTTGTTGTACTGTACTCCCATAGCTGAACACAGGAATATGCTTGTATGATAAACGCTGTAAACGTAAGAGAACAGCAATGTTTTTGATCTTTTCCTCATTCAGAATCAATCCGCTGCCTAACAAGAGTGAATGTCAGTAAAATACCATGTCAATAAAATACATAAGGGAGCCTAAATCTGGGCCAAGTTAAAAGCCCTGTGGGACTCCATCAGATCTGTATTCACTTGCTTCTATCAGTAATCTGAAAGCAGTTATCTGCAGAATTGCTTTTTTAATGATAATATCTAGCACAGCATCAAACATATCATTGATGGTAAACGAAACAGAGAGGCGTGATGGCCAGGCAGACTGCCTTGAGAGAACTGCATGCAGAATCTCGTTATGTTCTGGTTAACCTGAAAGTATTCACTAATCTTGGCAGAGATGTCATGCTGTGGGAAAATGACAGTTAACAGAAACATTTATTCCCCTTTAATCACTATGCAAGCTAATTAGCGGTGACAGAAGGGGAAACAACTACCTTTAAATACTACAACAGCTTAAATGAAATTAGTTTGAGTCTGCCGAGTCTTTAAGAAGAAGTAAACAGTTTGCTTTGTTAACCATAACGGAAACTGTGAATGTGATGTCAAAAATGTTTTCCCCCATCAGACTAAACCTAGGACATGCTGATGCTTCAGCAAGTGCTAGAGGTCCACCAGTTCATCTGGTATACTGGTGATCCCATGCGGTATGCATTTTTCATATACCATAGCATAGGTGAAACAACAGCTGTACCACTTCAATGGGCACCAAATTATATAATATTGTTCACCACTAGAAGTGCTATGGAGCACTGTGCAGAATGGCATTCTGGGTACAGCTCGCCAACAGCTCGTTAACAGCTGGGAAAGGCTCTGTCACTATGGTAAATTAAAGAACAGAAAACAGAGATAAAGAGAGTGAGAGCGGAGATACAAAAGCAGAACTTGTGCTCAAGAAAAGAGCTCTGTCTGCAGTTTGGAAGTTTTTTTTGTGTTTAACAAAAGACCAAAAGGCTATATATTGCAAAGTTGGTTGAGTCGCAGATGGTATCGCAAACAACTTAGTCCATCACCTCAGCAGCAGAAAACATGTTGGAATAACAAGAGTGTATGCAAATATGGGCGTCTGATTTAATGCATTCAGCGAGTAGCATCAATGAAGCCAAAGGTTCAGATATTGCTCAAAGAGGCATTTTCTCAAAGCACTGCATATGACTGGAAAAACAGTGTGGAGCGACATTACAAACGCTATAACAATCCAGTCAAGAGAGACAGGTTCAGAACAATGATTAAAACACTGCATTTGAGATGTGTCTTACCGGGGCAAAAATATTTCAGCCAAAAAAAAAGCACATCTCTTTTTAAAGTTCTGTTTTACTACGTTTCAGTTTACACAATAAAACTTACATTCCACAGCTATTTTATGCAGAACGATTCCTGCATACATTGTGTAATTTTGTGGGGAGAGGTAGAATTCTACAGTAATCAAAGCCGTCATTATATACAGTGGGACAAAAAAGTATTTAGTCAGCCACTGATTGTGCAAGTTCTCCTACTTGGAGAAATGACAGAGGTCTGTAATTATCATCATAGGTACACCAACTACCAAGCAAACGAGCAAGGTTTCTGGCCCTCACAGACCTGTAACTTCTTCTTTAAGAAGCTCTTCTGTCCTCCACTCTTTACCTATATTAATGGCACCTGTTTGGCCTCGTTATCTGTGTAAAAGACACCTGTAAACAGCCTCAAACAGTCAGACTCCAAACTCAACCATGGCCAAGACCAAAGAGCTGTCGAAGGACACCAGGAAGAAAATTGTAGACCTGCAGCAGGCTGGGAAGAGTGAATCTACAATAGGCAAGCAGGTTGGTGTGAATAAATCAACTGTGGGAGCAATTGTAAGAAAATGGAAGACATACAAGACCATTGATAATCTCCCTCGATCCAGGGCTCCACGCAAGATCTCATCCCGTGGGGTCAAAATGATCATGAGAAGGGTGAGCAAAATCCCAGAACTACACAGAGGACCTGATGAATGACCTGCAGAGAGCTGGGACCAAAGTAACAAAGGCTACCATCAGTAACGCACTACGCCGAGAGGGACTCGGATCCTGCAGTGCCAGGCGTGCCCCCTGCTTAAGCCAGTACATGTCCAGGCCCCCGTCTGAAGTTTGCCAGAGAGCATATGGATGATCCAGAAGAGGATTGGGAGAATATCATGTGGTCAGATGAAACCAAAATAGAACTTTTTGGTGAAAACTCAACTGGTCGTGTTTGGAGGAAGAAGAATGCTGAGTTGCATCCCAAGAACACCATACCTACTGGGAAGCATGGAGGTGGAAACATCATGCTTTGGGGCTGTTTTTCTGCAAAGGGGACAGGACGACTGATCCGTGTTAAGGGAAGAATGAACGGGGCCATGTATCGTGAGATTTTAAGCCAAAACCTCCTTCCATCAGTGAGAGCATTGAAGATGGAACGTGGCTGGGTCTTCCAGAATGACAATGATCCCAATCACACCGCTCGGGCAACGAAGGAGTGGCTCCATAAAAAGCATTTCAAGGTCCTGGAGTGGCCTAGCCAGCCTACAGACCTAAACCACATAGAAAATTTGAGGAGACAGTTGAAAGTCCGTGTTGCCCCAAAACATCACTGCTCTAGAGGAGACCTGCATGGAGGAATGGGCCAAAATACCAGCTACAGTGTGTGCCAACCTGGTGAAGACTTACAAGAAACGTTTGACCTCAGTCATTACCAACAAAGGTTATGTTACAAAGTATTGAGTTGAACTTTTATTATTGACCAAATACTTATTTTCCACCATAATTTACAATTAAATTCTTTAAAAATCCTACAATGTGATTTCCTGGATTTTTTTCCTCATTTTGTCTCTCAAAGTTTAAGTGAACCTATGAGGAAAATTACAGACCTCTCTTATCTTTCTAAGTCAGATAACTTGCACAATAAGTGGCTGACTAAATACTTTTTTTGCCCCACTGTATGATGAAAATATACTTTGTTTTAATTCTATGTATTCCTGACAGTAGAATAAGCTACAAACCTATATAAAAGCCCAGTCATGCCCAATTAAAAAAATGCAAACAAACAGACATTGTGATATACTGTGAAACCACCAGAATCTTTAAAACCTGTGACACAAATGTTTAATCACAACGCTTAGCCCTACCCATGAGCTTATTAAACATTTACATTCGTTATGACAGTGTATCGTTACCTCAATATTTGACATTAGTCCCGAATGGTATCATCAACACTGCTGAAGTATCTTCTTGCAACTCTGTGTTACATAAGTGTTTGTGCATGTGTTATGAAAAAGGAAGTCTCAGCTGTAATCACTCACTTCTAGGGTGGTGAGTACAATCTTCTCTACTGATGAGAAGTACGCCTCCCAGAGGAACTGTGTCTGCTGCCTCAGAGCCAAGATCTTATCCTGATGGATGGAACGGACTGTTGAGGGGATCTAGAGGACAAGAGGGGGAAAAGGTTTAAAAATGGAAGAAGGGAGAAGAGAAGATTTGAATCACTAGAGCACCGGCAATAGGGAGCAGAGGGAACGGGGATAATACAGATGCACACTGAAGTACATGATACATAAGAGTGGTGAATTATGCAGACAGGGACATTGATGGGCATTACTGTAAAAGCTAAAACCTCACTTATCACTCCATTTAGTTATTGAATTCATATTCTCTGGAACATTATGGAATGCGAGTGCGCACACTCGAGCCCTTAGGAGATGTACAGCTACAGTGCTCCAAGCTATCAGTGGCAAATGTGCAGAAGTAAAAGGAGGACAGCCGACATTCTCCAGGGCTATGTGCAGAAGGTATAGTCTAACACACACACAGACGCACATCAGAATCATAAGGTCACAACATAAGTAATGGCAATTATTTGGAGAGCCATAGAGCGTGGAGAGATGGACAGTGAAATGGTGAAATTAGAGAGGAGAAATGGGCAAGCTCTCTAACCTGCAGCAACAGCCTCTCATCTCCGATCACGGCTCCTGTGTTCCAGACAATAATCTCGGAGAATGGAAGCTCCCATCCATTACTGAGCATGACAGGCACACATGCTGCCTGCACACATACATGAAAGGTCATGTCAATTTAGCATTCATCGTATACTGCAAGTAGTCGTCTACAGTCTTATGTCATTTCACGTCCCTCTTTAAGGTTTGGTTAACTTTCTAAAAGCCGTCAACACAACCACTATAGGGAATATACTTATTGCAGAGGTGGTCAGTAACAAAATACTTTGCTACTGTACTTAAGTAACTTTTTCTATGTATCTGTACTTGATTTTTTTTCTGTAATGTAATTACTTTTTACTTTTACCCATTACATTTCAAAAAGAAAAGCAGTACTTGACTCACTACATTTTCACAACAGCCTCGGTACATTACCTTTTGTGAATGTGTGAATCTATTTTATCTATCGACTTATTTTTCTTTTTTCTTTTTGGCCATTCTAGTCATTCTTGACGCCTTGCAACTGGCACAAGGGTGCACGCTAGATCTATGAGGGATCATAGAGATACTCAGATGACTCAACATTTTGAACAATGTTCAAGGACGTGTGCAGAGTTGCGTCCTGACACTCAAACTGTTTTTATTAAATCAGACATCAGATGTTTTTCCATGTCAAGTCAAGCCAAGTCAGATTTATTTACATAGCGCTTTTTACAATGGAGCATTGTCTCAAAGCAACTTCATAATTTTAGACCATCTCCTAATATCTACGTCCAATCCCAAATTGAGCAAGGAAAAACTCCCTATTGTCACTGGAATAGAGAATTCTAATTCTATAAGTGTTGAATATAAGAGGTATGTTACAAAAAACTCAATATTTCTAAAACTTTTGCACAAGTATTTTTTTATTAAGTAGTGTAGTAAGTAGTTTAAAAGAAAAAACAGTAGTGAAGCTGCAGTTTGTTTAACTAAACTGCAACGACAGGGTTTCAAATAGTAAATTATAACTACAGGCACACTTTTATGATGACCCGACTTTACAATGGGAATCTGGTAATAAACAAATTCCCATCCAGCAGAAACTGTACTTTGAATGTTGAATTTTCCAGGCAAGCTATACACAGTACTCTTCTGCACTGGGAAGAGGAAGTCAGGAGTGTGTGATGTAGGGAGTCACATGGAGGAGGGTTAAGAGCTCTGGGGAATTAATTGAGGAAAAGGTGTGGTTGTGCAGTAATTGTTTTGTGCTTATCACTATTGCTGCCCTATATATATATATATATATATATATATATATATATATATATATATATATATCTTATATATATATATATATAAAATCCTTGATTTAAGATCAATTCAACATACGATGGATTTGTCAGTACGTATCCTCATACTGCATTACTGAATATTTCCATATGTAGTTATGAGTAATTTAGCAGCATTTATTTAAAAAATCCGAAAGATGTTGTATATTTTGGTTCCTCATGTCTGAAAATGTTTCCGTTCTATTTTTGCCATGGTTAGCTAGAGATGATAATGTCATTTGTAAGATTTTTGCAGATCATTCATGTACTTGTAGTACAAACCATTATGTACCCCCAGCGTCATGGACGTGTTCCTCTTAAAAGTTTTCCAAAATTTAGTTTGAAAGGCTTTTTAAAGAAATACTTTTACATGTATACTTCTAGTACATTTAGTAGCAAGCACTTTTATACTTCTACTTGAATTAAATAAGCCATACGTCTTTCACGTGGCTATTTTGTATCAGATCATAGTACTTTTACTTACCACCTCTGCTTAATTGTGACAAATTTCTACAAAATTCTATGCAATCCCTTTTTAAAAACATGCAATATGAAATTCTGCCATGTGCAAAAGTTTCAGCACCTTATCTGATAATCCACTAGTGTTTAGGAATATATAACAAGTTATAATAACTATACTTATATGTAGGGCTACACACGAAATGTTAATGGTGCTGGACCTCCTTAATTAGTTCAACATAGCTGACTCCAATACTGCAGGGCTTAGCTAGATTTTCAAAGCCTTTCATAGATTTTACAGTATACAGTATGCAGCTGTTATGTGGGTGTCTGCTGAAACACAGGACTCAAGGGACCAGACATCACAGCTTTCGGTGAAGCAGTAATTTGGAAGCCTGGATGGGAGCAGGTGGACTAGGCTCACCTATATGCTGTTAAGGTGAATTATGGTGTTGGCGAGTCAGCTGTATCTGGAAAGCAAAGCATTAAAAGCTATGGGGGACAAAAAAACCTGATATGAGGTCCTAAATAAAACCTAGTAATTAAAATCAGGTTCATACAGAGCTCTACTGTGGTGTCTTTTAACGTATTTATTGATGTATAATTGTGTTGCGTATGCAAATCTTGTTTTTATTAAGGCTTTTGAAAAATATTCCATTCAGATTTGTGATCTGAATGCAGAATGCAGCCTAATTAGCACTAATCACAATAAAATAGCATAATAATTTAAGTACTGGTCAAAATAATTGTGCATATCATTCTAGTCATTACTAAATGGCAGTCCTATTGAGGGGAACTGGAGCAGATTCTGCTGAGACAGACAGGACATGCTACTGATATCAAATCCAGAAACACAATGAATATATAAATAAAAGCACAGCTCAGCAAATACTGCTAGAGGAGAAAAATGTTCTGTCACAGGCCTAACAAGTGTGTCCATTAGAGAGTGATGGAGTTGTGGAGGTGTGAGGGATGACCAGCCGCTGGGGATGAATTCTGTGCATTAGCACATTTTGTAATGAGGGCTTGCCACTCAAGGGGTCAGCAAGGCCAAAGCACAGTCGCTGAGCTCCAACACTCCAACACAAATCAGCGGTGTGTGTGTGAAAATCCAGCTCACCTGCAATGCCTCCAGGAAACGAAACGAGCCCAGCCGCCGTCCTCGAGGCACCAGGCAGAAGGTTGAGTTGTGAAGCATTTCCCGGTAGTCATATCTGCAGGGACACAAATGTGTAAGCAAAGATTTGTATTCTTCTCAGCTCCAATCTATATACTCCATTCTGCTGCGTCTCTTGTTTGTCCTTTTCTCGCTCTACCAGCCTGGGAGGCATCGTCTGGCTTTCCAAACAAAATTATCAGCCTTCTTGGGTAATGAGCTATGAGTGACACCTGCTTACATAAGCTGAGCTGATTTGCCAGGAGTGTCTGGAGACAGGATTTATCCATCACACATGTGCACACACACACACCAGTACAGATGCCTTGCCAAGATATATAGGTGCTTTCCATATCAAAAAGACAGAAGCCATTTCTCTGGCACGTGCTTCAAGCTCAAGGGAGCAGCCGTATCACAGATGGACCCCCTCGCACTCACACGTACAAGGACATGATTGAGAAAGCACAACCCCACACAGGGCCGAGAGGTTAAAAGACTGGCCTTCATTTATCAGACAGAGCGTAACTTACAGAAGTCTATGCAGGGTGAAGGTTAAGTGATAATATTCACCTACAGTTCAGTGTCACCCACATACCCAATTTGCTTTAAACTGGGTTGTGCTGACACTGCTAACTCCACTGTTAAAGCACAGTACCTCCATCAAGCTTACATCCTTTGCACACCGATGTAGATCATAAATAGCATTTGACCAATAGTGTCCCAAGGGTACTCATGGGAGAAAAAAAAAAAGTTTAATGCATACATGAAATTCATATTGAAAGGCACTTAGAGCCAGAGACGTTGGGCTGCTGTCTTCTGCCTCTCGTGGGGTTGCCAATGTCTCATGTGATCCCTCTTGGCTGTGTTTCCTACCAGTTCTCCTCTTTCTAGCTATGCTGCTATAGCTAATGCTGCCGGGGTCTCATGCTACACTTGGCATCAGTGATTGTTAACAGACACTGTGCTCTTAATCAATAACTAATTACATTTTCTGTTTTCTCTCAGAGCTGTGTTCCGGCAGTTCCGGCCCCACACATGATGTTCATCTGCTGTAGCTCCACCCAAGCTGCTTCCGTCATCAGCTCCAGCCCCACCATACCCGGGCCATTTAATGCCGATGTGCATACTTCACATTTTATTCGAACTTTGACTCCATGACTTTAGTTTCGCTCTTAGATTTATCATCTACGCCGCCCAAGGAGGTTGGGTCCCTTTTTGAGTCTTGGTCCTCCAAAGGTTTCTTCCTATAACACTTAGGGAGTTTTTCCTTGCCACTGTCCCAAATTGAGGCTTGCTCAATTTGGGATTGGACGTAGTTATTAGGAGATAATCTAAACTTGTAAAGTTGCTTTGAGACAATGCTCCATTGTAAAAAGCGCTATATAAATAGATCTGACTTGACTTGACTTTGTACTGCAGATTAGAGTCTCTACATTTATATTGATGATCAATTCCTTGCCAGTTCTACATACACATGTAGTCTCGTTTTTAATAATAAAACCCAAACAAATAAGGCTGTCAGTAACCTTTATCTCAAGATCATGTTAGAATTACCTGTTTGTCAGTTTAGCACAGATGAATCTACGATTATAGCAATTACATGCTGTATTACTGAAAATGCACTCAACTGAAGAATTACTGGCATAATTAATGAAAACAGGTCTCACTGAAAACAGGACTGAAACTTTAATTAATGTAATTTAAAGTTCAAAAACAGTTACAACAAAACCATGTTTAAATTATTGGCACTCCAACATAGTACATAGTAATGATAGTCGGGCCAATTAATGCCATTTTGAGATAAACAGCATCAGCCGCTACCTGCACTCCTTCAAAAAGAGAGTCTTTGTTTGCTGCATTCAACTTGCAGCTCATAATTTGGGACTAACTGAAACAAACAGAGATGCTGAAGGAACAGTCAGTGAGGGTGTGGCCATTTACGAGATGATGAAAACTTAGTTTCCAGCATTTACATTTACAGCATTTAGCAGACGCCCTTATCCAGAGCGACTTACAATTGATACAGTCTTGTAATCCAACCAATTGTGGGTTAAGGGTCTTGCTCAAGGACCCAACAGTGGCAGCTTGGCTGAGGTGGGATTTGAACCCTGGACCTTCTGGTCCATAATCCAGCACCTTACCCGCTAGGCTACCACAGTCCCACTACAACTTGCTCCTCTTAACTGGGATTAGGATTAAACACAAAAAGAAGGTTCTACCATCTGCACTACTCTACTCTATATACATACAGACACACACACAGTGGGGCAAAAAAAAGTATTTGGTCAGTCAAGTCAAATTTATTTATATAGTGCTTTTTACAATGGAGCATTTTCTCAAAGCAACTTGACAATATTAGACATATCTATGTCAAATCCCAGCCACTATGTCAGACACTGATTATGCAAGTTCTACTTAGACAGATGAGAGAGGTCTGTAATTTTCCTCATAGGTACACTTCAACTACGAGAGACAAAATGAGGGAAAAAATCCAGGAAATCACACTGTGGGATTTTTAAAGTATTTAATTGTAAATTATGGTGGAAAATAAGTTCAACTCAATACTTTGTAACATAACCTTTGTAAGTCTCCACCAGGTTTGCACACACTGTAGCTGGTATTTTGGCCCATTCCTCCATGCAGATCTCCTCTAGAGCGGTGATGTTTTGGGGCAACATGGACTTTCAACTCCCTCCATTTTGTCTGTCATAGTTGAAGTTTACATATGATTACAATTATGATTACAGACCTCTGTCATCTTTCTAAGTAGGATAATTTGCACAATCAGTGGCTGACTAAATACTTTTTTGCCCCACTGTACACACACACACACACACACACACACACACACACACACAGAATCGCATTATATATTGGCATCGGTCACTCTGCTCTCTAAATATCAGCATCGGCCATTAAATTACTCCACATCGGTCGACCACTACTAGAATATGCTAATATTCACTATTATACAAATACATGATGGCAGCATGGTGGTGCCTCACAGCTCTCGTGTCCCCGGTTCGATCCCGACCTTTGACTCAGAGTGCCTGTGAGGAATTTGCATGTCCTCCCTGTGTTTGCGTGGGTTTACACTGGGTGCCCCGGTTTCCTCCCACAGTCCAAAGTCATGCATTAGGTTAAGTGATTATGCTAAATAGTCCTGGTGTGAGTATGTATGACTAGTTTCGATGTAACCTTGTGTCTGCAGTAAATCGCCATTGATGTTGAAAGTGACGTTAAATAAACCAAATAAACCAACAAACAAAACAAATATAAATTGGAGGCATAGCTGCACATTCCACATTCCTACATCAAGAGGCACTTCACAAGATGAGTGATTTCTAATGTCTTGTCTGCAGAACTTTCATTTCTGTTCATAAACACGCCACACAAAATATCAGCACAAATCAGCAGAACGTGGGTTGAAGATGCAAGCAGTGGCTGTGAAAGATAAGGAGCCTGACTGACCTAATGATATGTGGAGATGCATTTGACTAAAAGTGTTTAAATACATATAAAGCAATCAGGTTCGTAATGATTTCTGGGATTTGGACACCATTTAACATAAATCCATCAAAACTGACTCCTATCCAGTCAAATACCGAGGAATCGTCAGACTTACAAAATGTTCATCCAGCTTTTACTTCATTGCACATGAATCAGATATGACACCAAACTATTTTTTTGAATGGCTGAACATTAACAGGCTTGAATTCTTTGAGGCATGGACCTCACTAATGAAAAGCAACATTCCACAATAAGCTGGTTCCAACCTTTCAGACTGTGGTCTGAGTTGATATGCCTTTCCTGAAGAAAACCTTTAACATTCTGTTCCGTGTGTCTAAAATTTCAGCATACACCAATGCATTTACTGTTGAGGTAATCACTGCCACCTCCCATGGACCTGACATTTCACCCCACAGCATAAGTGAGTGGTGAGGTTTGACCGTTTTCTCCAGGCAGTCATCAAATATTTCATTAGAATGACACCAGATAAAAGTTCTAGCATTATCTCTAGGTTGGATTTCACCGTGATTTGTATATTGGTCACAAAGTAAAGAAAAAAACCTGGATGAACTGTATGTTCATTAAGTTCAAGTGTGCTTATTCCATAATTTCTGTGACTATTGTCTGAGAGCAACATATAAAAGGCCTGTAGCTTCATACCATTTCCAGTTTAGATACTGTACTTCTTTTAAATGCTGCTTGCACAAACTCTCTGAAAACAGCACATCCAACATCCCAGAATTCACAGGAAGCCAAACTGGTTGCTGTATTTAAATCATGATGCGGGTCAGCAATAGTGAATGCATATGTAGCTCATCCCAGTGCTCAATGACAAATACATTCCCATAGCACACTGTAAGAGTTTGAGACTAGGATCCACCACATACCCTACATGGTTTGGATATAACACCAACAAACTGAAGACTGATGTTTGAAATAGGGGCATTTTAAGAAACAATGAGGAGCATTATGAGTTTAATTTCACCATATGGATAGTGTTTCTTGTTTGATCACAATCTGTAAAAACAACCTTAAGGCCATGTATGTAAATATTAATGTCCCAGTGTTGCTACTTGGCTGTATTGATGCAGAGCGGATATGGCAAAATAATACCCCAAAGCATGAAAGAAAATCCATTAAAACACAATCTGTAAAAGAAAAAAAAAATCATTCAGTTGTTTTCTTCACCACAACTTGCCACAATGTCATAGTAGACAGTTATATCCTGGCATCTCAGAGTAGTTTTCATCCTGAGGAAGTAATAAGTTGGAACCAGCGGTCAAAGAGAGCAGTAAAAAGTACTACAGGAACATGTTCTTCCAGTCCATAGATGTTCTAGAAGTAAAAATGTGCCATAATTCAAAGAAATTTACTCCAATGGAGAAAAAAAAAAACACTCAATCACTTTATTAGGTACACATTCTTGTTCCTCCATCCTCTGGACATTTCATCAGTTCCACAGTACCATTTACCATATAGCTGCACTTGGTAATTCTACAATTACAGACTGTAGTCCATCTGTTTCTCCATGTACTTTATTAGTCCCCTTTACTCTGTTGTCTAATGTGGACCACCACAGATCAGGTACTATTTGGGTTGTGGATTCTCAGCATTGCAGTGACACTGATATGGTGGTGGTGAATTAGTGTGTGTTGTGCTGGTATGAGTGGATCAGATACAGCAGTAAAACACTGTGCACTCATTCTCCACTTTTACAGCA
Source organism: Ancistrus triradiatus (assembly GCA_025084515.1). Lineage (NCBI taxonomy): Eukaryota > Metazoa > Chordata > Actinopteri > Siluriformes > Loricariidae > Ancistrus > Ancistrus triradiatus. Next base: position 484,501 of record JAJAGP010000149.1, on the reverse strand, counting down.
TTTAGCAGACGCCCTTATCCAGAGCGACTTACAATTGGTACAATCTTACAATCCAAGCAATTGTGGGTTAAGGGTCTTGCTCAAGGACCCAACAGTGGCAGCTTGGCAGAGGTGGGAATTGAACCCTGGACCTTCTGCTCCAGAGTCCAGTACCTTAACCGCTAGGCTACCACAGTCCCACTTCATTAGATACATTCACCTTATTGCTCCACCTCGTAGCTGAATGAGTGGATCAGACACAGTAGTGCCACTGAAGTTTTTAAACACCTCAGAGTCACTGCTGGGTTGAAAACAGTCCACCAACCAAAAATGTCCTGTTACAAGCATCCTATGGACATCCTGTGAGCACTGATGAAGGATTCGAGGATAACTACCACAAACTGCAACAACAGATGAGCTACTGTCTTTGACTTTACATCTACAAGGTGGAGAAATATGATAGCTGTGTCTAAGAGTGCACAGTGAGTGAACACAGTGTTTAAAAACTCCAGCAGCACTACTGTGCCTGATCCACTCATACGAGCACAACACTCACCACCGCCACATCAGTGTCACTGCAGTGCTGAGTATGATCCATCACCCATATAGTACCTGATCTGTGGTGGTCCTGTGAGATCCTGACCATTACAGAACAGAGTAAAGGGTAAATGGTAAGTGGAACTGATTAAATGGACAATTAGTGTAGAAAAATCAAAGTGTAACTAATAAAGTGACTGGTGATATTTTGCTCATTGTGAGGATGATGGATTGCAAGCTTTTAGTACACTGGGAATGGAGCTCTGAATGCAGCAGCCAGTACAACAGGTATGTGAAGAATTTACCGTTTACATTTAATTATTCTCATTAGCAGCATATTTTTTTCCAAATCATGTAGAGGAATAAATGATCAATTAGTAATTTTTTGCTACCTCTGCCTTGAATTCCCTGAGGCGTGAACTTCACTAATAAAATAAAATATTCCACACCAAGCTAGTTCCAATTATCTCGAATATGGTTGACACATCACCTTTGGAGGATGGAGGCAGCTCATTGGCAACTCCTAGTCCTTTACCTGACAATAATAGAAATTTGATTGATTTCTACAGGCAATATGTTTCCTTAGAACAGCACCAGAGAGAAGTTCTAGCATCATCTCTTTGGCCACTGAAAATCGTAACTCTTTGGTCAATATTACTTTCACCAAATCATCCACAGTCCATGACTGCTTCCATTTAGAGCACTGTAACCTTGTTTTCCCCCCCCATGTAGGCATTAGTGCTGGTTTTGATTAGCTTTTCTATATATCAATACAATTTCTGTAAATCCTATGTAAATTCTAAATCCAGTCCTGGTTCTGTTGGATAGAGTATGTGATTGTCCTGCCTGGTCTACCATGCCATTGAACAAATATATGGAAGTTTCAGGCAGGGCAGGCTGACAAGGCTGGGCTTCAGCCCCATTTTGGCCTTTAGATGGGGCTTAGACAAGGCAGGAGGAGGATGTGGGTTATTGATGCCTTAGGTGACGTCTCTTGCCTGTGTTACCTTCCGGTTCCTCCTTTTCTAGGTATAATGTTAGTGCTGGCAGAGTCTCATACTACACTTGTGCAAATGTGTTCTGTTTATAGACTTATAGTTGTCCATAACATCACTAACTATATATTCTGCTGTCCCTGAGCTCTTCTTCAGGTACCTTTTCCAGTCCATACATGAAGATGTTCTTCCAGTACCAGTTCTGGCTCCACACAAGCTGTTTCTGTAATCAGTTCCAGTCCTCATACAGTTACTCAGATGTCAGAGGGCAATTATGCCCCCTCCTCCGGTTGACTAAGCATACTACGCCACAAAATCTTTCTCGCTGAGGACTCAATAACCGACAGTGACCATGTTCACTGAACTAAATAATGCCACAACTCATTACTATATTTATTACACTATTGTGTTTTATTTTTTACATTTTCCACTCTTCATAATAGTGCATTGTATTTAATTTATTATAGCACAATATACAGCAACATAGACTAATGTATTTTGTTGTACTTGTTAGATTTTCCCTTCACCTAGGGAGTATTCCTTAGCCGCTGTCACCATAGGCTTGCTCACTTTGGTCTTGATCCTAGACATCTGTAAAGCTGCTTTGAGACAATGGTCTGTTGTAAAAAGCACTATATACTGTACATGAATTTGACTATTTCATTCTGCCCATTTCTCACAGCTCTGTCACAAATGTTGACTCCTGTTTCTACCTATTTGTTTGGTTGTGCATTTTCTACTTTCAAGGCATACTGCTTCAAGTTTCTACCCTGATTTTACATAGGACTTGGTCTGCCTATATATTTTCCTTTTATAACCTTCCCACTTGTTGATACTTGCACCAAATTTTACACACAGCTGACTAGGAAACACCAACAGCTTTCAGCACTTGATGGACTTCGTTCGTAAAGGAGTCCATAGTCCTTGCAATTGTCACAATTGGCATCTCTTTCAATTCAATTTGCCAAGTCCATGATCTTGTTAAAGTCTAGTAATGCTCTCTTGTAATTACAACCTTTCTTGCATTTTTTGAGTCGTCCCAGTACAGTGGGGCAAAAAAGGTATTTAGTCAGCTACTGATTGTGCAAGTTCTCCTACTTAGAAAGATGAGAGAGGTCTGTAATTTTCATCATAGGTACACTTCAACTATGAGAGACAAAATGAGAAAAACAATCCAGGAAATCACATTGTAGGATTTTTAAAGAATTTAATTGTAAATCATGGTGGAAAATAAGTATTTGGTCAATAACAAAAGTTCAACTCAATACTTTGTAACATAACCTTTGTTGGCAATGACAGAGGTCAAACGTTTCCTGTAAGTCTTCACCAGGTTTGCACACTGTAGCTGGTATTTTGGCCCATTCCTCCATGCAGATCTCCTCTAGAGCAGTGAGGGAGGGAGGATGGGAGGATGGATGGATGGATGGCTGGATCACTTTATTAATCCCAGAGGGAAATTTGTGTGTTACAGGAGCATATGTCATATGACATAGATATCAGATATACATATATTATATATCTATATCTATATCTATATATATATATATATATATATATATATATATATATAGATATAGATATATATATATATATAGATATAGATATATATATATATATATAGATATAGAGAGAGAGAGAGAGAGAGAGAGAGAGAGAGAGAGAGAGAGAAAGAGAGAGAGAGAGAGAGAGAGAGGTTTTGGGGCTGTCACTGGGCAACGCGGAGTTTCAACTCCCTCCACAATTTTCTATGGGGTTGAGGTCTGGAGACTGGCTAGGCCACTCCAGGACTTTGAAATCTCTCTGCAGGTCATTCATCAGGTCCCTCGATGTAGTTCTTGGATTTTTGCTCACCGTTCTCATGGTCATTTTGACCCCATGGGATGAGATCTTGTGTGGAGCCCCAGATCGAGGGATATTATCAATGGTCTTTTATGTCTTCCACTTTCTTACGATTGCTCCCACATTTGACTTATTCACGCCAACCTGCTTGCCTACTGCAGATTCACTCTTCCCAGCCTGGTGCAGGTCTACAATTTTCTTCCTGGTATCCTTCAACAGCTCTTTGGTCTTGGCCATTGTTGAGTTTGGAGTCTGACTGTTTGAGGCTGTGGACAGGTGTCTTTTATAAAGATAACAAGGTCAAACAGGTGCCATACAGGTAACGAGTGGAGATCAGAAGAGCTTCTTAAAGAAGTTGTTACAGGTCTGTGAGAACCAGAAATCTTGCTTGTTTGTGGCTGACCAAATACTTATTTTCCACCATGATTTACAATTAAATTCTTTAAAAATCCTACAATGTGATTTCCTGGATTTTCTTTCTCATTTTGTCTCTCATAGTTGAAGTGTACCTATGATGAAATCTACAGCCCTCTCTGATCTTTCTAAGTAGGAGAACTTAAACAATCAGTGGTTGACTAAATACATTTTTGCCCCACTGTATTTATTTGACAAATGTGATTACAAGCTGTAGCCATATTTTAAATGTATCAACCACTTGAGTGATTCCATATTTTTGTCCTCTACTTGATCTAGAAAAAATATCCCATTACTTAATTTGTTTGTAGTCAGAATGCTCAGCTATTAAACAAAAATGTTTGACGTCTGTGATTAGTTTATTTGCTACGAAGTTAAGTCATTTATTTATATAGTGCGTTTTACAATACAGCATTGTCTCAAAACAGCTTTACAAGCATCTAGGCCCACAGCCCCAGATTTATGTTAGAAACAAATAGGCTAAATAGAATGAATAAAATACAGAATCAAAAAAAGAACAGACAGAGAAACATAAAATCTCTTTTCATTATAGTCCAGTATAAATGCAGTCCCTGAAGGTTCTCATGTCCTCTGGCAGGTAACAGCCCTGGTAGCGCAGCATAAGTCATCTGTTCAAAGCCTGTCTCTGGAAAGAGATTAGCTTCCACTTTAACCAATATCTCAATCTATACCATCTGTGAATTTTGTGACTCAAGTCTGACAAAACTGGATCCCATCCCTCTTGCTTTGTTTATGGTTCGACATCTTTTCTCCCTGATTTTCATACATGGGTGGAGAGTGCTTCAATCAAATATGTCCACTTTTTATACATTCTGAGCATACATATTTGAATCCATAATCTACAGTGTTATGGTTACGCTGCCCTGTGGTTGGAATGTACATACAGTAATGATTCTCGTACACTGGGAACTGAAAAACACACACTGGTTGTTTACTGTCTCACAGTCTCATTTGACCTTTTCAAATAAAGCATGAAATAATTACTGCTTGACTTTGTTACTCTGTCCTCCACCTCACATAGCATTGCCATGACAATGTACACAGATGATGTTCGTAATGAAACTGAGTGTTGCAGGACAACCCAAGCACTCTTACTAGAATATAAAAGTTATGAGAGTAAGCTAGCTAGATTGTGCTAGCTGTAATTGCTGTACATAGCATATGACTCTTCAGATCCTCCACCCTTTAAAAGACACTTTACCTCATGACATATGAAGGCCTAGAGTTAGCTAGGAATCTAAATAGTTGACTGACATTAAGCAGCCTCATGTCAGCAGAAATATGTGTCTGCATTATTCTAAAATGGATGTGAATGAAAGATCATATCCATTGGCTTCAAAGTGGCACTGCATAATTTTCACTGGGAGAGCTGACAATACTGTGAGAGGGGCTGGGTGATCTGGAAAAAGATCTTGTCTATCAAGATATAAATCTTGCTTGTTTTGTTGGTTTAGTTTATTTAATGTCGCTTTCAGCATCAGTGGCTATTTAACAACAGACACAAGGCTACACCAACACAACACAAGGTTACATCAAAACTAGCCACACATACTCAGATCGGGACAATTATAATTTTGCATGTCTTTGGACTGTGTGGAATACCCAGTGTAGCAGGGTGGCACGGGGAGGACATGCAAACTCCACACAGGCGGAGTCCAAATTCTTACGATATAAATCAAATCACTTTGTCTAACTTAAAAATTTCCTTTTAAAACTTAAAATAATAAACTTAAGATTTAATAAACTTAAATCTTAATTCTGACAAAGTATTATAGGAACACAAACAAAATGGACAAATTCTTTGGTCAATTCCAAATAAATACAATGGTATTTGCAAAACCTCCAAGTCTTTTTCTTGTTGTTGTGTTTTGCCATAAGCCATGAAGAAAGAGGTTGTTTCTGTTGTGTAGGTGACCACACTACTGGTTTTAGGGGGATCATCAGCACTTGCTTGGGTCTGAGACTGTAAAATCTTGCATTGTGTGTGCTCTAAAAGGATGGCACTGCTTCAGATGGTGGAAAAAAAAAAATCTGTGTTATTATCTGTCCAAATGGCAACATGCTTTCGACATGCTACTCTGCTTCTTGTAGGACTTTAAATAGACAAAATGGGGTCGTCATCTTTCTATATTTCTGCTTAAATAGGACCCAAAACATCACCAGATTTTCACACAAGTCCTAAATGTAGATAAAGAGAACCCAGTTAAACAAATGACACAAAAACATTATACTTGTTCATTTATTCATTGAGGAAAATGATCCAATATTACATATTAGTGAGATGCAAAAGAATGTGAGCCTCTAAGATTAGCAGTTAATTTGAACTTGAAATTAGTGTGAGGTGTTTCCAATCAATGGGATGACAATCAGGTGCGAGTGGGCACCCTGTTTTATTTAAAGAACAGGGATCTATCAAAGTCTGCTCTTGTTTGTGGAAGTGTATCATGGCACAAACAAAGGTGATTTCTGAAGACCTCAGAAAAAGAGTTGTTGATGCTCATCAGGCTGGAAAAGGTTACAAAACCATCTCTAAAGAGTTTGGACTCCATCAATCCACAGTCAGACAGATTGTGTACAACTGGAGGAAATTCAAGACCATCATTACCCTCCCCAGGAGTGGTCGCCCAACATAGATGACTCCAAGAGCAAGGCGTGTAGTAATTGGTGAGGTCACAAAGGACCCCAGGGTAACTTCTAAGCAACTGAAGGCCTCTCTCACATTGGCTAATGTTAATGTTCATGAGTCCACCATCAGAAGAACACTGAACAACAATGGTGTGCATGGCAGGGATGCAAGGAGAAAGCCACTGCTCTTCGAAAAGGTCAATGCTGCTCGTCTGCAGTTTGCTAAAGATCACGTGGACAAGCCAGAAGGCTATTGGAAGAATGTTTTGTTTACAGATGAGACCAAAATAGAACTTTTTGGTTTAAAAGAAAAGCGTTATGTTTGGAGAAAGGAAATCACTGCATTCCAGCATATGAACCTGGGACTGTGGTAGCTAAGCGGGTAACGTACTGGACTTTGGACAAGTCGTTCTATCAAAGAATGGTTAAAAAATAATAAAGTTAATGTTTTGGAATGGCCAAGTCAAAGTCCTGACCTTAATCCAATCGAAATGTTGTGGAAGGACCTGAAGTGAGCAGTTAATGTGAGGAAACCCACCAACATCCCAGAGCTGAAGCTGTTATGTATGGAGGAATGGGCTAAAATTCAGATTCCAAAGCCGGTGTGCAGGGACTGATCAACAGTTACAGGAAACGTTTAGTTGCAGTTATTGCTGCACAGGGGGGTCACACCAGATACTGAAAGCAAAGGTTCACATACTTTTGCCACTCACTAATATGTAAATATTGGATCATTTCCCTCAATAAATAAATGACAAAGTATAATATTTTTGTCTCATTTGTTTAACTGGGTTCTCTTTATCTACTTTTAGGACTTGTGTGAAAATCTGATGATGTTTTAGGTCATATTTATGCAGAAATACAGAAACTCCAAAGAAATATAGAACTTCTGAAGGTTTCACAAACTTTCAAGAACCACTGTAAATATTCCAGTCCCATGATTGGTTTTGTGCAGTGGTGTTCTCATCACCATTGGCTTTTCGTGTTGTCTCTCAAAAACACTGAAGGAATGGCTTCTACTGACGTATCGACAACGTCTTGTCCTATCGAGAAAAAGTTATTTGGAATAATTATCGTTATATCGCCCAGCCCTAACTGTGAGAATTCAACGTCAGGAGTCTGATACACATAACTGGCCTTGCTTTCTGAGTGGAATTAAGTTATCACTCTAGTTCCCATGTTATCAGCCCTATGACGTTGCATGAGAAGCAGCTCAAAAAGATATGGTTTTCCAGCCTGACAATGTCTCAGAGCGAGTATGTGTTAGCTTTCAACCTCCCAGACTGATAACTAGCTGGGTGCAAACAACAACAAATGAGAAAGGAAGGTTAGGAATATGGCAGAGGCTCAGATTAAGAGTGAGGGGTGTGCAGATCAAGTATCACCAATGAATGTTTCATAAGATGCAATGTAGTTAGATTGCGTTGGACCTAGAGATACATTAGACATAAAACAAACAGACAGAACACTCCTCAACTGTTTATCACCACACCTCTATAGCTTGTCTATGGAACAAGGAAAAGTGCAGAGAAGCAGAGCAAGCCATGGTGCGTGAGCCAGAAAGCTGATGTGTCTCACATGTGTCTCTATAGAAGCGGTAGATGAATCAGCTTTTCTTCTCTTTTCCACAGCACTACACAAAGTCTTATCTTGTCAACAGGATTGGATTTACTGTTCCACAAACATAAGCGCTCTCTGCACTAGCATGTTAAGCGATTTTGACAAGTTTATCATCAAAATCTCTGTCCTCCACCCCCTTCTTCTCCTTTGAGAAAGAACAGAAGACCCCCCTCTCATTGTGCTGAAACTTAGCAGTTGACACGTGTCACAACCATCTTAACTTTACAGAGTCCAACAAAGTCATTGGCTTCATTTGAAACAGTCAAGATGTTCTGCTATCCTGGCATAAAACATACACAGCAACAGTATGAAAGCATTGTATTCAAAATTCAGAATACAGGGCATGAGAACTAACATTTGTCCAAGATGACTAAACCTTGTCTTTAAAAGAAAGATAAACAACGGTAATTCCAGCATTATGCAAGTTAGCACATGAACTTCTACTGACCTGCACAAGCTTATCATCAAAGAGTCAAGTGTACATACTGAGTACACAAGAAGCTTAGGGAAAAATGGTTTGAATTAATTTTGTATTATAGTACCTATTATTTATGTGTGTAGTAGTAGATTATCTTTATATAATTCTTAAGACCTCAGTCGTTAAGGTGAACACACTTTCGCTTTGGTGTTGATCAGGTGGATGTTAAATGGCACATACCTGTATAATCTTAGATACAGTGTTGCCAGACACTGCCCAACAAGACCATTTCTGTTTGTGTTCTCTATAGCAAAAACTATGGTTATTTCTCCATTTGGTGTGCCTGGTCCTGGAATATACCCCTTTTGTGGATATTTGCAGTTGTTGTATGTTGAAGCAACAGTTGTATTAGTAGTTTAACCAGCTCTAACTCGCCTAATGCATTTTACCAGGTAATTAATTGGCGTTTCCTGAGTGTGTGTAACAAAAAACTGCAGGGCAGGGCGGCTCCAACATCAGGGCTGGGAATAATTTGGCTATTAGAGATGACTCGCATTTCCTCTAAGGTTTAGATATCTCCAGAGTGGCAAACATCCATACAGTGACACAGGAATACAGATACAGCACCAGCTGGTCCAGAGAGTATACCCGAAAGATAAGCAAACACTTAATTAACCAATTTATTTGCAAACACATTCAAATTTATTCCATCTAAAGGATAGAACCACAAGAACTCCACACCATATGTGCCTCTGACACCAGCATGAGTATGAGCGTCTGGTCCTAAAATTAGATAAATGAATGAATCAATCTCGGCTGATTTGCGCAGAAGGGGTTCTACGAACAAAAGGGCCACAACCAAACCTCAGCTATCAATACAATAAAACTTAAGACGTATAAAATATGGTTAAAGTGTAGCTTTTCTGGTAAAGAAGAAAGCAACCAGTCACAAGCATAGTAAGAGCACAAGTGGCTCTCGCACCAAACTGAAGTGCAACTACCACTCACTAGCCAGGCATAAGCGGATCAAATAAGAGATGATACAAGGGCAGCCATCGCAGAACAATATTTCATGCTTGTGCTGTAGAAGACTAGGAATAAAGTATCAGTTTAGAGAACTGGGGTTGGCCAATGAAAAACTACATCCCTAATGACACCTTTAAAAATGATCTTCAAAAACAAAAAATCAAGCTACATGATCCAGGGGTGGCTTTTGGCCTTGGTCCACACGAATTGCCTGGGAACAAGTGTGAAAAAAGATGGTAGAGAGACTGGGAAGCTTGGGGCACACTCGAGGGATGGACTGTACATGTGCAGAATCTTCCAAAACAACAGGATCTGGAGAATTCTGAAGCCACTGCTGCAAGCTGTTGTCAGATTGCGTTTGATAGTGCACACATTACAGACTGGGGCTGGCGAGAACACAAACTATCTAATCCCACCACCTATGGGGTAGTAGTTTCTACAAGCCAAATTTGGCATTCAAGAAGTCTTTCACATCACTGTGGCAACTAAGCAGTTGAGATGCAATTTAATTGCCTGTTTAAAAAAAAAACATTTTCAATCAATCAATCAATCATCACTCTGTTCTTTTTGATTGGTAAATCTTTTACATTGTGGTCTGGCTTATGAACTGGCTACTCTGTGCGTGTGTGTGTGTTTTAAAGATATTTGTATAGCACTTTTCACAAAACCAAATGGATTCAAAAAGTTTTTTTGACAAACTGAGAATAACGGCATTTCAGCCTAGCCAAAGAGGGATGCAAATGCATGAAGCTGTTCAACAAAAACAGCATGTTGAATAAACAGATTTGATGTATTTGATATTTTAACACTATTTTGATTAAATTTAAGACAGAACTTGTATCCCCAGTTATTAAAATTATTTTAATTGCAGGGGACTAAAGTTTTTTTTAAAACATATACAAGAAAATGTGCATCGTTTTGCACGGTTTACACTTAAGAAATAAAAAATGTCTTTTATCAAATGCCAAATCAATAATGAGCAAAAGTGTATTGTTACATCCCTAGTAATGAGTCAGGTACTATTGCAAGTATGGGTGCCGATTTTAAGTGTACTAAAGACGAGACATTTTTCCAGTCCTGTCTGACAAGACTGCTATTATCTGTTGTAGTTTGCTGTATTTTATGGCATGGTTCATTCAATTCTATTCGATGGTCAAAGAACAGTGAAAACCAGAAAAGGGTCATCAAACATTTGTGCCCATACCCAAACTGTTCCCACAAGCTGGGAGCATGAAATTGTCCAAAATCTCTTGATATGCTGATGCATCAAAAATTCCTTTCACTGGAACTAAGGGGCCGAACCCAACTCCTGAAAAATCCCACATCATAATCCCCCTTTCACTTGGTACTTGGTCAGACAAGTACCGTTCTCCTGTTCATCAGATTGCCAGACGGACAAGCGTGATTCGTCACTCCAGAGAACAAGTCTCCACTGTTCTAGAGTCCAGTGGCGGTGTGATTTACACCACGACCAGTTTCATGGAATTTATTTCCATGGCCGAGCAGCTGCATCCAAGCCTTACATCACCAAGCATAATGCAAACCGTCGGATGCAGCTGCTCGGCCATGGAAATAAATTCCATGAAACACTGTACGTACTGTTCTTGAACTAATCTGAAGGCCACATGAAGTTTGGAGGTCTGTAGTGATTGACACTGCAGAAAGCTGGTGACCTCTGCGCAGTATGTGCCTCCCGCTCTGCCATTTTATGTGACCTACCACTTCATGGCTGAGTTGTTGTCATTCCCAATCGCTTCTACTTCTACTAGAACACCACTGACAGTTGACTGAAATATTTAGTAGCGAGGACATGACTGGACTTGTACACCCCACCACAATTCCCAAACTACTGACTATGCACAGCTTCTATGTGAAAGTCACAAATAAGTGACTTCGTCTACCTAATCCCTGATGTGTCTAAAGAATTCCAATCACCTAAGTGCTCTGTAAGCTAGTTCAAATATAAGTCTGTACTTTTTTCTAAAACATGAGATCCAAACAAAAGGGGACAGATATCTGATAAGCCGTTCGTCACGAAACGGCAGATCTGTTACCTGCTGTAGCATCAGTATGCACCACGACCACCTGAAAGTGTCGGAGCAATTGAGAAAGCCTCTATAAAACATACCAATCCTCATATCAAACAACCCTAGGCAAACAACCCTGCAAAGCAGTAAAGTGACACATTTCGAAGACACTTTCACCAAAACACCACTTCTAAACCTATAATTTAAGTGTATTGGAGTTGGCAAAAGCACAATGTACTTGCCTGTAATGCCGTTAGTCCATTTTGGCTTAGGACAGACTCTCAAGAGACCACTTGGTTGATTTAATGACACTGAATGAAGTGATGCAGCATCACTTCTCAACAGAGCAGCTAAAAGTAAAGTCATGGTCAGACTATAAAACAATATAATAAATATACAAATGAAACTGTGTTTATTTAATTGCACATTAGGCTAAGCCTTGGTAAGCTCTGGATGTACTATTTAAACACCCAGAATATATTAGAAAGAACTAAACACTTTCGGCTAACCTTTTCTGAATGTGTACAGGCATACATCTGTGAACACAAATAGTTACACAAAGGAGTCCAAGTAGAGTGCTTCTAAATATATTCCAAACAACAATATCTTTATTAATTGGAGCAGAGTTAGAATCGAAAGCCTTAGGATTTTCTTGTCAAATTACTGTCAACAAGTGAACGATGATCTGACCTGTTCACCAACAATTCAAAGTCAATTGTCAATTAATCTTGTTATCAAGTCTCATGCAGAGGAAGAGGAGTTCCTAATTTGAGTCAGGAGCGTCTCGTAAAAATGAGCTATACAAATAGACTGAACTTGAATTTGAGAACCTGGACAACAAGATTTCGGTTCCTAAAGTGGCAGGTATCAGCATTTGGCTGAATGGGATTACCTGACTAGTCATGCACATATTACGCATCACTCAGTATATATTGTATTTATTTTCTCTTTTTTCTCCTCATTGTGGCATAAAAGAAATCAGATTTATAGCACAGAGAGGCATCCATACAAAATCCATACTGTATAAACATGATATACATTAATGGAGGTGTATTGTACAGGTGCTCCCTGATTTACAATGGGCACATGTTCCAACAAATCCATCAGAAGTGGAATGTACATTAGCCTACCGATGGCCAAAATCCTCAACACAAAGCTTATTTTATAATAGTGTTGAAACATCTCATGTAATTTAGTGAGTAATGGATTGAAGGTGAAAGGTAAAAGCAAAACACTTACTCTATTGATACTGTATACACTATACTGTATTGAACTCCGAGCGCAAGCATAGCTGCTAAGCTAACTGCAGCCTGTGTTCTGGAGAACTGATTTCCTTTCGGTTGGCTCTTATAAACAAACGTTTTAAGGACCAAATGGAGGTTCATTTGCACTAAGAATACAATAAAACCGTAGAAGTAAAAATAAAGAAAAACACGAAAAACACAGCAAAGATCTTCACTAAGAAAATTCTACTGTGAACCTGAATTCTGAATCATGAATTGAGTTTCCGCAGAAAGGAGTCGTGCGGCTCTACTTGTTTTTCCAGTCAAAATGTGTCGAGAACCGAATTCGACAAGTTCCGAGGGGGTCAGGGACCGAGGTACCACTGTATACTGTTAAAAAAGGCCATCAGACAATGGAACAGTGTCAATGCCATCTCACATGCGCTAAACCTAATGGCAGCGGCAGCTTTGATCACCGTCACCATGACCATTTAAGTATCTAATGTGATGGAAACAAGTCCATCACATTGTATTGGCACTGCGTCTTTTGCGATGCAGTCTATCGTACCTGGCTATATGATGCAATGATTTTTTTTTTTTTTCTTTTTACATAGTTTTTACATATTACATAGTTAAAAATATAAGTGCACTCTGTGGGCCCCACCAAGCTGCCACCCCTAAACCCTTGAGCAGGAGTCTTAATTATCAGCTGCACACCACAAGAGTATGGAGTTCTGGATAACTGCATCTGCTAAATGCAGGAAATGTCCGACATATATTACACCCAATTTATTAACCAATTACAAACAAATTTTCTTTGCAATATACCGTCTTTGCTTTCTCCTGTTGAACCTTTGTGTATTTGTCATTATCAATACAATGACAAATACACAAAGTGTCTTATTAGACCTTATAGAGCTGGAGGTGGCAGAACTTAAGATGTTGAGGTTCTCTTTAGGAGTGTCTAGGGTGGACAGGATTAGGAATGAGATCATCAGAGGGACAGCACAGGTTGGAAAAATGGGAGACAAAATTCAAGAGGGAAGACTGAGATGGTTTGGACATGTGCAGAAGAGGGATAGTGGATATATTGGTAGGAGGATGTTGGAGATGGAGCTGCCAGGCAAGAGACGGAGAGGAAGACCAAAGAGGAGTTATTTGGTTGTGGTAAATGAAGATATGCAGGAATTTGCTTCTCTCTTACCATTGCCAAGCCGTACTAAGTTAAGTATGTGGGCTTCATTTATGATCCTTACATTACTGCAGGCATTTACAACTTAGTTACTGCCCAATCCAAAGTAACGCTCGGCTTAAAACCTTGGTTTTTATGGGTCAGTTAGCTTATATTAGGCTTGAGCTGTGTAGGAATGTAGCTCCCATATACAGGTAGAGAAAGACCCACAATGTAGCTGGCAGCAGTGTCTATTTCATAGTCAACTATTGTATTTAGGCAGAGCAAATGCTTTGGGCAAATACATAGCCTGACTGAGTTGGGAGTCATATGCTCTTAACTGATTCACTGAACAAAACTGTGTTTTTTTAAGAGAGGATCTTATCCCTCCCTGTATGCCCCATTTCACATACCTTTATGTCTGCGTAATTTCCCTACCGGCCTGTAAATGAGGACAAATTTGTATAAGAGTTTGCCACTTCAGGTGAGCAAAAGAGGGGAGAGCTTATGTGCATATGCACCTAAATGTCAGTGTAAGCTTTTATACGCTTGTCTAAACTCTGTGGTCTGGACTTGAACAATGACTCTAGTCAGACTTTCCAGACATTCTTTCATCATCCTGCTGATTCATGAATCCGTGGATTTTGACAACTTTTTTATGCATCCAGCAGGCTTTCGATCTTAACCAAAAGAAAAAGAGTGACGGGATGAACCTAGAGACCTTTGTCCGTCAGTGTGTGTTTAACCACACAGTTGTATCACACTTCATCTCTTTGAACACATCTGCCTTACAGTGGTGTTATATTAAACATTATACATGCAAAAGAAATAGGCACTGCTGAGCATGAATATTAATGTTGCTAAATTACATTAGACTCACTTTTTAAAATATGTCACCACTCAAATGTGTGAAGAGTTCCTGTGTTGCCACACTTAACACGTCGGCAATTATATACATATTAATTTACATTTATGTCATTTAGCAGACACCCTTACCCTTGATAAATTCTTACAACCCAAGCAATTGTGGGTTAAGGGCCTTGCTCAAGGACCCAACAGTGGCACCTTGGCAGAGGTGGGATTTGAACCCTGGACCTTCTGGGCCATAATCCAGTACCTTAACTTCTAGGCCACCACAGTCCCACTGTCAGGACCAAGGATTAATTGGATGCAGGTCTAGATCTGCAAATTAATACACAATTTTTTTAACAGACAGAACCAGCAGACAAACAACTGTTTAGATCGTGTCAGATAAACACCAACAGGCTTCCTAAATGTCAAAGTGCCAAGGGTGTACAATAGCCTGCTTACCTTGCTCAGTGACCTCTAACAACTGCACTAGCCACGTTGATTGGAGAAGGGACAAGAAATAAATACAGTGATTGGACAGACATGGGTCTGCTTGAGGAGCTGACAGCACCAGACTAGGATGTTTCTTGGGTGACGAAGATTTAGAGGTCAAAGAATATGTAACATTGATATTTACTCAATCTGACAGCTCTCACGGCCACTGGCTGTTCTAACAGCTGTCTTTTTCCTCTCGACTGAAGGTAGTTAAAAGGTATTCCTAAACCAGAATGGGCCTCCTGCTGAGCCAAGGTCTCTGCTGTAAGCTAATGGTCAAGGCAATGTTGAGATAAAAGGAAGAATGGCCGACAAGAACATATTTTTGGATATGAATGACAGTTCATAAAAAGCCAACAGAACCTGGTACTACTTGATCTAAACCAACGTTTCCACCAACAACATGAAAACACTCAAGACAAATTATGCATATAATTGTTTTAGGGTATTTACCCTGCTCATAGAAACCTTTTTTGAACAAATGAATCAATGAGTCAATGAGTGGGTTTACATGCACTTGAGAAATCAGATAATGAGAAACCTCCGGGTTTACATGACTCGGGCAGTAGTCAGATTTCTACTTTGCAACCAGCCAATACTCTCATAGAAATGTGTGACAGAAATCTTAATATCTACCGTATTTTTCGGGCTATAAAGCGCACCGGGTTATAAGACGCAATATCACTGATCGGCTGCTAACGGGTATATTTTCATACATAAAGCGCACCGGGTTATAAGGTGCATGAAATGAAACAAAACTCTTAAGTTCCCTCGGAAGCTCAGTTTGGTCTTTACCTGGCGCAGGGCGTCCTTCAAGCTTCCTCCCTTCCGTATCACTGATTCGTTAATGTTGAATTCTCTCATTTTCTCTCACAGCTTCTCTATGTCCATGTTGTCTGGCGTGACCGAATAGCGTTGTGTTTTGAAATCCGCTTCGAAAATTAATGAATGAATGCAGTACCCTAATGCTGAGCACATACCGTATTACTCCGCTTATGCTGGCGCACTGCGGTGGCTGTAAAGCTTTGTACATTCCGCATTAAAAAAGTTGGGGCACACCCTGATAATTTTCATAATGATTTTTTCTTCTAAATCATTGGTTGTCCAGCTCAGCAATTCAGGTAAATATATCATATAGCAGATGAACACCATGTGTATTTGAGAAGTGAAATTAAGTTTTATAGGTTTTACAGAAAGTGTGCAGTAAATTATTCAAACAAAAATTAGGCAGGTGCATAAATTTGGGCACCCCTTGTCATTTGAATACCCGTTTAGCCACTAATTGAACACAAAATGGTTTGTTTGGTAGCTCATTGACCCTTGATCTACATACACAAGTGAATCCAACTATGAGAAAGTGTGGTTACGGTGGCCAATTGGGAAGTTTTTCTCCTCTTTGCATCTTCTCTGAAGAGTGGCAACATGGGAGAGCCTCAAAACAACTCTCAAATGGCCTGAAAAACAAAGGTTGTTTCAACATCATGGTTCAGGGGAAGGGGAAAAGCTCCTCTCAGAAATTTCAGCTGGTCAGTTTCCACTGTGAGTCGAACATAGTGAGGCAATGGAAGACCACAGGTACAGTTCTAGTTAATTGGAATCTGCCCGAAGTGGCACAGACCAAAAAAATCTCAGATAGGCAGAGGCGAAGGATTGGTGAGAAACAGTCATAGTCAAGCCACAGACCACCTCCAAAGACCTACAAACCTCATCTTGCTGGGCAGATGGTGTCACACTGTTCATCGTTCAACTATTACACGCGCACTTTGCACTGAAGGAGATTGCTTCTGTATGGGAGAGTAAATGCAGAGAAGCTTTTTCTCAGACACGCCACAAAAAGAGTACCACTTGAGGTGTTCTGCTAAGCACATTTGGACAATCCAGCTTCATTTTGGAAATAAAGTTCTGGGTACTGGGATGAAACTAAAAATTGAGTTTTATTTTGGACATAACAAGGAGCTGGAAAAGAAAACAGGAATCCCAAGACAAACATTGCTACCCAAATCCCACACTAAAATTTGGTGGCGGGTTCCACTCATGCTGTGGGACTGTGTGCCAGTGCAGGGTCCTAAAGGAAATCTTGTTAAAAGTTGAGGGTTCGCATGGATTCCAGTTAAATATCTCCAGAGTCTTGAGAACAATGTTCAAGAATCAGTGACAAAAGTTACAACCGCGGCCAACGACCCAAAACCCTGCTCAAAATCTACTAAGGCATTCATGCAGAGGATCCCGTACAACCGTTTCTGGAATGGCCATCTCTCAGTCCCCAGACATTGAATCATTACTGAAAATGTGGGTTGTCCATGGCTCGGAAAACCATCAAACCATGACTGAACTGGAGTATGTTTTCTAAATGAAGAATGGTTCCAAAGCACCTGTCAACCAGAATCCAGACTGTTAAGCTGTAGGAAGCGTTTAATTTTTTTGTAGCGGCTGTTAATTTCTACAAAAGGAGGATCTACTAAATATTGATGTCATTTAAAGAAAAATCGTTGGGGTGCCCAAATTTATGCACCTGCCTAATTTTGTTTGAATATTACTTGCACACTTTCTGTAAATCCTATAAACTTCATGGTCACTTCTCAAATATCAACTGTGTTCATCTGCTATTATGATATATTTAACTCAAGTTGCTGATTCTGAACAACCATGATTTATAAACTAAAATCATGAAAATTATCAGGGGTGCCCAAACTTTTTCATACCATCTGTAAACTTACCAAGGCTGTGCTAAAACATTTTGACAGATTTATGAGCTCCGTTGTGTACCATCTACAATCGGTTCTAGGTCAGAAAGCACAACCAGAATTAATTCATACATTAGACGCACCGCATTTTAAGGCGCACTGTCGATTTTTGAGAAAGTCAAAGGATTTTAAGTGCGCCTTATGGTCCGAAAAATACGGTAATATAAAACAATCAAATAATTAATTTCATTGTGTATATACTGCATTTCAGAGTTTCCCCCAAAGTGCTCGATAGCTGTTTCGCTGCCTTTAATTCCACGGCATGTTTAATTCAGGTGTTTCCAGATCCCATGAGGAAAAAAAAAGCTAAAGTCAATGGAAAAAGAGGGCAAATAAAGCCAAGTTGTCAGATATTTACTGACCTGGCAACCGTGGAGGAACACTCGCGCACATGCACAGACTAAAAACACTGATAATAACTGCTATGGGTAATTTGATTTCTGGGGAAAAATCCAGCTCTCTTTATCGGATTTCTAGATCAGAGTATGCTGTATACATGACCACTTGAATAATCAGATAACTGCAGAAATCCAGCTGTGTTCGGATTATTGCATGGAAACACACTCGATGAAAAGACAAACACTAGGCAAAAGGGCACATTCTTCAGTAGATATCAAAACGGACGGAAGAGAAAGTTTGCTTGTGTGGATCAGTTTCACGCCAAAGATTAGCGAAACCATAAATGAGACGTGCACTAACATCTGAGGACTCATTCCACTTCCTCATCTTGCAGATTTCACAGAAGATAAATGTTACTTCAGCAATAATGCTATTTACTATGACTATTTACAACAGACACAAGGTTACTTCAAAATTAATCCTACATACTCAGATTGAGCCAATTTAGCACAATCAAATAACCTAATGTCTTTGGTCTATGGGAGGAAACCGGAGCACCATGATTAAACCAACGCAGAAACTGGGAGGACACACAAACTCCACACAGGCGAAGTCTGTGGTCAGGATCGAACCAGGGATGCTGGAGCTGTGAGCTGACCGCGATAACCGCTGCGCCACCACGCCACCTGTCTGAGGTCACGATTATGACCAAAGCCTGTAAATCTTAAGACAGTAATTATTGAAAGTAAATGTGAGCAGTCACTGGCTATGCTCGTGCAGCTTAATAATCTGTTAATATTAAGATCAATAGCTCAGTCGGAACAGATGGCACCTCAAGTTAGAATAATGTGATTGAGGCCAATTGGAACGCTTCTAGCAAATTGAATGGGGCGAGTAATACTTTCAATAATCTGTTCATTGGAGAATACTAGCATCTGTATCAGTTTGCATAATAATAGAACTCTATTAGGACCCTCTGAGCATGTGCGAAATGTATCACAATGCACACACAGGAATTCAGCCATGGGGGGGGGGGGGGGGGGGGGAAAGTTTCAGGGAAAAAAAAAAATCAGAAGTGGATGGTAGAAAAGTGTAATTGTTTTTGCAACGGGTACTGCAACAAATTGGTTGTACATACTCTGTTCTCTAATGGTCAGGACCCCCAAAGAACCATCTCTATTTGGGTGGTGGATCAGACACAGCAGTGCTGCTGGAGCCATGCCTGTGCCGGACACAGGACTCCGTTCACTCACTCTCCACTTTATTAAAGACATTCACAGCATTGCTCCACCTTGTAAAGTCAGAGACAGTAGCTCATTTGTTGTTGCACTGTTTGCATTAGTCATCCTCTAATCCCTGCTCACAGGATACTGCCTACAGGATGCTGGTGGCTGGACATTTTTGGCTGGTGAACTATTTTCAGTCCAGCAGTGACACTGAGGTGTTTAAAAACTCAAGTAGCACTGCTGTGTCTGATCTACTCGTATCAGCACAACACACACTAACACACCACCACCAATGATAATGCAGTGCTGAGAATGATCCACCACCCAAATAGTACCTGATCTGTGGGGGTCCTGACCAGTAGAGAACAGAGTAAAGGGGGCTAAAAGTATGTAGAGAAACAGATGGAACATTCTGTAATTGTAGAACTACAGTACAGTGACCACTAAAAGTAGAAAAATATAAATGCCTAAGGCTTTTCCCCAGTACAGCAAATGTAGTCAGAGTATCTACATTAGTATTTGGTAATAGAATGAGCTTGCTGAGCAGATACACAGACATAGGATGCTAATATTAAGTCAGGTCCCCAGAAAACATGACACTTAAAACTTTGCTTGAATGATGAGTTCTAAGATCTCATGGTAATAGCCTGTCTACACATTCAAGAGACCATAAATCTTCCCTGAGAAAAAGGAGAAAGCAATCAGGTGGGGAGAGGTCTATGAAAATGTGCTCGTCGCATATTTCGGCAAGTCTTCCCACCCACCACTTAAAATGATTAAAGGTAAAAGGCATTCTTTCCACACATACCCAAGTGAAACGGATACAGATTTTAGCCTTGGAGGACTTTATTTACTCTTGAACACTTGAGTCGCAATTGTCAGGGTCACAAAGTGGATGTCAGATCCAGGTCTGTCACAAAACAACAAGCACCTGTGGTGAACAGATCCGTCTCTGATGCTACACTCACAGACATAAGAAATGAACATTCGCCGTGTCTGTCCCCGTTTCTGAATAGATAAGAATTGAAGTCGCAGTGATTTACATATTTGAACCCTCTGTCCACTCTGTCTACTCCCACATCCATAGCAAAGATTTGACTTTGGTAATAAGATGCAATCCAGGACACCACTTAATGCAGAACTGCTCACCACTTACTCTATTAGCAATTATCTCCACTACTAATTGCTTTAAATGCCTCTTATCCTTAGTCCATTTCACTTTGAGATTACATTTCTGAGAGGTGTATCTACCTATGTAGTTCATTTCTATTCCATTAGAAAGCCTCAACGAAAAGGCTGCAATATCAGTTCCAAGATGGATCAAATAATCTCACTGTATATTCTTCGAAGGTTACCACACCTGTGAACACTAATATTATACACTTTAACATCACTATATTGTGCTACCAATGGAATTTTTAAGTTTTAAGTGTGTATACACGTGGGCAATATGACGATATTTTATCGTACTGTGATAAATCATGATAGATGCTTTTCTGAGCATATCGAGGATATATAGGACCAACTGCATGTTTCATTATAAAGAGTTGAATTAGTCCTGTTTAATTGGATGAAGATAAAAATCACTTTACTAAGTATGGGATAATATTTGAACGGTAGCTTTTAAGAGTCTCTCGCTACTGATCATTTACATTTACAGTATTTAGCAGACCCCTTATCCAGAGCGACTTACAATTGGTACACTCTTACAATCCAAGCAATTGTGGGTTAAGGCCCTTGCTCAAGGACCCAACAGTGGCAGCTTGGCAGAGGTGGGATTTGAACCCTGGACCTTCTGGTCCATAGTCCAGTACCTTAACCACTAGGCTACCACAGTCTACTGATGCATTTTGTCTGCGATCATTGAGATCCATCATGATAAATATCATGTATCGTGAAAATGTCTAATTATCGTGATATTTTTACCATATCGCCCATCCCTACTACAAATTATGTCCACCTTGCCAAAGATAGCTTAGTGTTTTTGCTAAGGCTTAAAACCCTCCTAACTTACTTGTTAATATCGCAATAAAAAATTATTTTTTTTAAAATCAACAAAACATGCAATGTAACAGAAGTGTGCCCAAACTTTTACATGCAACACTAGAGAGCAGGTATGCAGACAGAGAAATGAACAATGAGAGGAAACAAAAGAGGATTAGGAGGGGAAGACAAAATGTACAGAGAGAGAATTCAGACAGAAAAAACAAGCTTGCACAGATGACATTGAGAGGGGAAAATAAAGGGAGACGCAAGAGGCCAAAATTGGACCTTTGTCCTCTTTGTTCGGAAGCATCTCCATGTTACTTTCAGAGCGAAAGGACACTATACCTGATAGTTCTTTCCCTGCACTATGGTCAGGCTTACACCAATAATGGATGGGCTTTAATGAGTAATGGATGCTCTAAAATGTATAAAACATAAAAACCCTTCATATTAGATACACAATGTCTATCACCTTGATGAACCTGAAACAAGTCTGCTGCCGACAGACAAACCAATATTCGTACAGAGGATGTGAATCTCACAAGCTGCGCTAAACTCGCTTTCATAATCCATCATTCTAAACCTGCCACAAAAAGGAACAAAACAATAAAAGGCTTTATCCCCTTAGTCCCAGTTTCCAGTTGAGGGTTGTGGTATAAGAGGCTTTAGTGATATTTTTAATTATTAATTAGAAGTTTAAAAGATTTAAGGCATTGTGTGTTGGGGTTGTCTGTTAGGGAGCGTTTCCATTAGGGAGTTAAACATGACTCTTCCACTCCTTCAGCTTGAGGCAGATTATGCTTACCTCATAGAGGAGTAATGTGGGCTGTATCTGAATATAACTTCTTACGAAGCGTGACTGCAGTGTGGCAGCAGTAGTGTACTGGCCATGTTGCCTTGCTTGTGAGTGTGTGTTAATCAGACATGCTCCAAAGATGCACAGTTCTCATGCTCCCTCACGTCCTATTTAAACAGAATATGATTACGAATTTCAAAAACTCATGTGAAGCTGTTTATGAACCTTGGGGACTGCATTACATCTATGCCAAGCACATGTATGCATTATTTCCTGTCTGCTATTAAAAACTTCTTCCCTTCATGTACTTTGGGAATGTCTTATCTGATTTAGACTTTAACAGCACAAGAGGTCAGTAATTTTTATGCCATTCTACAATATCACATTTCTACTCTTTTGACAAACTGTTATATTGTCTTAGACAACCCACTTGTATTAGATCCCAAACAAGCACTGGTGTTCTGGAGGTGAAAGTTCTGAAGTTATAATTAGGTTCTTCTGGCTTTAGAACTGGGCTGCGGATCGGTCTTACACCAAATAGAACACTGTCTGCATTTGATTGGGTTGGTGTGAATAAATCAACTGTGGGAGCAATTGTAAGAAAATGGAAGACATACAAGATAATTGATAATCTCCCTCGATCTGGGGTCCCATGCAAGATCTCATCCTGTGGGGTCAAAATGATCATGAGAACGATGAGCAAAATCCCAGAACTACACGGAGGGACCTGATGAATGACCTGCAGAGAGCTGGGACCAAAGTAACAAAGGCTACCATCAGTAACACACTACGCTGAGAAAGACTCAGATCCTGCAGTGCCAAGCGTGTCCCCCTGCTTAAGCCAGTACATGTCCAGGCCCGTCTGAAGTTTGCCAGAGAGCATATGGATGATCCAGAATAGGATTGGGAGAATATCATGTGGTCAGATGAAACCAAAATAGAGTCGTTTAGTAAAAACTCGACTGGAGAAAGAAGAATGCTTAGTTGCATCCCAAGAACACCATACCTACTGTGAAGCATGGGGGTGGAAACATCATGCTTTGGGGCTGTTTTTCTGTAAAGCTGACAGGACGACAGATCCGTGTTAAGGGAAGAATGAACGGGGCCATGTATCGTGAGATTTTAAGCCAAAACCCTCTTTCCATCAGTGAGAGCATTGAAGATGGAACGTGGCTGGGTCTTCCAGCATGACAATGATCCCAAACACACCGCTCGGGCAACGAAGGAGTGGCTCCGTAAAAATTATTTCAAGGTCCTGAAGTGGCCTAGCCAGTCTCCAGACCTCAACCCCATAGAAAATTTGTGGAGGGAGTTGAAAGTCCGTGTTGCCCCAAAACATCACTGCTCTAGAGGAGATCTGCATGGAGGAATGGGCCAAAATACCAGCTACAGTGTGTGCAATGTTACAACAGTTACTTATTGACTGTTTTAATGGGTATAATAATCTTGGCCAGGTAAAATAGAGTATCAACGTCTTGTTAAAACACATTGGCTTGCCATATCATCATTTTCAGTACAAGTGATTAGTTTGACGGTTTTTGCAAAAACCTCTCAGGGCAGATTGTGGGGACAGTTTAATCATTCACAGTGTAAATTCATCAGATCTCTAACCCCTATTATGACCACAGCCGAGCATATGCAAGCGATACATACATTTCAATTCTGCCCCTTCTTTGTCACTTGTTAAAGGTGTGCCCTTGGACTGATTTAAGGTTGGATACTACTTTAAATACACTTCCTCTATGTCACTTTGAATAAATGGGCCTGTAATATGACTTAATGTAGCAGGAATTTATGCAGAAATCCTGAAGAAGCCAAAGGGTTCACAGACTTCGCAGTACATTAATCAGTGAGTCTGAGTAAATTAGGAATCATTTACTTACCTAGGTGGAGAATACAGC
The DNA here is from genome assembly GCA_025084515.1 of Ancistrus triradiatus. Classification (NCBI taxonomy): domain Eukaryota; kingdom Metazoa; phylum Chordata; class Actinopteri; order Siluriformes; family Loricariidae; genus Ancistrus; species Ancistrus triradiatus. The sequence continues at coordinate 460,270 of JAJAGP010000149.1, read as the reverse complement.
ATCCAGAGAAGATCACATTACAGAAAGATGGGGAGGGGAAGAGAGAGAATAAATTCTGATTAGTGTCATATTAAACAGGCACAAAAACCATCTGCATTTTAGTACCATAAATTACATAAATGACAATAGTAATGAATCATTTGTGCAAGTCACTGAAACAACCATCCTGCTTCACTCAGTCCAATGACGTATCCTCTTTCAAAGTCTGTTACCTGGGCAAAATGTCTGAGTACATCGTAAAGGCATGTCTAGCAGTTAATCTCTCATCATGAAGTACACTACCCAAAAGTAGCCTCTGAGAGCCTTTTTATAGGGTACCTGGGGAAGCACATTTCTGCCCTTGTGGCAAAACCCAGTGTCTAATCATTTACATACCAGCAATCTATCTGGGCAGGGTTTTGTTTTTTTGGCCAGTGAGTGAGTGTATATAAGTGCTGGGCGATATGGCCAAAAATTTGTATCACATTTAAGTATTCTGCCGGTTTCACGGTATATTGTTTGTCCCAGGGGGATTGTTGGGGGGGATAACGGCCTTTTCTATAGGTGTGTATCTTACTCTACTGTCAGGAGTAAATAGAATGAATATTATAGCTTCCATGAGACATGGTTGTGTTCAAAATGGATAACAAAGCCCTTTGTAGTGTCCCTAGTCCATCATCGGTAATGCGGTATTTAGGGAGACTATCTAGTTGACTAGCTAAGTAGCACTTAAAGACAGCCGAAATCTATAACACTTCCTTCTCATCCTGTCAGCAAACAAACCCTTAAACATGTCTCTTAAACAAACCATTGAGTGCCTGAAACTTTGAATTATGAACTAACCTGAACTGAATTATGAATTAGTTAGTAACAGCACTGTGCTGGTCATGTGTGTTTGACCGGCACAGAATCAGTTATATGAGACCGGCTGAAGCCGATCACGCTAAAACCGGCCGAATCCGTTTTATATGAAAATAATGAAGGCTTTGATTACTATAAGGTTTACTTCGCCCCACAACATTACACAAATCAGAATGCATCAAACAGTTGCCGAATGTAAACAGATTTTATTGTGCAACCTACAACGTCTTAAAACAGAGCTTACAAGAGAGAAGTGCCCTTTTCTGGCTGATGTATTTTCCCTCTGGAAAGACATACCCTGAATTCTGTGGGTTAATCATTACTCTAAACCAGTCTCCAGAGTTACTGTGTTCATAATGTGGTTCTTCTTTTGCATCTCCAATCACTTTATAATCCAGTTCTATGTTCTGTTCGTTAGCCTTTCCCAGTTGTTAACAGACTCTTTCTAGGCCGTGATGCACGTTATGCTACCTGGCTAGCGAGCTTTACCCAGATACCCACATACTCAGTGACCCTTTAGCGACTGACCACGTGCATGTTTGTGGGTTTGTTTATTAGGTTTATTTAATATCACCATCATTGTCCATTTCAGAAACAGACTGAAATGTTACAAGGTTACATCAAGACAAGTCATATATCCATATACACCAGCACATGTAGACACAAACTACACAGGTCTGTGAAGTACAAGCCAGGAATCATAAATGCAGTTAATCATTTATGATTAATAATAAAAATGCAGTATATCAAACCAAACCAGCATCTTCGAAAGGCATTTGATTAAAAAGTTCAAACAAGGGTTACTTAGTAGCCTTAGAGTGTATTATTAAATTAAATGATGATCCCATCCCTGACTGAAAGCATCTGTATATTAATTAAGTCTGTTTGCACATAACCAATAACTAACCAGTTTTCATCTGGAGAATAGGTCAGACACCACCTCAGGGATTGTGGGAAACACCCTAATTAAGCAAGGCATAAAAAGCAGGCAGCACTGCTAAGTATAGCTGACAGAAAAGCAGCAGTCCTCTAGTCCCTCCCTTAGGGGAATGCGTCTGACCCGCTATGACAAGTGTCAAATATAGAGCCTCCGGCAAGGTATGCACGGAGAGAGGGAAGTAGAAAAATGAGAGGAAACTAAGGAGAAAAAAGAAAACAAGTCCAGGCAACGCTGTGTTTTTCCTCAGCTTGGCCAGAGAGCGAAAGCACATGCACATGATGTATTCACAGTGCCTGCCTGCCACATTAGCAGTCTGCAAGGATACTGCTTAGGTGCTGATGTGTGACTCAGTGTATGAGCTGCTAATGTGGCCATCTTGTGTGTGTGCGCATGCCTGAGTGTTCAGCATGGACTATACTATATAGCCCAGGAGTCAAACACTGAATAACCAATGACTCATCATTTCATCCATATTACAGCAGCTCCAAGTGAAATCCTTTTAAACAATACATTTTCACCCACAAATTGACCAGCGAGTTGCTGGATAGGGACAGTCAAAAATCCCACTTACACTGGCATGGTCAAGACCTAAAAGAATTCCATGGGAATTACCAGCTTGTGTATGAAAAAGCTGACAAGGAAGGATGTGCTGAAAGCTCTTAAGAAGGGTGACTTAGATCAACAGGAGGAGCTTAAACACAAAGAAGTAATGTCTGCCAAATCAAGCCACTCGTGCCAAGGACAGAATTCTTCATTAAATGAACAGCAATGTAAAATATCAGCAAACAAACTGTATAAGATTTTTACACGTTACCTGTGTAACTGGTCTTTTGTGGCAAACGTGCAAGTAAGTGCAACACGATTAGTTACTGTTTGAAGACTTGAAGGTAACATCTCAGGCTGTCAGGGCGAAATACGTTTTATATTCACGCATGCTGTTTACAAAAGAAGGCTAACGCATTGTGGGGGTTTGGGAGATTGCTGCAAAAAAAAGGGGGGGAAATTAAATACTACAAATAGGAATCAGTGATGTTAGAAAGAAGCGACTGTTTAACTGCCAAGTGCAATGAACTAATAGGAGTAACATTGCTTATGCCAATGCACACAAAAGCTCCTTTGAGCAGTTAATTATCTAAAAACATACATCTGTCATCTTGTATGTAATCACTGTCTACGAGGATGTATCTGTTCTGTGAATAAACGCAGACGGCTTTGCAAGATAAGCCAATAAGCCACAGGTTCAACTCCTTAACACCAAGATTTAGGAAATTCCCACATCAGACTGCATTACGATTAGACTCACTAACCAGTGGTACAACAGGCTAGTGGGAACAAGTCTCACTGCTTTCCTGAACCTACTTCAGTACAAGCTGGCCACTGCACCAGTGGAAAGATGGTGTATTAGTCGCTGTATTTCTTTATGCATGTTTCTTTTCATAATAACGAGCACTAAGCATAATTAGCATTTCTACTATAAAAACTAAAGATCTGACAGTGTTTGTATGACTCCAGAAGGTTCCGTATAAAGTTCACAGAGGATTGCTGGGCTAATGGACATGGCAGTTACAAAGGAGAGACTAAACAGACTCTCTGGTTTCCGCTGCTTTGAGGATGTGTTGTCTACTGGTGAGTGAAAGGTCTGCCATTTACAGCAAGATCAAGAAACCAGGGAAGGAGAGGGAGGCAGACGGAGTGGAGGAACACCAAAGAGACAGAAAATGAGGGGAAACTGAGGCTGACCAAGCCAAAGAGAAAATCTAATCGTTGAGGTATTCTCTGGTTTATGAGCTAAACCCTAAGCACTGACCATCACGGTCTAGAGAGAGAACTGCATGTGGTGAGAAGACATTTTATATTCTCCTTCCGTCTTTCTCATGTCCTTTTCTATCAAGCAAGAGAAGTGGAAAGAGCACTTGCAGTTCGAGATATTTCCATAGATGAGGCTCACTGAAGTTTTTCTCAGCTGGAGCTCACCACAAAGAATCCAGAGTCCAGAGTCAGCCATGAACACATCATCTAACTACTCACCAGCATTCAACACCAGAACATATGAAGCAATCACATACTGATATCAACTGTTTACATACCAATAAATATAGGACATGCAGCAAAACACAGCTTTTATCTTGTGTAATATAGATAGCTGGATGGGCATTGAAGTTTAATGACCAAATTTGGATATTTAGAAGAATAGCAGATTATTAAATACCTCAGCGGAACAAAAACCCCTTTTGCTTAAAAGATAATGGATTTGATAATCCTCCAAGCAACTTAAGTAAACAAGCTGGTTAAAAAGAAGCGGGATGAGATTTACAGTACATAACCTGTGCGGTGGATATAATAAAATCCACCCACAGCAAGCGTTAAACTGATTTAAATACTTGCATTAAGACAAGCATTGCATCATGCAGACATTACACTATTCAGGTTTTTGTTGATTTACTTAAAGTAATGGAGCACTGAAATATTTCTAAGCAATAGTATTCTCTACATAGGGGGACTTTTCACTCAATCTGCTACACAACTATTTAAGTCTAGGCTAAAGACATACCTATTTACGCAGGCTTTTGACTAGATTTAGACCAGGTTGCATGGCTTGAGTTGCTGGGGCCGGAGTCTGGAGTCATGTCTGGCCTGCCTGCCTTGTCGGCTTGCCGGGAGTGTCGAGTGGGCGGTCTGGCTGAACTGGGCTTCGGTCCTCGTGATCTTGACTCATGCATCCTTGCCTTAGAATAAGGGCAGAGCTGGTGGTTCATAGTCAACGAGCCTTTTGCCTATGGTGATCAGAGAAGTTGGGTTGCTGTCTTCTGCCGCTCGTGGGGGTTGCAATGTCTCATGTGATCCTCTTGGGCTGTGTGTTTTCCTACCAGTTCTCCTCTTTATAGCTATGCTGCTATAGCTAATGCTGCCGGGGTCCTCATGCTACACTTTGGTCATCAGTGATTGACATGGCATCAGTGATTGCTAATAAAACACTGTGATCCTTAATCAACTAATTACATTTTCTGTTTTCTCTATCCGAGCTGTGTTCCGGCAGTTTCCGCCCCCCCACAACATGATGTTTTCATCTGATGGAGCTCCCTGTTCATAATTCACATTTTATTCAGACCATGAAAACTCATGACTGTAGTTTCGCTCTTAGATTTTATCATCTACGCCGCCCAAGGAGGTTGGGTCCCTTTTTGAGTCTTGGTCCTCCCAAGGTTTTCTTCCTAGAACTAGGGAGTTTTTCCTTGCCACTGTCACCCTAGGCTTGCTCAATTTGGCATTGGACGTAGTTATTAGGAGATAATCTAAACTTGTAAAGTTGCTTTGAGACAATGCTCCATTGTAAAAAGCGCTATATAAATAAATCTGACTTGACTTGACTTCTAATAGAATGGCATTTATTCAAATAGAAATATATTGTTTTGTAATTGACTCTTACAAATACATTCTATTCAAACTGCTACTTCATGTAAACAAGCAAATCCAAAAGTTTTTGACAGTTAAAAACAGTAATAGCAATGTCACTTTGCATGCAGTAAGAAATTTATCATTGTAAGTAATATCAATTTATCACAAACTATTTTCTTTGTTGAAAAAAAACCACTATACTAAGAATCAGACTGAGTTCATTTTCAGTAATTATTTTAATAATGGTGAGGCAGCGGTTAGCGTCGCTACTTCATAGATCCAAAGATCCTGGTCTGGACTCCACCTGTGTGGAGTTTGCATGTTCTCCCTGTGCCTGTGTGGCATTTACATGCCGTTTGTGACTTTTGATTTACATTTTTAAAATGGAACCAATTACATAAATAGTAGACCATAATGTAGTGTCATACATGCATTTACAGTACTTCATAATCGCATTTAAACATGGGGACTTCTAGATTTTCAGTAAAGTCCAATTTAAAAACAATGTTTTTAGTCTCAGATCATTTTACATAAGGATCGAGGCAGGAATCCCAGTCATCAGACAGAAGGCGGCCTCAGGTAGACAACATGTCTCCATGAAAGGCTACTGCAAATGCACTCAAGCCTTGGGCAATATGAAATGAATTCCACTTCAGCTCTTGAAACCCAGTCCTGAAAATCACCCCCGCTCAGGCAGCAGTCACCTCCGAGTTAGGATTCCTGTTCTCAGATTAAAATCGCTTAAACTAGTTGAATAACACTCTCGGCCATTTAATAACTGATATTTGTAAAGGCTCAATTTCCAGATGAAATTGCAAGAAGCGACACAGTTGAGTGACTGCAGTCAAAGCTTATATCCAGAGACCACCAGAATGACCGGATTCTCATATGTACTTGTAGAGCAAGTTCACAATCCACAGTTTCTGCCTTGGGAAAACACAATTCACCACAGAAGGTGAACTGACAGCTCAGGCATTACGTTTGTGTTGAGATAAAAGTGTTGAGGGGAAGCAGGAGTGCGCAATCAGACACTTCCACACTTCCTACCAACTGATTTCCAGTCACTGATCGCGGCAAACAGCAGCGACATGTTGCTGAGCACAGGCAAGAGACCGAAATAGCAGTTCAGTGAAACAGTATGTGATTGTGGTAAGGATATCATGTGTATGTAGTTGGCTTTGAGAAAGCTTGTGGATTTAGGGAATTGCTCAAGATCAACAGGTTAGGTGACTGCAGAATCAGGATTACATGACCAGACGTAGAGCTGACCATCTACCAGTGGAGATTTGGCTATAGCGAGATCTTTTGAGCTGTGTTGTAAACATGCCAATGCGATTAAACACAGATTAACTGAGCTGAAGTGATTAAAACAATTTATATGGCAGCGAGACAAGGAAGTGGAGCAGTGAGAGATATTGATTTTATCACAGCGCTGATCCCAACTGAACACGAGGAGCTGTAATTAAAAAGAGTGCAATAGACACTGGAAAAAACACTCTTGAAGCAGTGAAATGTATTGGAAGGCCTTACAAGTGAGTACAAGGCATATGGCTTTAAATACATGTCTAATAGTCAGAAGAAGCACTTCCGCACTCTTCCAGTGCTCTGATAAGACAGTCATATTTCTAACATTTAGTAGTTTAACTTATCAAAAGCAATGTATCATGGTTACAATCCAAGGGTGTACCCACACTAAGCAATACGTACAGCGCGGTTCGTTTGGATAGTGGGAGTGCTCTGAATCGTGCTTGAAAGAGTTGGGCCCCGAGTGTGATTCACTGGACTCGTGCACGGTACTTTTGTCGCCACGATACGCGCTCACACAGCACAGCACCTCATGATTGTACATATACGTCAGGTAATCACATACCTTTGTGCCTTTCTTTGCTTTCGTTTTGTGCCCGCTGACACAGCCCGAATACACCTTATAATAAGTGCTTTGATTATGCAGCGCACTGTGTTTCGGCTTCTCGTGCTGCACAGTGGACTTTATGCTTGTACTTGCTTCTATGCTTATGCTTTTTAGCCTAGTGGTTAAGATACTGGACTATGGACCAAAAGATCCAGGGTTCAAATCCCACCTCTGCCAAGCTGCCACTGTTGGATCCTTGAGCAAGGCCCTTAACCCACAATTGCTTGGACTGTAAGATTGTATCAATTGTAAGTCGCTCTGGATAAGGGCGTCTGCTAAATGCTGTAAATGTAAACTTGCAAGGTGGCTTTTTGTTTCACTTTGTGCGCGCTGACACAGCCCTAATACGCTGTGTAATAAATGCACTGATTATATAACGCGCTAATTTTTGGCTTAGCACACTGGACTAAATGAATGTACCGTATTTTTCGAACCATAAGGCGCACTTAAAATCCTTTAACTTTCTCAAGAATCGACAGTGAGCCTTAAAATGCGGTGCGTCTAATGTATGAATTAATTCTGGTTGAGCCTTCTGACCTAGAACCGATTGTAGATGGTACACGGCGCTCATAAATCTGTCAAAATGTTTTAGGACGGCCTTGGTAAGTTACGAAGCTTATGGCAACCGTAGTGCGCAGCATAGCGGAGTAATACGGTATGTGCTTCAGCATTAGGGTACGTGCATTCATTTATTTATTTTCGAAGCGGATTTCAAACCCAACGCTATCGGTCACGCAGTACAACATGGACATAGAGCAGCTGCGTGAGAATTCAACATTAACGAGTCAATGATACGGAAGTGGAGGAAGCAAGAAGACGCCCTGCGCCAGGTAAAGCTTCCGACGGAAGTTTTGTTTCATTTCATGCGCCTTATAACCCGGTGCGCTTTATGTATGATAAGCCTTATAATAAATGTAGTGATGTGACGCACTGATTTCCGGCTTCTCCTGCTGCACATAAGAAGATTTTTACGGAGGAAACTGTGTGACAGCGCACACAACAGTCACCCGATCACATATGTACAACCATGAAGCGAGTGCTAGCAAGGGCGCGAATGGTTCAAACGCGCTGTGGTGCGGTTCAAGGCAATTGTGCCCAGTATGAGTACACCCTAAGAAATGGAGGGGCCTTGGCAGTGCTGAGACTTGACTCTCAACCTTCGGGTCAGCTGGCAAGCACCTCAGCCACTGAGCCACCACAGCTGTGTGCTAAAAAGTCAGTCAGTTATTGGGTTTTTAATGCCGAGACTGCCCTTGGGCCTTCTTCACAACAAGAGCATTTAGTTAGCATGGGAACTGGGTATAGGACATTTGGAGTGGTGCGGTCGACAGATGTAACGTTGCTACATTTGTTTTTTTCAGGTTTGTTATAGCCTGGAAGTTGAGCCGTTTCTTAGCTTTGTTGTTATTGATAATAATCCTAATGGTAAGTGCTATAGATAACTGGACTCTCTTTTGACAGTGCGAGTTTAAACAGTAAAGTAAAAGAATCACAGAGCTGGACTAGTTTTGCAGTGTCTTGTTTGTTTATTCTACAAATATTAATTTGACTATAGTGTGATATAAAATTTAGGCTGTATCACTTTTCGTAGCGTGATTCCTACAGGGGAGAACTCAAGAGGAGAACACAAACAATGAGTATCATAAAGTATCATAAAGAGTACCAAAGTCAGATCTATTTATATAGCGCTTTTTACAATGGAGCATTGTCTCAAAGCAACTTTACAAGTTTAGATTATCTCCTAATAACTACGTCCAATCCCAAATTGAGCAAGCCTAGGGGCGACAGTGGCAAGGAAAAAACTCCCTGAGTGTTATAGGAAGAAACCTTGGGAGGACCAAGACTCAAAAAGGGACCCAACCTCCTTGGGCGGCGTAGATGATAAATCTAAGAGCGAAACTAAAGTCATGGAGTCAAAGTTCGGAATAAAATGTGAAGTATGCACATCGGCATTAAGTGGCCCGGGTATGGTGGGGCTGGAGCTGATGACGGAAGCAGCTTGGGTGGAGCTGCAGCGGATGAACATCATGTGGGGCTGGAACTGGTACCGGAACACAGCTCAGAGAGAAAACAGAAGATGCAATTAGTTATTGATTAAGAGCACAGTGTCTATTAACAATCACTGATGCCATGTCAATCACTGATGCCAAGTGTAGCATGAGACCCCGGCAGCATTAGCTATAGCAGCATAGCTAGAAAGAGGAGAACTGGTAGAAAACACAGCCAAGAGGGATCACATGAGACATTGGCAACCCCACGGGAGGCAGAAGACAGCAACCAACGTCTCTGATCACCATAAGGGCTCTTTGACTATGAAACCCCCAGCTCTGCCCTTATTCTAAGGCAAGGATGCACGAGTCAAGATCACGAGGACCGAAGCCAGTTCAGCCAGACCGCCCACTCGACACTCCCGGCTAACGGACAAGGCAGGCAGGCCAGACATGACTCCAGACTCCGGCCCCAGTGACCCAAGCCATGCATCCTGGTCTAAATCTAGTCAAAAGTATAAAAAGTATCATACAAAGTAACTTTATATCCTCTTTTACACTCATAACGCAGGTAATTACCAGTTACTCCTACAGCCTTAACAATGTAATTTACCTGATTTCACAAAAGTGTAGTTTCACATTGTATGACATAAATCTCAATGTCCATTAAAACAGATTTGTTAGACTTTAGGCTTTCGCTCAACGCACTAGTGATTCATGGATGAATCACAAATTAGACTGTGACAAGCATGGACGTTATACCATCTCGGTTTTCATGTGAAAGAAATGAGTTTGTCTTTATAATTCGAGTCTGATGCATCGTGTAAGTAGTTTTTACAGACTGCCATATTGGGGAGGATTACACTGTCTTTCAAATATAACAGTGTGTAGCAATAATGCCAGATCACTTATAGCTTATACAAATATTTTTGTATAAGGGGTTCATGCTTTTCCTGAAGTGTTAAGACAATTTGGGGCAATCTTCCATCAAAACCAAAGAAAAGGAAAGTACTGAGCCTTATTTGAATTGGATTAGTTTAACAGTGGGACATCTGTGATTGAATTTTAACTCGTCTCCTCAGAGATAACACTTGCAATCGAAAGGTAATCCAATTCCTGCAGCAAGAGCCAGTTTATAGTAGGTTGTATTCTCTGTAATAGTTTATAGTAGGTTGTATTCTCTGTAATCTCTGGATGCTCGGGTCACATGTGACTGACTGAAAGACTTGTTATTGTTCGGGGAAAACAATGTCCATCTGTTTCTCTACATACTTTGTTCATCCTCCTTACTCTGCTCTCTAATGGTCAGGACCACGACAGTTCATTATTTGGGTGGAGGATCATTCTCAGCACTGCACTGACATTGACGGAGTGGTGGTGTGTTTATGCTGTTATCACTTGATCAAACACAGCAGTGCTGCTGGAGTTTTACCACACCTCATGGTCCCCACAAACTGTGCAGCAACAACTGAGCTACTGTCTCTGACTTTACATCTACAAGGTGGAGCAATATGGTAGATGTGTCTAATAGAGTGCACAGTGAGTGAACACAGTGTTTAAAAACTCCAGCAGCGCTGCTGTGTCTGATCCACTTGTACCAGCATAACACACACTAACACCACCACCACCACCACATTAGTGTCACTGCAGTCCTGAGAATGATCCACCATCCAAATAGCACCTGATCTGTGATGGTTCTGTGGGAGCCCTGACCATTGAAGAACAGAGTAAAGGGGACTACCAAAGAAACAGATGAAAGAAACCAATGGAATACAGTCTGTAACTGTAGAACTATAAAGTGCATCTATATGGTTAGTGGAACTGAAAATAACAATGAGTGCAGAAATAAGGAAGTATACTTAATAAAATGATTGGTGAGTGTATAACCCGCACTCGCAGCTCCGTCCTTTACTGTCGGGGCTACGCATTCACTGTGGTAGTCCTGGCCAGGTTCACGGCAAACATGCTGGACCCCATCTGAGACTAACACATTTATCTTGGTCTCATCTGAATGTGCTTCCAATATTCATCAGGCTTCTTTTCATGTTCTTTAGCAAAGTTTAATCTTGCAGTTTTGTGCTGAGGAATAAACAAGGGTTTTTTCTCTTGGATGTTGTCCATAGGGGTTGTCCTCCCCATTGTCTGATCTGTCACAGAAACTCTTATTTCTATTGATAACCCCTGTGCCAAGTCTGAAGCACTTGCCCATCTGTTTTTCAGAGCTATAATGTGCAAGTAGTGCACTGTCCTTGGCGTCATTTTAGAAGGATGGCCACTGTGGCTCTGATTAGTCGTACTACGATTTTTTCTATACCTCCTGATTACTGCTCTAACTGTGTTTTTACTCATTTTCAGGTCGCAGCAGATCTTGTATCCTGTTCCATCTTTCAAAACAAAATCAGCTTCACAATCTGATTTTTCAGTTCCTCTGGAAATTCTTTTCCATGTGGAGCCATGATGCAGACATGCAGATAGACATGGCTCATAGGACCAGAATTTTGAAAGTTCTGATGTTCACAGGTCATTTTATAACCATGTTCATGCAATTATGCTAATTGGAAATCACAGATGTACTCCATTTTGTTTCAATGATCACAACTTGTGTATCGGTGATCACTGGTGTATTCACTTTTGTTGCATTGATTTTCTACTTTAGAAAGACTAAGTTGAAAATGAAGGCCTCAAAGTATTTGTTTTTGGTTGGTTATTAGTGAGTGGCAAAAGTATGTGAACTTTTAGGATTAGCAGTGTATCATGGCACAAACAAAGGAGGGTTGTAAGGAGAAAGCGACTGCTCTCCAAAAAGAACATTGCTGCTCGTCTGCAGTTAGCTAAAGATCACGTGGACAAGCCAGAAGGCTATTGGAAGAATGTTTTGTGGATTGATGAGACCAAAATAGAACTTTTTGGTTTAAAAGAAAAGCATTATGTTTGGAGAAA
>JAJAGP010000149.1:308743-448154 GCA_025084515.1 Ancistrus triradiatus | reverse complement strand
CTGTATTTAATTAATCTTTTTATAGAACTGTTACACCAATTAGCCAATAATTATGGAATTGAATGTACATAGTGCATCCTGGCCTTCTATGACTATAGGGATATGTCAATGTGTTTGTGCTATTGAGTCTCTCATTAGCACCAGCTCTTTTCACTTCTAATGAAGCTTGTCCATTGTGTGTTGTACCAGAGCACCACTCCCATCCAATAAACATCTAGTATGATTAATTACAGCCTCCACTTCCCCTTCACTGCTCCTCTCCTCACATATACACTGCTGGAGGGGAAAACGGTTCCACATCCCTAGAGACTGGTCTGGTGTGGGAAATTGAACATTTTTCAAGCATGAATATCAATAGTTAGTGTTTAATCATATTTTATATCCTGAATCCTATAAGCCTATGTGAGAAATACACAAATACAGCCATACAATTTCAGCTCATTCCAGAATAAACCCTGAAGACACAGACATAAATATAACAGCTGGGAAAAACAGAAGGTCTGCAAACCAAAACAGAACATAGCATCAATTTTAGGGTTTTCAGTTATTTGTGTGTGTAAAGTGTAAGTAACAAACTTCATTTGTTTGTATATTAACTGTCTGGCAATACTACTTCCATCCATCTTTATGACTAGAGGGCAAAAAAAAAGAACACAATAAAATAAACATAAACTACACAAAATCACTGAGTTCCTAGATGCTGTTACTAGTTCTGCTTCTTCTTCATAGCAATACTGAATGATATTGGAGGGAAGTCACATTTCCAAGCTGAAGAAAGACAAATGAAGCAAGGGAATTTGTATTCTGTGTCACGTCAGTTATGCTATGGTGAAACAGAAATCATGGATGACTGCTTAAGAGCTTCAAAACACTCGGGTGAACTTGTATCAACATTTTTGTTCATGACTATCTACTTGTACGTCTTATGGCAGTACAGCTTGTAATTAGAACTGATATAACAGATCATGCATGTGAACACAGTATGTTTTAAAGAAGTCTAGCATCACACAGTTTACAGGAGTGCTGAACTCTTTCGAATTTTCCATTTTTCTCCATAAATATGACCTAAAACCATCAGATTCTCACACCTAAAAGTAGGTAAAGAGAAACAATTAAACAGTGGGTTTAATGAAGCTCTTCACATAAACCGCTTCCATAAACCTCTACAACCTTTCCATACACACCACTATTGTTGTGTGTTCTCCTGACGGTAGGCTCATAAACATTAACTTTATCCAGTGAGAGAGAAGCCTTTAGTTGCTTGGAAGTTACCCTGGGTTCCTTCATGCCCTTACAGGCTATTACATGTCTTGCTCTTGAAGTGATCTTTGTTGGTAGAAAACGCCTCACTAATTTCACCATCAAATGCACTGCTTGAGGTTCACACAATTTTGCCACCCATATATGTAACACTCTTAATTAAAAAAAAAAAATACACCAAGTATAATTTTTTTTCCCAATTGTTTAACTGGGTTATCTTTATCTACTTTTAGAACTTTTCTGAAAGTCTGATAATGTTTTGGGTCATATTTATGCAGCAACACAACATTTTAAAAAGGTTCACGAACGTTTAAGCACCACCCTATGCTCTGAAAAACAAACACATGAGTTGTCACTGTGCTAGGTATTCCCACATTAAACCTGAGGTACATCTTCAAGCAGGCAGCTTTTAACAAACGTTTTAAAAGTATTCTGCTATGCATGGTACAGTCCTACCAGCACAACACTCACTATCATGCCTGTGCTAAGAAAGGTTCACTTTCATAATATCTGACGTTCTGTGAGCTCATGGTGGTCTCTTTCCATTGATGGATGAGGTAGTGAGGGGTTGACAGGTCCTACAGTCAGTGTATAAGACACACCTCTGTGGACACCTCGTAAAATGCTCAATAAGTGATACAAGGATAGGTGGAGCTTCACTGTACTGAAGAACTGGATAAGGATGACAGCATAAAACAAAAACTGACACCACTCTACAAACATGACAGAAGGGCTTACTTGGTTTATCTTTTTGCCAACATGCCCAGCAGTACTCCAAGGAATCAGACTTCACCAATACAACCATAAACTGACTTAAGCTTACCTATACATTTTTACCCCAATCTTTGACCAACAGCAGTGCAAACTCTGCCTGGCTGTCTGTAGATAAGGAAACGGAACACACTCCAGGTCTGCTCTAACATACACACCTCTAGCCAACTAATTCCATTATAAATCACTTGTGTCTGACCCTAGGAGGAGTTCACATGTACAAAACACCCACACAAAGCCTGGCTGGTTTAGTTAAACCGATCAATTGCTTACCTGCAATGAACCAAAAGGAGAAGATGAACAAAAAGCTAAAACAAAACCGAGCATATGAGCATACAGTTCCTTACAACGAGTTACCTACTGAAGTGGCTTACTGCAGTTGGGCATACATGATGTATAATTAACTCGGAGTCACACAAGCGATGACTCACTGCATTTACACATTGTGAACATAAGCAATAATTGTTCCAGTGTTATTTAAGTCACGCATGTCATTACAACACAAAACTAGCATTCAAGCTGCGAGTTCATTATTAATGAGTTGGACAAATTGTCCTGTCATGTTCTGAAACAATGCTGAGAGTGTCAGTAGAATAGAGGGGATGTGTGGCTGATGTTCGTCAATCACAGAGAGACAGAGAGACTCTGTGGCTGATCTCTTAACTGCAACTGTATGGACTACAAAGGTCCAGCCAGGTCTGACCTCCAGAGAACCATCAGGTCTGCCAAGAGATGCTACAGAGACAAGGTGATGTCGAACTACAAAGATTCCCACCTCAGGCACATCTGCCAGGCCGCTGTGGAAAGAGTCAGGAGTACAGAGTTCCTTGGTGTACATCTCACTGGTGACCTAACCTGGTCCCTACACACCAAAGCAGTAGTGAAGTCTGTTTGTCAGACGCTACTTCTTACAGAGGCTCAGGAAGTTTGGTCTCCCTCCCAAATCCTGTCCAACTTCTACACTTGCTCCATCTTGATGGGCCGCATGACTGTATGGTTCGGCAGCTGCTCCCACCACGACCGCAAGGCCCTACAGAATGTGGTGAAAACGACGCAATCCATCACAGGCATCAAACTCCCAGCCTTACAGGAGATCTACCAGATGTGATGTCTGAGGAAAGCTCTCAGAATCATCGACTACACTCACCCTGCAGATGGACTGTTCACCAGACTACCATCAGGCAGATGTTCACAGAAGCATCTCCGATCCAGAACCAGCAGGCTGAACAATGGCTTCTACCTGCAGGCCATCAGGATGCAGAACATCGATAACATCTACTTCCCATTTCATGTCTTTTTTTCCATTATCCAATACTGAAGTCCCCAAGCCACATAGCCTTTCACTTTGTATATAGACAATTTCACAGAACATTCTCAAGGCACTCGCTAATTTTCTGATATGGTTCTCAATACAAACCTACACTCCTGGACTGCACTTGCAGAACTCTTAACAGTTTCTTCTTGCACAATATGTGGCATCACGTGTACACCAGTTGCACAAATCATAGCTACATGATCTTTACATCCAATTGCTTTGTGTATTTTGCATTTCATATAGTATAGTACATTTCATTGTATATATTTTTTTCTTAAGTTTATCTTTTTTGATGCTTTGTCTTTATATATTGCACAAGCTGTAGAGGACCTAGGCCTCACAAAAAGCATTTCAACGCACAATTGTCAATGACTTTTGTACACTTGGTAAATAAACCTGAAACTTGAAATTGGGTTCAGTTATAAGAGAGAGACGAAGAGAATCACAAATGGATAAGTGGGACTGTGGTAGACTAGTGGTTAAGGTACTGGACTGGACTATGGACCAAAAAGTCCAGGGTTCAAATCCCACCTCTGATGACCAGTTTGGAGAACATGCAAACTCCACGAAAATCTAGTCCAGACTGGGAATCAAACCAGTGACCTCTGGAGCTTTGAGGTGACAGCACTACCCCCTGCAGCACCCTTTTATTAGTTAGATATGTCATATTTTATTAGTTAAATATGTCAATCATCAATAATAATAACATATTTGTTGCAGTTCACACACGTACAGCCGGACACAGATAAACACAAACAGACAGACGGACAGGTAGACCAAGATGCAGACAAAGACACACACAGACAGACAGACCGACCGACCCACACATTTGGGTATGACACAATCATAGCAATAATACACTTGAATAAAGTGAAACTGAAAGAAATTGAGATTGGGTGTGATTTAGTGTATTAGCGTGCTTTGTTAATTGAGAGATGGCTTGGGTTTTCTGTCGGGAAAATGCAGTCATATCAGTGCAGAAGAAAAAAAATCTTCACATTTCTTCTAAAGACTGAGGCCAAACAAAATGACAAAAACATTCCTCATGTAAATAAAACTGCATTTTCAAGAAGGCTTTAGTTCTTCTTGTCTTCAGATGGAAATATCTTGTAAATATCCCAGAGCCCACCCCCCAAAAAATGTGGTTCTCAATGTTCCGTTATGTCAACCAACGGCATGCCAAGCTGGATTCTCCCAGAGTTCCTAACAAGCTGATATTCTCCCCAAGAAGTGGCCTCAGAGGAGACCGTGGTGGTACAGTGATCTCCACTTCTCCAGAAGCATATACATGCAAAGCACATTCATCCAAACAAAAAAAAAGGCTCAGTGCTCGACACTTGACACAACGGGATGCCCATCAGCGATTCAACACCAGGAGTGACAAACACTTCACCATTCAGGCCTTGGTGGAGAAACATCTATTTATATCTAGAGGGAATTATACAGAGCTACCCATCACAAATCCATTCTACATATGCCTTTTCGCCTGGCATTTTTAGTACTTGGCATTATTCGTGTGCATCATTTTATAGGTAAAAGTTTGCATAATCTTTTCAGACATCAAATCATATTGTCCTTCAAAATGACCAAGATAATTGTTGGGACAAAAAAAAAAAACCCACAGACAATGCCTTATGTAAAATGCCAGTATGGATGGTTTTTTGGGTCTTAGAACCCATGGACAAGGAGAGCAGACTACACAGTTGATTGTGAAAAAGGCTTAAATCTGCTTTGCACTAGCCTCATACAAGGGTGAGGCAGTGTTAACAAGTCCAGGATGGCACATTCTAACATACTTACTGGAGATGCACCGAATGAAATTTCCTTGCTGATTGCTCATTTTTTAAACACATGACCAGGCATTCCGATTTAGGCCGATTCCAATTGTCTTCCGGTCTAAGAATTATAAATGACAGCATACAGAAACATTTTTGTTTAACTTTTCTTTTAATGGAAACTTCATTGTTAAAGAAAGATGGCTTGTGCCTGGCTCTTATCTCTTTGCCTTTGTTAGCTTTCCACATATTCAGCTGAGTGATGCTGTTTTAAATGTCTTATTAAATTCATTGTTCCAAATGTTTTTGGAGTTGCTCCTCCATGGCTTGTTTTGCTGTGCATGTACAGTATTGCAAACATCATGCTGTGAAGAGCTTCCATCATGAAGACAAATAGATCATTTGCTTGACCAAGCAGCACTCAAAACACAACCGAAATCTAACACTTCCTCATTGTCAACATGCGTCCGGTGTCATTAACAAACTGGTAGAGTGGCTGAGCTGTGTTTAAAGCTCCATACACACGAAGTGAATTCTGAATTAAAGTTAGTAAAAGCAGTGCTGTTTGTGTGTGGCAGTGTTTGTGCTGCTGTCACAGAAAAAGGGCCGAGTCCGGTCACCGGTCGATCGATTGTTGCATCTCTGGTACAAACATGACTACAGTACATTGACAATACGTTATCACAAAACTCTTCCCTCTGAAAATTGTATGTTTTAAATGTTTATTTATCATTGCATCTACTGAGTGGATACTCATGACAAGAGCAAAGTTACCGTATTTTTCGGACCATAAGGCGCACTTAAAATCCTTTAATTTTCTCAAAAATCGACAGTGCGCCTTAAAATGCGGTGCGTCTAATGTGTGAATTAATTCTGGTTGTGCTTTCTGACCTAGAACCGATTGTAGATGGTACAAGGCGCTCATAAATCTGTCAAAATGTTTTAGCACGGCCTTGGTAAGTTACGAAGCTTACGGCAACCGTAGTGCGCAGCATCGCGGAGTAATACGGTATGTGCTTCAGCATTAGTGTACGTGCATTCATTCATTCATTTTCGAAGCGGATTTCAAACACAACGCTATCAGTCACGCAGTACAACATGGACATAGAGCAGCTGCGAGTGAATTCAACATTAACGAATCAATGGTACGGAAGTGGAGGAAGCAAGAAGACGCCCTGCGGCAGGTAAAGACCAAACTGAGCTTCCGACGGAACTTAAGAGTTTTGTTTCATTTCATGCGCCTTATAACCCGGTGCGCTTTATGTATGAAAATATACCCGTTAGCAGCCGATCGTTGACATCGCGCCTTATAACCTGGTGCGCTTTATAGCCCGGAAAATACGGTACATCGATACGCATCGACACATCCATACTGGGCCAATTTAGAGTCAATGATTAACCTATTCACAAGGACATGGGGAAGTCATGTAAACTCCAAGGTCGGGATCAAACCGGGGATCTCTGGAGCTATGAGGTGACTGTGCCAACTGCTTGTGCCACCGTGTTGCCCATAATCAAGAACGAGATTCTTGATTATTCCTTTAACACTATTCCTTCTTGGAGGGCTGCCATGTTAATAAGATCATATTTCAGGCCGTTCGCTGCCAAGCTGCTAGTGTGGAGTGCCTGTGTGCTGGTGGAGTGCTGTGCCATTCTGCTTGATGGCTAGGGCTATTGTACAGCAGCAACACATCTAGCAGGTAGGGCTACACAGCTGGGAATTTCCCACAGAGTCCACAAGTCAGTTGATCAGAGCATGTGTGTAAAGTACAACAAAGCACCTGGATTTCCTCATCCACACAGCCACAGGAAGAGAAAGGGTGGAAGAGACACAGGAGAATGAAAAGCAAAAAATGTGAATTCGAGGGAAAGTGCTTAGCGCAGCATTCAGTGCTTCTGCTTCATACGAGTCAGGCCAGACATTCACACCCAGAGCTGCTCAGAAAGAGGCATTATGGGAATACCAGCATTGAGTGCCAACCTGCATAGGATCCTAATGAGGCTTACTGCGACTGGCCTCCTTCTCTGTTATTCTCACCAATCATGACGGGCTCTGGCTGCCGGGTCAGCAGTACTCTCACTTTAGCTGAATATATGTATTCAGAAGAGCAAAAAGCAGAACACTGCTACAATTCCGCTCGATAGCTTCCCACATGCTTTCTAGGTGCCCTTTTCATAAAAGTCAGTATATACAGCATATATAAGGCAGTATATACAACTCCATATAACACAAATCTTAACAACAAACCTTCAAGGTGTTATCATATAAGAAATTGATTCTAGTCAAGTCAAGTCAGATTTATTTATATAGCGCTTTTTACAATGGAGCATTGTCTCAAAGCAACTTTACAAGTTTAGATTATCTCCTAATAACTATGTCCAATCCCAAATTGAGCAAGCCTAGGGCGACAGTGGCAAGGAAAAACTCCCTGAGTGTTATAGGGAGAAACCTTGGGAGGACCAAGACTCAAAAAGGAACCCAACCTCCTTGGGCGGCGTAGATGATAAATCTAAGAGCAAAACTAAAGTCATGGAGTCAAAGTTCGAAAAAAATGTGAAGTATGCACATCGGCATTAAGTGGCCCGGGTATGGTGGGGCTGGAGCTGATGACGGAAGCAGCTTGACTGGAGCTACAGCAGATGAACATCATGTGTGGGGCTGGAACCGGCACAGGAACACAGCTCGGAGAGAAAACAGAAAATGTAATTAGTTATGGATTAAGAGCACAGTGTCTATTAACAATCACTGATGCCAAGTGTGGCATGAGACCCCGGCAGTATTAGCTATAGCAGCATAGCTAGAAAGAGAAGAACTGGTAGGAAACACAGCCAAGAGTATTCTATTGTAATAATGCATGTAGTGATCACTTCTGTAGTATGGATGATGCTAGTACAGTTCTGGAATGGAACTTTGACCTTTGCAAAAGCAGTTGAGGTCTTTAAGTACCTCATGGTCACAAAGTCTTTTTAGGTTACTGGGTATTAGTTTATCTGGCCAATTACTGCCATTTTTTGCATCGGCCGACATAACCACTATTAAAAAATAGTGAGGAAAATGCAGAAAAACTTTGCTTCCTGCATTATAACGTGCTAAAAAAATAAAAAATAAAAAATAAAAAATAAAAATAAATGGAACTACTGCATGACCAAAAACAAATGCTGAGATTCAGTGATGTGGGGCCATTTAAAAGAAAATGAAACCTGTGCTGCTACCATCTGCACTACTCTAACATTGTTTCATATTTTTTTATGCAGGTATTTACAATTTTTTTTCTTTCAGAAAGAAGGTGATACTGTTATCTGGTAATAAATGTTGAAGTTAAGAGCAACAAAACCTTTATTTTTTAATTATAAAAACAAGAGTGTGCAAATAGAGACTGTGCATTTATAGCTTAAATAAATGTTCATTTAATATCAGCAATTTGGGGTCTGGTATTGTTACGAGGTTTATCAGTTGCAAAATTAAATTAAAATTGTGATATCGGCATAATATAATCGACCATCCCTGATCTCTAAAATATCGGCATCGGCCATTAAAAACACACATATAGAAAGCATTTTCACAAGAAAACTGCATGGAAGCCAAAAATTCATCATTACACAGTATTAGAACAACACTGTAGATTAGCCAGGTGAAACAAAGACTCATCGCGTGAATGTGATCCAGTAGTGCTGGGTGGTATACCAGTTCATCTGGTAGACCGGTGTTAATTTCCTGTACAGTATGCATTTTTCATATAGCTCCATAGTGGTGCATAGCAGAAACAACAAATAGGCAGCACATTATATAATATTTTTCGCCGCTACGAGTGCTGCTGGTGAGTAGAACTACATCACCAAACAGCATGCTGTTTAAAGCTTGCTAGCCAGGTAGCATAACATGCATCACAGCCTAGAAAGAGTCTGTTAACAGCTGGGAAAGGCTCCGTCAGATTAAAGAACAGAACACAGAACTGGATTATAAAAGTGAGATCAGAGATGCAAAAGAAAAACCACATTATGAACACAGTAACTCTGGAGACTGGTTCAGAGTAATGATTAACCCACAGAATTCAGGGATGTCTTACCGGAGTGAAAATACATCAGCCAGAAAAAGGCACTTCTCTCTTGTAAGCTGTTTTTAAGACTTTGTAGGTTGCACAATAAAATCTGTTTACATTCGGCAACTGTTTGATGCATTCTGATTTGTGTAATGTTGAGGGGCGAATAAATCTTATAGTAATCAAAGCCTTCATTATTTACATATAAAACGGATTCGGCCGGTTTTAGTGTGATCGGCTTCAGGCGGTCTCATATAACTGATTCTGTGTCGGTCAAACACACATGACCAGCACAGTGCTGTTACTAATTTTAATTCATAATTCAGTTCAGGTCAGTTCATAATTCAAAGTTTCAGGCACTCAATGGTTTGGTTAAGAGACATGTTTAAGGGTTTGTTTGCTGACATGATGAGAAGGAAGTGTTATAGATTTCGGCTGTCTTTAAGTGCTACTTAGCTAGTCAACTAGATAGTCTCCCTAAATACCGCATTACTGATGATGAACCAAGGACACTACTAAGGGCTATGTTATCTATTTTGAACACAACCATGTCTCCGGCATGGAAGCTTTTGCAGCGTGCTGTTTGGCTTACATACATGGCGAAAATAAGCCGTGAAGGATCAGAGTAACAGATTTAATAAGATGTTTAAAACAGCATCACCCCACTGAATATGCAGAGTTTGACAAATCAAATGAAGTCAAAGAGGCTAAAGCTAAAGCTAGCAACAGCTATAGCCCCTGCTATCTTTTTTAAATGGAGCATTTGTTAAATCTCTAATAAACAAATAAACAAACACACACATCTATCGTTTGGGTTTTTTTCTATGTACTCCTGACAGTAGAGTAAGCTACACACCTATAGAAAAGCCCATTACCCCCAACAATCCCCGCAGGACAAATGAACCATGATATTCTGTGAAAACAGTAGAATCCTTAAAAAATACCGTGATACAAATTTTTGACCATACCGCCCCACCCTACGACCCAGTTTATACAGTGATAGGTGAGAGAGAATATACAGGTACTTGCACACAAAAAAAATCTCTAAACACATCAACTGAGTCTCTAGTCCAAACGTGAGTTAGCGATCATTCAAATTTTAGAAAGCTGCAGCTGTAATACAATCAACAGAAGTCAATCAAAAAGACTTTGACAGTCCAAATAGCATGAATTATTAACCTTGTATTTTGTATTCTGGTAATGCTTTTAAATTTTTTAGTAGCCTACTTATAGTGACGCATCAAGAGTAGTGAATTTGAGCCTTGTGTATATAAGTATCTTAGATATTGAGGCCATTAAATACTGACGCCATTTTAACATTGGATTTTGACTAAAAAATAATAATAATAAAAAATAAAAATAAAAAAAAAATTGTGCTAAAATGAAACTCAACCCCGCAACACTGTTTTGTCTATTATGTCTTGAATTTAGATACTCACCCCTCAAAATCACACAGAAATAGGCGATGTGGACCTCCCTTCAGGTTGTGAGCCTGTTTTGATGAGCCTGTGCTGCTCCAGCTTTGTAATGAGGAAAGCACAAAATGCAGCCACACACCTTCTGCTGTTTATGACCCCCTCCTTTCCCAGTAACACTCCCACAGACAACTTAAAGAATATTAAACAGCCAATGGTCACACTCCACAAATGTCACCTTAAATTATTAAAGTACAAAAATGTAAGCTAAGCTTGGTCTCAACAGAATCTGAAAATAAGTGATATGAATGAGAGTCAGTGGGAGTGACCTATTGGACAGTGGGGTCTAGGCGATAAGTGAACCATCACAATCTAGTATTATGAAAATATTAGTTACTACCACGTTACCCTCTTAGTGGTCGACTGTTTCATGGCAGCAGATGCCATTTTTAGGTAAACAATGCCTGCACTCTCAAGGCTGGTATTCAAAATTGTGGGGAAAATGCAGAGGCCATTTCCTACATCCTACACACTTGCAGCTTATAAACTGGGACTACTGAGTGACTTAAAACAAAGAGATGCTGAGAGAACACTCGGTGAGGGTGGGGCTAATTGCGAGCAGATGAAAACTGTTTCCATCACTACAACTTGCTGCTCTTAACTGGAACTGGGATTAAAACAAAAAGATGCTGCTGCCAACTGCCAACTAACATTATTTTTTGCAAGTACTTTACATACTTGTTTTATTTAAAAAAATAAATAAATAAAAATAAAAATAAAAAATAAAACAGCAAACTGCATTTCCAGCTTAAATGAAATTTCATTTAAGCAATTCAAGCTCAGCAATTTTGTGTCTCATTTATTAGTTACTTTTAGTAGTTGGAAAAAAGAACAAAAAACAAAAACAAATAAATAAAAAAAAACCTTGATATCAGCATTACAAATATTGGCCATCGTTCACCCTTCTCTCTAAAGATTGGCATCGGCCATTTAAAAACAAAACAAAAAAAACAAAAAAAAAAAAACCACTTCGGTCGACTACTCAATATAATACAGTGGTACCTCGGTTCTCATCAGTTGTTCCAGAAGGCTTGTCGAGAACCGAAAACTACGAGTACTGAGCAAATTTTTACCATAAGGAATAATGAAAATTGAATTAATCTGTTCCAGATCCCCAGAAAATCCACAATGTATAAGGCATTATATGCGTTAATGGAGGTGTATCATACAGGTGCTCCCTGATTTACAAAGGGGATATGCTCCAACAAATCCATCATCAAGTTAAATGCATCAAACTGAGGAGTTTAACAAAGTGTTTCATGCATATTTGGACTGAGAATACAGTATTGTAGACCCAAAAATCATGAATCATGAATCGAGTTTTGGCTGAAACGAGTCACGCAGCTCGACATATTTTAAGCAAGTGCGCAGAGTATCAAGCAAGGTGATGAATTTTAAAAAAACGCAGAGAACCAAATTCGATGAGGTTTGAGGTGGTCGAGAACCGAGGTACTAGGGCTGCAACTAACGATTATGCATAAATAGGACTTGGCTAGCCTGGCCAATATAGGATATCTGTCTCTTAACTCCATCACTGTCATTATCCAGCTAACAAGCAAAAAACAGCATCAACCGTGCTGTGTCCGTTCGCATAGTGTGAGTGCGCCGTTACGTTTCCTCACTTTAAAACGGATCAAACTCGGGATATTGTGGTGACTTACGCTGTTGTTGAGCTCCAACCTGTTTCCGTTTCGAGGGCTGTATCAGCACCGTGCCGCTCCCGTGCCAGGTCAGATCACTTTTGCAAAGCTTGCATGTTACACATTTTTTGTTGTGTGAAGCGTGAAGTGCTCCGACACTTTTGAGGACTTAAGCCGAACCTTCTTCTCTGCGTCGGTCATGTTTCATTTGTAGAATTTATTTAATTCTTAACGCTAACTTGTTTTGAAGATTCCGCGTCGGCTCCGCATCGCTCCGTTCGACTCGCTAGTATTTTTTTTCCAGCGTTGACGAAGTGCCACAAGTAACATAAGCGGATATGATAAGGCGAGGGACACATAAATCATGCGACAACGAATCGATAATGAGATTCTTTGTTGACACTTTTAATAATTGATTATTATCGATTTGTTGTTGTAGCCCTACGAGGTACCACTGCATATCAATGTATAGGTAAAGATTTTCCTCTTTCAATACTTGGGCTGGGCAATTAATAGAACATTAACCAAAACCATTAACCAACGTAATCTTGCCCATGTTGATTATTTAGATTTTTTTTTTTTATTCTCTTCCCTGCATGTGTAGCCACGTGACTCCACCCCATCCAGTCAACAACATGAAAGCAACATGGAGAACTCAAACACTGAGCAGCCTGTACCAAATAAAAATGCTGTGTGCATCATATATACACATTTTGACTTTAGAGAAGATGATGCTGAACAAAAAAAACGTCTGATGTAAACCCTGCAGAAAAGATTTCAGCGATCAAAGGCGATACCACCAATCTCTTTCAACACTTGGAGCACAATCATGTTACAAAAAATGAACAGTGCATGTCTCTAAAAAGAGACAGACTGACAAGCACTCGGCAACAATTGTCTCCATAAAGCAGCTATCAATAACACAAGCAGTTACATATGCTACAAAATATGAAAAGCATTCATGAAGATAGAAAGAGAATAACTAATGCCATAACTTGGTACATCATGAAGTTGGTTGACAAATTCAATAACTTATTCAATAACTAACCATAAATAGTTCATCTGTGTTTCCTTCAGTTATTTTAAAATAGTAAGGATATGCACTTTTTCATGAGAAAAAAAAACATCCTAGTTTTAATAGTAGAGCATAACTGCAGTACAAACCTTGTCAGTGATTCACAAGAGCAGGAAAACATCAACAACAAAAAAAGTTCATTAACTGTAATTGAGGTAAAATGTTCAATTAATCATGATATTGATTTGAGGTCATATCACCCAGCACTACTCAATACTGACACCTGAACACTTCAAGAAAACTTTTAATACTTTATACCTGTTCTAATACTTCTAACAAGAGGCTATAGCAAATAAGGCTAAAGCAAAAGAATAAAAATAAAAACAATTCATGGGAATAGAAAGCAAGAATGAAGTAGAACAAAACATTTATTATTGATACTTTATTAATAATATAGTAAAATACCCTCAAATTGCAGAAATTTGTCGTTAGTGAGTAGGAATCATGCTTCTTGTGACAATTTCTGAAATATTTCACTCTTGCCAACCTAACTGTGGTAGCCTAGTGGATAAGATACTGGACTATGGATCAGAAGGTCCAGGGTTCAAATCCCACCTCTACCAAGCTGCCACTGTTGGGTCCTTGAGCAAGGCCCTTAACCCACAATTGCTTGGATTGTAGGACTGTATGAAATGTAAGTTGCTTTGGATAAGGGCGTCTGCCAAATGCTGTCAATGTAAATTTCCCTTAATTTATATTTGCCTGTAATGTGATAAAAGCATGTTTCAAGTGAAGAGCAACCATGGATAAGAGAGGGTATGGAATGTATATCAGACACATGGTTTAAACCAGATCCGTTTTATAAGATCAGTATCGGTACCAATCGGAGTATCGAATTGGTGCATCACTAGTTATATGTAGTATTTAGATGTCTCTAACTTTCGTTGACGAAGAAATTATTAGTAGAACCAATTTAAGTAAACAGGGACCAATCTAATGACTCACTAAAGTTAAATGTACCACGAGTTTGATCATGGAGAAAGTCAGGAGGGGAGCAACCAGACCACCCAGTGCAGGTAATGGTTAGTTATTAAAAGAATGCCTAATGCCAAAGAATGGACAACTACAATAGGTTTAAACATTAGACAAATGACTTTACGCGCATGAACAAGAATGGGCCATTACACGGTTGTAGGAAACCTTAACTGAGACTTCATCGTTCGGTTTAATTAAAATTCAAAGCGCTGCAGTTAAGGCTCTTAAGTTTGAAGTGTTTCAGAGTTACAGTGTGAAAGACAGAACAAAGCATTTAATACCGGTCAATCTATGTCCGACAGCACCAATTCCCTCAGCTCTCTATAATTGCTGTACAAAGCTGTCAGTCTAAGCTGGAAGTTGTGACATATAAAGTGTCTATGATCTTGCTTTACTAGCCACAACCTGGAACTGCTTACATGTAATTTATGTGGAACAATGGGGTATATTGTCCTGATTACCAATAGCACCACTGTATACATTTTGCTGCTAAGAGAGTTGAATGAATATAGCTTATTACACAGCATGTTGCATAACAGACTTTGCATAATGCCTGTATTGTCAAACAAATCACCACTGCAGAGACTAATTGGTGAGTGCACAGTATAGAGTGCCTTTATCTCATTAATGTTGGTGTAGGTCCATGCTGTGTTGTTTTCTATATGTACAGTCAGCTCCAGAATTACTGACGTGGTAATGCTGAGGGGAAAAGAACAAAAAATATATTTTTGATGCCAACTAGCCGATGGTCACACAAAGAAAACTGAATTGTGGAACTGAATTTAACTACTTTCATGTACACTTAAGGAAAACAACCATAACAAACAACCAGCTTTTTTTTTTTACTAAAACCACGACGAGTCACAATTATCTGCACTCCTAAACATTTGTATGAGCTGAGGCTAATTAATTTCAAACTTCATTTAAATAGACCTTCATAAATCAAGCAATAGCTCTAAAATATTCACAACTAATAAAGCTGCATGCAAGAGCTATACCTCCATGTGCCATCAGTGTAAACAGATGTCTGCAATGGTGGTGGGGTGGGTAGGAAGGACAGCAACATGGACTAGGTTTAAATTAGCTGATCTACAATGATCATTTTGCTTGAATTGTGCCTTTTCCAAGTCACACTCTTTGATAAAAACAACAAATCGTTATTTCCTATCACAGTGGATGGATTTTCCAGCAAACTGACATATAGGCCGGCTTTTTCATATCACAGGCGCCAGTGATACTGGTGCCCACTATGAGAAGGGTTGGATTAACAATGAGCAAAAAGAAACACACACACACACACACATACACGAAACAAGACTTTTCCTGAACTCCCACAACCCCGTTGATGAGGCATGCGCCTGCCAAGAGCTCTTCACAGCACAGTGCAACAAATAAAGTGCGTAAGAGAGTGTAAGAAAGAACCTCACCAAGCCTTTTTATCCCCTTTTCCTGCATCTAGACAGCTTTTGTGTGGCAGGAGGGCATGATGGCAGTGGCTTGGCATGGAAAGTCTGCTTCAGAGCTGTGATGGACGCCATTGTGGTGTAGTGTTTCCTCGCTGTAGCCAATGCTTCAGCACAATGACTGTGCCAGCTCATCTCCCTGAGCCCTTCGTTTCCTTTCATTAAAGCCCCCTGTTCAGAGCTGCTAATGAAGCCAGTGTGTAATTACACAGACTTTTGCCAACAATTCCATAGAAAAAAAGAGGCTAATATTTTCATTAATGTATATTATAAAATCATATTGAAATTTGGTCGTGTGTTGTCATTAGTCAGGTTTCATCTTATTTTCAGTGCAGCACCTCATTTAGGACTGCATGCAATTTTATTGCCACAAAGTGTGTTACAAAGTTAGTTCTGGTGCTCCAACAATCTTATTCGGGACTTAAATAAGCCCTAGTTTCATTAATAGTTGCTAATTAAATGTAAGTGTCCTTTATTCTCCTGTAAATCACGTTCATTTTAAGCAGCCTTCATAGAATTTCTTGATGATGTTCTGAACAGTGATTCATCTTGTTCAAAACTTAGAGAGGTAATCTTCTCAGCTCTGCATTGTGTGCGCTATAGAAGCATTACTACATTGCAAAAGCTCTTTAATGACACATTCTGGGAGCAATTTGGCAATGGGGAACCTGGACAGCTCTTAAAAGTTTCTTAACCAAGGGTGGGGGAGACGAGGGAAATTTGCACATGACATGCATGTCTGCTGGAGGCCCTGGTCTACATGATCTAAAGCCTGTGAGTGAAAGGGAACCTGAGAGAGCTATTTGCCTTGGTCAAGTTTGTTTTGCTTCATGTTCTTTTGGATCGGTCTGTTGAGTTTGGTGTGGTGCTTCTCTGTCCACCTAGTGCACTGCTGCCTATTTTTTTATGAGAGCAGATTCCTTTCCCCCGGTTCTGCCGACTCTTTAATTGCATTCACAGAAAATACTGGATAAAATGTACTCCCTCAAGCACTGGAATGTTCCAACTGCCATTTAGATTCTTCTTCTCGATTCTAGTTCTTATTGGTTCCAATACAGGTATGCACCATTTAACTACCAGCCGATCAATGTCCACTCACTTTCTTATGACTGAGGCCTTAACAATTTGAATAGAAAATAATCTATTATTTTATATTATTATAATATATTTAATCTAGTCCATCAATGTATTTTTGGATTCCAAACAAACATCAGCTGTTTTAATCAGACATCAATCACTTGTGTTTTCAGCTGTATCTCTGACATTAATTATAGTGAGAAAATATGCCAAATTCAGCCGTGGGTCTGATGAGCAGAATCAATTTTATTTTTTAATTCAGGTATCCAGTTCTTGGAATTTTCAGAGTATTGATACTCAACTCCATTTCCCTCCCAGGCTGTTCAGTGGCACCCTAAACAGGTGTCCAGTCACTTCGTCCTATGCACCTGAGGCAATGAAACAGTGGGAAATAGCTGCTCAGGTGCCAGCAAGTTACAAAACACCATCAACCCTAAGTGTGATTCACACATTTACTAAATTACACCCAAGTCCTTCATACCCTTTGTGCATGATCATTTTTCTCTGGTAGTCAGTCTCTGGTAGACTGAAAACTTAATTTGAAAACAGCTTCCACGTACTCCCTTCTGAAAATGGAAGGATGAAGAGAAAAGATGAGGCCTGAACACACACGGATCTTGATGATTTCATTAGAAGACAGGGTGCTGAACCCCAGCTCGCCCCTTGTGTCTCTCATAATGAAGTTCTGCAGGTCATCGTGTATATTCCCTCAGCCTACAGCACACCTCATAATTAAGTGCCTCTTCTCCTCCGAAGAAAAAGCCAGAGAGAGTGAACCATATCCCAGGTGTGTGGACTCAGTGGAATGTGACATGTTGGCTTACAGACAAAGACAATGTACCTTTTGTGCCAATTAACTGCTTTAAATCCAGAAATATCTTGACATAGAATGGTCTTGCACAGAAATAAAAGTCACCTGGCTTAGTGGGTACAGATTCTGGTTCAGATGTTTAAGGCATCAGTTATACTTAATTATACAGTAAATACAACCTGGTCTTCCTCACAAGTGCAATAACCGCCTTGCAGGGAGGTGGAGGGTCTTGGGGGCTGATTTAAAACTAGACTCACACCAATATATGCTGTTGCAAGATACTTCAATATTCTGCCATCAGCAATCAAAAGGCAATGTTCTGCCAGCCCAATATGCAGAGGCAGAAAATTACCATACTGTAATGGAAGAGAATGCCAGCTTGATTATGATGAAGTGTTTCCACTTCTCCTACTGCATTACTTCTCCACTTCTCCTCTTTACCCCCCATACAGATCTGTAAGTGGCAAATGGCACCATTTAAGGGCAAGATATCTCCATCTGTAGCACCATATTTCAAACCTGTATCCTGTCTGTTGCCTTTTGACAGACTGCAATGTGTCTGATTCCAGATCAGAATCTACAGATGTTGGTTCTGATGCTGTAAGCAATGCTTAGATAAGCTTTAGGCATGAAGTAGATAAAAATCCTAACCCTTTGTACCAAATACGTACGGGTGCGCTATACCAGCACATTTTATGCTTCAAATATATGGCCTGTAATTTAGTGCAAAAAGAAGCACACAATCTGTAAAGCGGCATCCATCTACCAGGACCGGTGGATTATGCAATCATGCAAGTCATCACGTAGGTTTGTTTCGAAACCCTCCACTACAGCACTACTGTAAGTTGGACCTCAAGAAGCACACGAAAGTTTCGCTCCTCTTGAGAGAAAGCGAAACTGAGAAAAATGCAAAACGCGTGGAAAGTTGATCTGTTATAAAAGGAGGTTGCACCTCCAACATGACAAAATATCTCGGGCATCAGCATGATGCTGAGCTTCAGCAGTGTACCATGTTCAACTGACTGCAGTCTCATAGCGCAAATGCTGCATTAGACTGCTCCACAGACAGTGCTTGCACCTCGCTAGCATAGCCAATACAGAGTAAAAAGGTTAAAATTGCAATCAAGTTGCAATCAAAAATATTCAACGCCCCAAAGATTTTAAGGATTTATCAATTTAAGTTTTTCCAAATAGCAAGATTCTGCTTTGGATGACTTCTTTATGAGTCGAGTGATACATAAAATCAGAACAGAAAACGCATGATGTAGTATTTGTGTAACAGTATATTTTGTTATTTTGTAACAGTTTATTGTTGTTTTTAAAGCTATGTACTAAAGTGGAGTTGAACTCTATAATGATCCTTCATTTGCTTCAGCTGTGATGCATATATAAACCATGAAGGAATCAAGGTGAGTTACAATCATGGGAAAGACAAAGGAGCTTACACAAAAGCTGAGAGAGGAGATTATTTCATCACACCTAAAGAACCTTGGGTATAAGATGATTTCCAAAAAATATAACATCCCAAGAGACACCATTGGGAGCATTATAAGGAAGTTTAAAACTTATAGAACAGCTGCAAACCTGAAGAAAGCCCAAAATTTCATCAAGGGCCCTTAGCAACTCAGTCAGGACAACTGAGAAGAACCCCCGTGTGAGTGCAAGACACCTACAGGATGACCTGATGAAGGCTGGAACAAGTGCTTCAGTAGCAACTATAAGACGAGCACTGAATAAACGATGACTTCATGGTCGGACTCCAAGACGCACTCCACTCTTAACCAGGAACATGAAAAGTCGACTATAATATGCCAGGAGGAATTTGGATAAGGCTACAGTTTTGGGAGACAGCTCTACGGACTGATGAAACCAAACTGGAACCGTCTGGACATACAGACCAGCGGTACGTCTGGTGTGCGAAAGGCCAGGCTTCTGACCAGAAGACTACCATCCCCATAGTCAAGCATGGAGGTGGCTCATTGATGATGTGGGGCTGTTTTCTGCAGCAGGAACTGGTCATCTTGGTGTACCTGGCATCATGGATTCTCAGAAATACCAGGCCATTTTAAAGAGGACCGTGATGACATCTGTTGACAAATTAAACTTTCCAGCAAGACAATGATCCTAAGAACACCTCCAAGTCAACCAAAGCTTGGTTGAGAAAAAGATCCTGGAATGTCCTGGAGTGGCCTTCTCAGTCACCAGAGTCGAAGAACTGATTAAAAGAAGGCAGTTGCAGCACAGAAGCCATCAAACCTCACTGAACTAGAGGCTTTTGCACGTGAAGAATGGGCGAAGATTCAATTGAGAGGTGCAAGAAGCTTGTTAGTACTTACCAAAAACATTTGTTGGAAGTTATACAAGCCAAAGGATGCTCCACAAAGTATCAAAGTAGGGGGGTTGAATAATAGTGCACATGCACGTGTGTTCAAAGAGTTACATTTTATTTGAACTTCAAAATGAAGTCAACTTCTATTGTCAAAATAACTCATGTATTAATAAATACTGTTTGTTGTTTAATGAGTTCATTTGTCATTATTTCATCCACATCTCTAGAATTTCTTTGGAGTTGAGGGGGGTTGAATATTTCTGATTGCAACTGTGTGCATGTGTGTGTATGTATATTGTGAAAGACTCCGTGTCAATTTAAGCAGTAGAAAGAGATGGGTGAAAACAACCTTTGAATACTTTGTATCATCGATTTATCATTTTTGACAAAATCCCACAAAATATCAAGATATCATTTTCTGTCAATATCACACAGCAATACCCTCAGGTGGTTACATGGCAATGTTCTGTTATCTGAGAGTCAGAAGACCTGCAATGCAATCTTTCTGAAGGATTAAATGTCATAAACAACATCACATGGAAGAGATCATTTCTGAACTAGTACAAAACAGAGGTTAATCCAACAAACAGGCTTTAGATCTGCTTTGAGTGTGCCTCTTCTCAATTTACAAGCAATATTCTCTCCCTTCCTGTGGTAAAACCATCTAAATCTCACAAAGATTCTGGTGTCTGGGCCAACTTGGCATGTGACAATATGCTGCAAAAGTCATTAATCAAAGGTTGAAGCTAAGTTTACCCCTTCTGGCAGATTTTCCATGAACAGAATTACAGTCTCTAAATTAATCTGCACCTTGAGATCTCAGACTTTGGGTTTACCCAAACAGATTTCAACATCAGCAGAAACTGAATAATGGTATTTGTTACAGAAGAATAAAAAAGAGGGTTTCAGGTCCAGACAGGTATCAAATCTTAGCTTAAATTAAAATGATAAAGCCTCGACTGTTTTAGAACATACAACAGGAAAAGTGAAAGCATATGTAAAGACAAATGTACGAATAGATATAGAAAATTGCAAGTATAAATGAATAAAACACAGCTGTTGAATAATTTATGTGCATTGCTGTCAGGGTTCCACATCACTGGCTACATTTAAAGCAGCTCTTGCCCAAACAATAAGCTCCAGGGAAGCAAACAACTGGGAGTACAGCAGATAACCATGGAATGCAGGGGAATAGCAGTGGACAGAAAAAAACCACATCAATTTAGCATACATTTACAATATTTTCACACATAGCAAAGCCACCCAAGCTGGCACAGCAAGACCGAAAAAAAAAGATTAAATAACCAGCGTGGCTAACGTTGTTCCCTCACAGCTCCATAGATCCCCAGTTTGAATCCTGGTCCGGACACGGTCTGATCAGTTTGGAGTTTCCTCCCACATTTCAAAGACGTGTTGGGTCAACTGCTCTCTCTAAAGTTTCCCATTGTGAGTTCAATCATGCGTGACGGTATGGTGCCCTGTCTAGGGTTGGTTCCTACCTTGTGCCCTGTGATGAAAGTTAGGCATCAGCTCATTTACAGCATTTAGCAGATGCCCTTATCCAGAGCGACTTACAATTGATACAATCTTACAATCCAAGCAATTGTGGGTTAAGGGCCTTGCTCAAGGACCCAACAGTGGCAGCTTGGCATAGATGGGACTTGAACCCTGGATCTTCTGGTCCATAGTCCAGTACCTTACCCGCTAGGCTACCACAGCTCGCCGCTCCCCTCATTTGGATTAAATAGTATGAACATGAATAACAAAATGAATGAGCAGAATGGGCAAGGTACTGCCAAATTTCAGAGGATATGCCATTAATCTACACAGTAAAGAGCTTTTAACACAAAGAAGCAAACTCTACAACCTTGAGGGGGTTGAAAACACCGAACCTTATGCATGTTGGAGAAGGTCAGCATCTGTCACAAGGGAGAAAATGCTAAATAAATAAAAAAAACACATCCCATAAACAAACAAAATACTCAATCTTGAATGTATATGTTAACAATGAACGTTAATTCAAAACAAAGCGTACAACATGTAGATGTGCCACAACTTTAATCATCCTGGTTGTGTCTTGAAAATGAAGACTTCCAGCATATGCCTTCTCAGCACTTTGCATTAAACTAGGCAACCATGGCTTCCAAATAAACAATGAGGTTATCCCTGAAGAAAAGGGCAGTATGTAACCTTGGTATTCTGTGAAAAAACATTTCAATTGTAACTTATTTCAGTGGTGAGAAAGAAGAAGCCGAAAATGAGGAAATGAGAGTATATTTCCACAAAAGACTTCCTTTATTCAGTCTGAACAGCTTCTAAGTGATAATGTGGCTCACTCATCACAGTGATTAAATAATAGTTATGGAATTGAAGGTGGCAATGATCACCTAACCAGGAGAATGTTACCTGCCTGACTGCACTGTGCCAACTGTAAATGTTTTGTGAAGGAGGGATAATGCTATGGGGTTGTTATTCAGGCCTAGGCCCATTAGTTCCAAATCATAAGGCTTCAGCATACCAAGTCAATTTGGACAGCTGTATGCTTCCAACATTGTGGGAACAATTTGGGGAAGGCTCTTTTCTGTACCGTGCCCAAGTGCACAAAGCAAGGTCCATGAAGGCATGGTTAGGTGAGACATCAACCTCATGAAATGCCTTTGGGATGAACTAAAACTGACTGTGAGCCAGGCCCTCTTGTCCAACAGTGAGTGACCTCACAAATGCTCTTCAGGATGAATGAGCAAAAATTCCCACAGACACTGTCCAAAACCTTGTAGAAAGCCTTCCCAGACGAGCAGAAGGAGAGGGACCAACTCCATATTAATGCCATGGCATGTCATAAAAGCTCCTTTGTCTATAAGGTGCACCTCAATCTTTTATATACACAATTCCCCAACTGCCCGAAGCTCACCATACAATATCATTACCCTCTCAAGCCCCTTTTCCCTTAAAAAAAACCCTTCTACCACCAGCCATGGCTAAGACACTAATGTGTTAAACGGCATGGGATCCATCAAATGAAGGTCGGAAAATTTGTGCATTGCCAGGTTCTGTCATTTTCAGCATTCAAAAACAATGGTATAGATCAAACTCTCTCTGGCTGAGAGAGGAGCAAGGGGAACACAAGGACATGTGTGATGTTTGTGTGGGGGTGGGGGACCATAGTTTGTCTTTGAGCTTTGAAACTAGAGGTGGGTACTTGAGTTGAGGGGGCATGGTGTCAACAAGGCACAGGCTGCAATAGAATTTAAGAAGAGACCTTCAGTGCCTGAGGGACAGGGAGCGACACATTTCAATGCAAAGGAAGTCAATTCAAGTCATAAACCAGCACAGGCAATTAGAGGAGCTAGGATTTAAACAAAAACGCTTGTTACACACCCCTCAACAACCAACCAGGCTATCCCCTCCCCCTTCTCACAATTACATGCACATATTTGTCCCTCAGTAAGACTCAACTACTCTATGAATCGTAAAAAAATGCTGTTGATTTCAGATGTTCTATTGTATACCCAAGGTCCATGACTGACGGTAAAAGACAGGTGACAAACCTAAAGAATACTGTTATCCAAAAATCCAGCTTGATCCAACTCCACCCCTTGCTTTGGATTGAGGCAGACAATTCTTGTTTCTGCTGGTCTAGCTCGTCCCCTGTGTCCAAGTTAAAATAAGCCTTTCTGTCCACTGCTCATCTTTGACACAGAGGCCAAAGAGTCTGTCCACAATTGAGTGACATCTCATCACTACGAGAAACACACCTCACAAGGATAGCGTGATAATGGGTGAGAGTCCACAGACTCATTCGCATAACTCTGTGCCAGCGAGGCCAAACCCCAAGCCAAACAAAAGAGACTAGAGCTCCCTGCTGACTGCAAACAAAAGCTATTTATATACTGCTTCCTATACCTCTCGGCCCTTATAATCCCCCAAATTCATCCAACACCAAGAACCTCTTCAAAAAGCAAACCATATTAAGAATCAGTGTCAACAATGACAAAACCGCCACGTTAAATAGATTTTTTTTCCCTGTTATTGGTGAAGGCAGAACTGCATAAGGAAGACAGCTTCCAGTTTTAGTCTATGCAAGATTCCTCCTTCCAGTCGTAAGAGTTAATGAAGGTGGGTGTGTTAGTGTTTTACAGCTTTGGTTTCCCAGGTCTAAAATGACTGAAAACCAATCAGACAGAGCAGATGATCTATACAGTCATATGGTCATAACAATGTGGCATTTGAAGGCTCTCCTGTAGCATGAAGAAACTTCGTGTTGCAAACTTGGATCAGTCAGGAGCTGAAGACGCTTCTCTGCTTGATGAGAGTATTATGGTGGTGGAAGACACCATCCATTATATATGCAGCAGTTTATCCAGCATTCTGTCCTGAACTACTAAGTCCAGCTATTCTATGTTCTCAATAAACTGACCAACCTTTTTAATTAGTTTGTCCAGTCTACTGGTATCTCCAGCCTTCTTGCCATTGCTTTATTAAAATACGCCACTTGCTACAACATTTAGTCAGCCACTGATTGTGCAAGTTCTCCTACTTAGAAAGATGAGTGTGGTCTGTAATTTTCATCATAGGTACACTTCAAATATGACAGACAAAACGAGGGAAAAAAATCATTTTTGTACGATTTTTAAAGAATTTAATTGTAAAATATGCAGAAAAATAAGTATTTGGTCCATAACAAAAGTTCAACTCAATACTTTGTCACTGCCAACAAAGGTTATGTTACAGAGGTCAAACGTTTCCAGCAAGTCTTCACCAGATTGGCACACACTGTAGCTGGTATTTTGGCCCATTCCTCCATGCAGATCTCCTCTAGAGCAGTGATGTTTTGGGACTGTCGCTGAGCAACACGGACTCCACAACTCCCTCCACAAATTCCCAATGGGGTTGAGGTCTGGAGACTGGCTAGGCCACTCCAGGGCCTTGAAATGCTTTTTACGGAGCCACTCCTTCGTTGCCCGAGCGGTGTGTTTGGGATCACTGTCATGCTGGAAGACCCAACCATGTTCCATCTTCAATGCTCTTACTGATGGAAGGAGGTTTTGGCTTAAAATCTCACAATACATGGCCCCGTTCATTCTTCCCTTAACATGGATCAGTCGTCCTGTCCCCTTTGCAGAAAAACAGCCCCGAAGCACGATGTTTCCACCCCCATGCTTCACCGTAGGTATGGTGTTCTTGGGATGCAACTCAGCATTCTTCTTCCTCCAGTTGAGTTTTTTCCAGAAAGTTCTATTTTGGTTTCATCTGACCACATGATATTCTCCCAATCCACTTCTGGATCATCCATATACTCTCTAGCAAACTTTAGATGGGCTTAGACATGTTCTGGCTTAAGCAGGGGGACACGCCTGGCACTGCAGGAGAGTCCCTCTCGGTGTAGTCTGTTACTGATTGTAGCCTTGTTACTTTGGTCCCAGCTCTCTGCAGGTCATTCATCAGGTCCCTCTGTGTAATTCTGGGATTTTTGCTCACCGTTCTCATGATCATTTTGACCCCACGAGATGAGATCTTGCGTGAGGCCACAGATCGAGGGAGATTATCAATCATCTTGCATGTCTTCCATTTTCTTACAATTGCTCCCATTGTTGATTTATTCACACCAACCTGCTTGCCTATTGTAGATTCACTCTTCCCAGCCTGGTGCAGGTCTACAATTTTCTTTCTGGTGTCCTTTGACAGCTCTTTGGTCTTGGCCATGGTTGAGTATGGAGTCTGACTGTTTGAGGCTGTGGACAGGTGTCTATTATACAGATAACGAGGTCAAACAGGGGCCATTAATACAGGTAACGAGTGGAGGACAGAAGAGCTTCTTAAAGAAGTTGTTACAGGTCTATGAGAGCCAGAAATCTTGCTTGTTTGTGGGTGACCAAATACTTATTTTCCACCATGATTTACAATTAAATTCTTTAAAAATCCTACAATGTGATTTCCTCGTTTTTTTTCCCTCATTTTGTCTCTCATAGTTGAAGTGTACCTATGATGAAAAGTAGGAGAACTTGCACAATCAGTGGCTTAATAAATTATTTTTTGCCCCACTGTATCATGTACGTGTCCTTTCCTGTGAACTGCCTGCTACTTATGTGATCAGTCCAGTCTGTGGTCCAGATGCATCCTCAGTTACTTATAGGTCTTTCTCACCCCCCAATTTCTCACCCCAAATTCCACCACCATCTCTTTACAATTGGCCACATTAACTAGTAAACTGTCCATCCTATATCACTCAACAAAGCTGTTGATCATAGTCCTATATTCCACCTCCTGTCCATGGCAGAATCATCAGAAAATTCTGTAGGTGACATAGCTCAGAGTAGTACTTAAAGTCGAATGTGTATAGCCTGAATGGAAAAGATGATAACATCTGCATAAAAAAGGTCTGCTGAAATCAGCAAAAAATAAAGGGTACTGCAGGTCTTAGCAACATCTGTGAGCTCATCTAGTGAGTGGAGGGAAATTGTAGGAATACAGATTTTTTTTCTTG
The DNA here is from genome assembly GCA_025084515.1 of Ancistrus triradiatus. NCBI lineage: Eukaryota > Metazoa > Chordata > Actinopteri > Siluriformes > Loricariidae > Ancistrus > Ancistrus triradiatus. The sequence continues at coordinate 421,664 of JAJAGP010000149.1, read as the reverse complement.
ATTCGAATTTTTGTTTAGGCAGTCAGGAGTGGGGAGCACGAGAGGTGTATTGTTAAATTTGTTTGTATCAACCACTAAATTTTATATTTAAACAAAATAATGACGAGTCAATATTTTCAAAACTCCCAATTTTCAGACATGAATATTCAATGACAAATGCAGGTACTACTTGCAAGTGACAGCGACTTGACACGTAAGGGAAGTACTGAGTACAGACATACCTAACTAATGAATTAGAGCAAAGAAAGTTTGTGGCGATGCTTGTTTTTTGAAAGTTTGCATAGTGATAAGCTGTGGGGATCAACTATCACATGTTGAAATATGACTAAAGTGTGTGAAGATTAAGGCTTGCACATCAGAGTAAGAACATTTTATTATTTAGTGATTGTACCATTGAACTCACTCACAGCAAGCATCATACTCGAGCTGTTAATGCGCTTGGAGCATGGCTGGCATAAAAGGTTACAGACTGAGATGGCACACTGCAGGGATCCATGGCTTAGCATGCCGGGTAAACGCAAAGACACTACAGAGAACACAGTTAATAATCCAAATGCAACACTGTCCAAAACTCAGATTCTAGCCAACAATGGGTGATGAAGTGACACTCCAATGAACCCTCTACATGCACAGCAAAACTCCATGCATCATACAGGACTTCAGACACATTAAAATAAACACAATGATATTAATAACATTTACTTGCAATATGATGCTGACACAGTGTTAGTTCAACTGCTCTTAAAATGCACGTGATTTCACTTTGTACTCGGCATTTGGTGTCTGGGGTCAGCCACCACTGATTGATTGCATTTGCTCTGATACTGCTTTTCCATGGTTGCAATGTCCTGGTCACTGACATCACACTGCAAATGAATTTTCAGTGACACGTTGCACTTTGTGGTTTTGCATGCTTTGAATATGTCGTATGTCTGCTCAGTGTGATTTGGTGCTCTATAGTTACCAAGAAAATTCTCAACATCCTTAAATGCCTTCCATGATGTTTTCTCAGACCCCTACCAGCAGCTCTTCAGACTCCCACTCACTGATGACCTGCCCGATTTGTAGACCAAATATATGCATCTTGGCTTAGTTATTCTTGTAAACATCAGTCTCAAATAACCAAATCCATCATTTGTTCGTTGCTGTGGTTAAGATGCTGGACTCTGGACCAGAAGCTCCAGGGTTCAAATCCCACCTCTGACAAGCTGCCACTGTTGGGTCCTTGAGCAAGACCCTCAACCCACAATTGCTTGGATTGTAAGATTGTCGCTCTGGATAAGGGCGTCTGCTAAATGCTGTAAATGTAAATGGAATGTAAATGCTTTCACACAAATTTATCTATCCGAGATAATGCAAATATATCTTTGTTGGGTCAACAAGTGGTTTCTGCACCACACTTCTCTGTCCTGGAACAAAATGCTTAAGGAGCAGCCAATTATGTTTATGTAACGTGACTAACAAAGCTACCTTATTGACAAAGGAAACAAGACTACTTTGTATATCCGAGCTGCATCCCTAGTAGCAGTGCCATGACTTTTAGATTATCGTAACTGTCGCACTGTATATGTTTCAACATCACTTATGTTATTGCAGGTTTATTGCATGTTTAGTACATAGTCATTGGATACTGAGAAGATGGCACTGAAATTGTGTAACAGGACAGCTATGGAGTCATAAACAATCTTTCAATATCAATGCAAAAACAGGGGCTGTCAACTTGAAGAGAAACTCGCCAAACGTTCTTTACGGTTACCAAACACAGAAATGTTTGTACCTGGTGACTGCAAACCCCATCCTTTCAATCAAACCAAGTTGTTCTGCCTTAGTTTTTGACAAATCAATGTGCCTGACCAGGTGCAGTCTCATTTTACACATCTGGCTCATGCACTGTGGCATCTCCATGTCACCTCATGTCACAGGTGGCTTCGATACTGGCAAAATATCATCATGTGGAACTGGTCTCATGGCTGAAGGCATACTGGGATTTAATAGACTTATTTTCAGTAGAGATGGCATATTCTTTATTCAAACAGAAGTAACATTCTGTCACTTAAATTCTACTCTGCCATATCGTTGTTCTGTACTTCTAAGCCAAGCTCTCATGTTGTGATTGCATATGTTGCACAAAAACAGGTGATACACTCAGTGTTTGTCTTGATCACCAATTTTGCATCGAACTACAGCTCATAGACCTTCTTAAGCGCAGTCATTGTGCACCTTTGTGCCTTTGACTTGTATTCACCGCAGAAGGTATCACAACTGTCATGACATTGTGGAAACATTTCTGCTATATTAAACTTTCCTGAAAACAGTAAATCCTAAAAATGTGCCTGGAGAACATGCTTCCAAACATCATCTGTACATGTGAGCAAATGTTACATACTGCCTCAGCATCTAACCTGAGTATCAGCAGCAGCAGCAGCCCAAAATCCATAAAATAAATCCACAAGTGTTCATAGTGCAAAATATTCAACGTACATTGTAATATGTTAACAGTGATCACCTTCTGAATGACGTTTACCAAATTTTTACTTTTTGACCAAATGAGGCACCCATACTTATGGGCAGTGTCTGAAATGGTCCCCTAAACACCATTCCCTACATTCTACAAAGCCCGTCTAGCACTAGCATCCTACAGGGAACAGAATTGTTGAGGAGAGTGAATAAGGCCAGACACTTCCTTATGACGCATTACTGTGTGACAGCAGATTTCATCGCATAAACACATTAGGAGTCCAGTGGTACATGCATAGACTGTGGTAGCCTAGCGGGTAAGGTACTGGACTATGGACCAGAAGGTCCAGGGTTCAAATCCCACCTCTGACAAGCTGCCACTGGTGGGTCCTTGAGCAAGACCCTTAACCCACAATTGCTTGGATTGTAAGATTGTATAACTTGTAAGTCGCTCTGGATAAGGGCGTCTGCTAAATGCTGTAAATGTAAATGTAGAGGACAAGATATGCTTGCACATGCAATTTCTAATTAATGTACCTTTAAAAAGGTATTGTTCTGGTATTGCTATTGTGGTTTCTCTGTTTAGTGAATAATTAAACAGTAATATTTATTTTGTTAAAGCTTATATTGCCCCCTTGTATGGCTAAAAGACAGTGTCAGTGTTTATAGTGTTTCTTTACTGCAATAAAAAGGTGCAATATTTTGAAAGCACCAAAACACAAAATCATCATCACTTGATATCCTGGCAGTGTGACAATGTAAGGACAATTATATTAGCCAATTTTTTTTTTCTTTCTACTTTCCAACCACCTTGTCATTGATCATTACCTCCAAACAAAGCGAAAAAAAGTCTCCTAGTGCTCCAAGATGGACTTAGCAAGTTGAACGTCATCACAGTTTAGTGCAGTAAACAGTTCAACATAAATATTTGACAAACACTTGGTCATATCAAAATATCCCCCACCCCCATCACATCGCTAGCAGAACATCTGGGCTAGCCGACTGCCTCTTGAAACACTTGGGGTCTTTGAAGTAGCAAAGCATAAACAATTTCCACGGTTTTCATCATAAATTCTTTGATCTTAAACACACAGCAAGGAAACTTTTATCAGACTCAACAACAGGGAGCCAATCAACAGCCTGGTACTGCAACAGAAGCCTTACATTCGGAAGAACTGTCTGCCTGCCTAACACTTCCTACTGCTTCATCTTGCACTTACAAGCATCAAGCTCTCCCTGACAAGCAATGGACACAGTGACACTGTTTGCCATTCTGTCCATGTACTCAATCCAAAACTCTTCAACTACCGCCGTGCTTTTACAATTGGGCTTCTAATGGTGGAACGAGAAGTTTACAGTGAACGGTGTGTGGTTACACTTCTGTTGGTATGTTTTAGGTTTCAAACCTGTCGATCACTCTGTCAGCTATAGCTTAGCACTGATTAATGACAAGCTGTTAAAATGTGGTCTCTCTGGTACAGTGCTTCTGCAAACAACTGCAGGATTAGACAAGTGTTGCTTTCAACAGGTCAAAACTATGAACAGAATGCAAATTGTGTTCTTAGTGGTTAGGGCAATGCATTTGTACAAGTTTATGGTTATGCCAGGATTTTCCCTTCATCGTTTTGCCTGGAGGGAAATGTCCATACAACTATTCTTTTGAATGTGGGTCAGCAACCAGGGGACTCAGCACAAGCCACATGGGCAGGAAAGGCAGCAAGGTTACTAAAAGGACCTCTCTCACTCATACTAGCTCGCACGAAATTTAGAAATTCTCTGATTAAGATAAGGCAGTCACACCACATTATGTGCAGGAATAATCACCCATCAGTAATTAGGCAGAAGTCTATTCTGGCTAATTAGCTCTGCATTAGCATTTCTCCACACAAAAATTCATGGTTTATTCATGCATGAATTGAAACAAATAACATATGCAGTAGGGAAGTCAGTCTCAAAAAAGCGAGCACTAAAAATAACAGAAATGCTAAATTTGTAAGAGAGCCCACCATGACCTGAAAGAACAACTGCGTGGCGGTTTTGTATTATTTATGATTAGGACAATGACATAATATAGCTTTCTAAAGGAATAACACACATCCACAGTTCACTTTATGCCAGGAGAAATGTTCTGAAATGTATTCTTAAGCCCTCGTTCGACAGATTTCATGCAAATTTATGTCATACAAGGCCAGAGGCACTGATAATGTCACAGACCTTCCCTTGCTTGCCTTGAGACGATAAAGGAATATGAACAATGTTGAATGTGGTCACCAAAGCTCTGTGAAATCCTGCCATTAAGTCAGTGCAGGTGTCCTCGAATAGCCAAGAGCACAGCCATAGCATTACAAAGTCAACAAAGGCAGAAAGCCCCAGTTAAACATTACTAGAATAAATATCAAACAGCAAGCCAACAACCCTGTCCAGGATCTGTCCACTACAAAGATTACCTATCCATTCCTGCAGCCTGTCAAAACTTGAAGTTGTCATTTTTGTTCAAATGACTTAAAGATCATTCATACATTCATTCACTTTCTTGGCTGCTTAACCCTGCTCAGGGTCACAGGAAAGCCGGAGACAAAGGGTGCAAGGCAGGAACAACCTAGACAGGGTACCAACGGCGTACTCACACAGTAGGGGCACTTTTAGAAACACCAATTAAACCTGGGAGGATACTGGAGTAAACACACACAGACATGGGGAGGACAGACTCCACACAGATGGGACCCAGACCACTCCACCTGATGCCCACTGAGCCGCCCGCTTCAATATCAGACGAATTAATTATAGGATATGTTTCATTATCATGGATTTAAATGTAATTTTATCAATACTGGCTAACTTCCACAAATCACTGAGACAGTTACCATTTCCTGATTAGTCTCTGACTAACTCTTGAAGGCTCTGAATGATTTTTGTTTGCTAATGCATGACAATAGAGATTTATTTCCGCTTGGTAAATGGATGAATTTGGCCTCCAGTGTTATGCTTCTACTATGTGTGCCAGACAACCAACTAGACCAAGAGGTCATATAATGGCTGGAATCGAAATTAGAAAAACAAATAACCTTGTATCCTAATTTGTTTAAGATCAGTGGTGAATGCCATAATGGGTGTAATAAACAAATTACCTTTGAAAAACCCATTTATGTCACAGCTGTGGTGTACCCTGGTGTAAAGATGGCAACAGGTGTTGTTAAGATTACTTGGAAGGTTGCTAGGGAAAGCGTAACGTGACTTGCAGAGGAAGTGCTCTTAGACTCGACCTCCATAGGACCACCAAAAACAGGTACTATATGAGTGGTGGATCATTCCAAGCACTAGAGTGGCACTGATGTGGTGGTGGTGGTGGTGTGTTAGTGTGTGTTGAGCTAGTATGACTAGATCAGACAGCAGTGCTGCTGGAGTTTTAAAACACTGTTCCCTTCACTGTCCACTTTATTAGATGCACTCACCATATTGCTACACCTTGTAGATGAAATATCAGAGAGAGTAGCTCATCCATTGCAGCACAGTTTGTGTTAGCCATCCTCTAATCCTTCAGCGCTCACAAGATACTGCCTACAGGATGCCGGTGGCTGGATAATTTTGGCTGGCAAACAATTTTCAGCCCAGGAGTGACACGGAGGTGGTTTCAAACTCCAGCAGCACTAACACACCACCACGACAGTGTCACTGCAGTGCTGAAAATGATCCATCATCCATGTTTAAATGTTTAAAACACTTTACACACATTATCCTACAGATGGCCAAAATAATTCACACAAAGCTTACTGTATAATAAAGTGTTTAAAATCTCATGTAATTTAGTGAGTGATGGTGTGAAAGTAAAAAGTAAAAGCAAAACACTTACTCTATTGATGAATTCAGGGTGCTAAGCTAACTGCAGCCTGTGTTCTGGAGCATTCAATTCCTGTAATGCTTTCAGTTGGCTCTTATAAACTCACCTTTTTAGGACCCATGGAGACTCATTTGCTCTAAGAATACAGTACTGTAGATGTAAAAACAAAAGAAAACCACAATAAAAATAGCAGAGATCTTCTCTGAGGGCTATTGTGAACCTGAATGACTATGTAGTGAATCTAGACTCATGAATCGTGAATCACGTTTCAGTTGAAACGAGCCGCATGGCTCGACTCATACAAGTTTAAGCAAGTGTGCCAAGTACTGAGTAAATGATGAGAACCGAGACAAATTTTTCTAATCAAAATGTGTCGAGAACTAAATTCGACGAGTTCCAGGGTGTTTTTATGAGTCCATAGCTGGCCCAGAACTGATAGCTGGCCCAGAATGATGACTTTTCCTATCTAAATTTCACCATTCACCCACAGAAAATGTATGTGGTCCAATGATAAATTATTGTAAGGTAATAATAAAACTATTCAAAGAAATCTAGTAGTGGGGATATAGCTGCAGAAAGTAAACCTTAGAAACGAAGTGTTAACTGGTACAGATATTCAAACACCTTTGTCTTACTGGGCTGAGCAACTCAAAACTTGGTTCATAATTAAAACTGTCAAACTAGGGGCTCAAATCAATGCTAGCTGTCTGACTAAGAACATGGGGTGAGTCACTCAAAAGCAGCTAGCTGACTGTTAGCTACAAAAACATTGGTACTGTAAGCTGATGGTGAGCATTAGTGAAATCCTAAAGACTAAATAAGTTTGGTTTGATTGCTTAAGTTAGGTGCAGTACTATAAAGAGTGACGCAAGTATCCTTTCTAAAGGGAAATGATTTGACTCAGCACCATAGGGAAAATTTGTACCAGGACAAATGACTCAAACGGCACCTGTATTAATACAGGCTTGACTACAAACCAGAGTTTGATGCCAAAAATATCTCTGCACATTAGGCTAAGCACAAGTAGGAACATGAGCAGGAACCTTTCCCTGGTGCACAAGCCCACGGGTCGGATGAAATGAGCAGTCTGAAGCACTCGGTTAGGGATGAATATGCACTATGCTTCAGATTTAAGGTATGTTCAACATTCAGCGGCCATTAATAACATTGGTTCAGCCAAGAGCCTTGACGCACACATGTAGGCTGACTCTCTGGAGTGTCAGAATAAGCAGGAGGTACGGACATTAACCAAAGAGGAAGAAAACAGTTCTCTACAATTTGGCATACATTTCAATCTTAAACTGCTATAAAATGTTCAGTACAGCGATTAATACAAAATAATAGCGTTTCTGCTTGACCGCTATACAGCCTCCAATCAAGGCAAGCACTTTGAGACATCTCCAAAGGAAATACTGTATCACTTTCTCAACTTTTTGACAATGAAATGGTGTTCATTCCTTTTTCTGCAGATCCCATATTGTCCAAATTTGGACAAAACACAGCCTAAACGAAACACATCTATGCAGATCCTTCTCAAGTTGCTGCACCATAAGCTAGGAGAAGCTTGTGAAATATGAGAATTTCCTTTGCTGGAAAAGCTGAGATGTGGGGGGAAAAGTGTGCAGTTCAAGGAACAGAGTCCACATATGTTTGAAGAAATGACAGACTGAGGGTCTTTAAAGCATTTGGTACATTGCAGAACAAACCGTTTGTAGCCTGTCAATAGCTTTAAATGGTTCACAATCTGTGGGAAAGCACAGAGAGTATGATTTAATACTCACTGAGACCACTTCAAACGGAGCTTAGACTGGGGTGTTAAAGACAACACAACATGTAACCTTACAGATAAGCACCGAAACTCAAGGTGACTGGCCGTTGGATGTAGGGATGAAGACATTCTACCAGTCATCTGACTTGACCTGTGTATGCCAGACAGTTATGTCAACTTTTCCCCACAATTTGGGTACCAGAAATGTACAACAGCTTTGGTGGGCAATGGACAGTGGGAAACCATTCCAATAAGGAGTGGAGTCCTCTCAAATTATAGGAACTAAAATGATCTAGGTTACTGAAAACTTTCAAACATAATCAACTTTTCAAGCTGAGGTAGAACTGGTTCCTCTAGTATAACATCCCTTCCATCAGCCCAGTGACACGCCTCAGGAAAGTGAAAGCACTGATTTTCCGAGAGTGATAACATGTTTGATGACCAAAAAGGGCCGCAGCTTGAGTGAGAAGGTAGACGTTCAGAACTTACTTGTCGTACTCGGCGTTGTCCCTATCGCAGCGAGCGTCCTTGTGCTTCTGCCAGTCCTTCCCGTGTTTGCAAGTGGTGAGCAGAACCACATCCTCTGCGTTATGGACGTGATACAGAGCGTTTCTCGTGTCCGAGCCAATCCCGGTGAGGTAGCGTTTACCCTTGAAGACCAGCATGTACTTCCGAAAGGGGGGTATGGTGTTGTACTTGAGGAATCCCCTCTCGCCCCCCGTCTTTGGGTGCTCCTTGGGGAACAGTGGAATGGACACGTCGAAGCGCGGCCGGAACGTCTCGGTGCTGATGCTCGCTTTGGCCAGCATGGCCTGACCGATATCGAAGCCCAGGTCCTCCGTGTAGTCGGGCCATGTGCCCGAGTATAGGTTGAAGATTAGGTGGTTGCGGCCGTCGTTCCACAGGGCCAAGCTCTGCACTTTCGCCCGCAGGTTGTGAACGTAGTGCGGTGAGAGCTGGTCGCGGTCCAGCGTGTCCAAGCTCAGGACGAAGATGCACGCCTGGCTCGGGTCTGACGTGTAGAAACGCGAGGCCTCGATAGTGGCTAAAATGCTCTGGTAGCTCTCGGAGATCTTCTCGCCTTTCTGCTGCGGGTACACGTACACCTTGAAGCCGTTGCGGCGGCACAACGAGAAGTCGAAACACGAGTCCATGCGGCAGCGCTTGCCCTTATAGACACTTGTATGAACGTCCCGTTTGAGTCTGGGAGACGTGTGGATGTTGTATTCCTCCGTGTCCGTTTGGTCCCATGGGCTGAACGAGTGTAACGGGTCCGAGAAGTGCGGCCATGGCTGCTCGGAGCGCCGGTGAGCGTGGCGGCTGCGCTCATGCCGCCTCTTTCCGCCCGCCGGGACGCCCGCCAAGTAGAAGAGCAGCAAGAGGAAAGCACCGGTCAGCAGCGAAACCAGGTAGCGCTTTTTGGCCTGCATGGCTCCTGAGAGCCGGGCCCTGCCAATGTCTGTGAACAAATCCCCAAGTTTGGCTTTCACCGCCTTCGGCTAGCGCCACGCCGCTCCGCCATCTTCCAGCCTGCCAGGATTCCCGAGCCGCACGCGCTTCCCTCTGCTCCGGATCCCGATCCCGCATGTGGGCGACTTTACCGGCTAGTCCGTCACTCTCCCGCGGCTCTCTAGCAGGTGCAGCATTTTAGGGCGCTCTGGGTAGCCTCATGTCATCGAAAACCGGGTGTGCTTCTCAATGGTTTGCCTTCTATTGAAATCGCAAAAGGCAGCCTACCTTAATAAGAACGGCTTTTATCGTTCATTAACTTCTTCCATGGAACTGGCAGTTTTCCTTCCCTCTGAATCCGAGAGGATGTGAAGATAAGGGAATATTTTCACGCACCGATCACTCCATCTATAGAACTGTTCCTCCGGTAAGTTTCAGGTCACTTCATCCTGACGACACTATAACCGGACAAATCCCTGCATTATTCTCCGCTTATTCCTTCCTCTGCTGGCACCGTCACACGCCGTAAGTAAATCCCCTTCATAAGTTAAGGGCAGAGCAGAGCCAAAAACAACGGGATCGCTCCGTTTCTCTGCTCGGCAAACAAACGACGTGCTTCTTCTAGCCGTCTTCCCAATTACAGATTGCTCACTTGTTCCGATTGTTTCTCTCTTACATTCCAATCCCGACCCGACGCCGTTTACGTTACGTCCCAAAGCGCTGCATTCTGCGCCCCTATTGGACCGCGTGCTCGCCGGAAAAGGCGGACCTTCCACTGCACCCATTCATCACCGGAGTGCTCTGTACGCAAAATGCGTAGGGTACAGCCTATGGAAAGTTATCTGGCTACGGACGTGCTTGACATAGCATACTTGTAGCCTATACTTCAGAGTGCGAGAGCATTCAGTGTCTATTATCTACTACCAACGCAAATAACGTATACTACAAACTGTACCGGAGTATTAAACAGAGCTATTACTTCAAATAATTACAAGTGTTACCATGATAAAACGAAAACACAATATAAATGGCAAACAGCAGCAGTTAAAAGAAGAATAGAACAGCGTAAGAAATTAAGAGAAGACCTCCCCGAAAAAGAGAATACAATTAGGTACTTGATGGCAAGGGTATCTGCGTAGTGTAAATATGAAAATGCAACTGATTTAGTTTGACTTTATTTGTTTTCTCATTGTTTTGTTTTGAATTTACTGACTACAGAGACAACGCTTAAGTAAACCGGGTCACTTCCCATAATTCTTGAGCATATATTTCTAAGAAAAGCTATGACGCATGCATCCAAGGATGCCATCAGACCCACTTTATAGGGCACTAAAATCACAATAGTAAAAAGTCAGATTTATTCTGGATTGCTGAGCAGTACGACAGGATATACAAATACAAAATTAGTTCTTCATTTATCATCCATGGCATGGCATCCATAGTGTTTAACAGGCTTATTTTTATGCACAGTTGTGCCCCTATGACTGATTGACAAGATGATTGACAGGGCACATGCTCGCCCACAAACCCACTCACTCACTCACTCACACTGAGACACTTGAGACAGCAGTTGACCTAAGGCATGTCTTTGGAATGTGGGTGGAAACTAGAATACCTGGAGGAAACTGCAGACATGCGGAGAACATGTAAACACGGGACAACAAATTGACCTGAGGATCTCTGGAGCTGTGAGGCAGCAACACTACCCACTGTGCCTCCATGCTGCCCTTAAATCACAAAATAAATCTCCTTAATATCTCCCTGTAGATCATTGGTATTTCTAGACTATTTGTTGTACTGGGGCAGACAAAGAATTTAGAGGGGCACAGTTGTACCTCCCTGCTTGCCAATCAGTCATAGGGACACAGCTGCGAATAAAAAAATAAGCCTGTTAAACACTAAAAAGATGAAGTGATTTAACACTAAAGTGCCGTTACTCTGCCATGGATGACAAATGAAGAACAAATAAACACTTTTTTTATTAGTTGCATTAATTTTGTTTATGCTAACATAACTGATGCCTTTGCTTTAGCAGTCTAGTACTTTGGTGAGTTAATATGTACTTTTGGTAGGTTATGCGGCACATGCCCAAGTAAAATGGGTCTGATGACTCCCCTGCTGGTGTCCCCAAGACAACAATCAGATCAAATGAAAAGTAAAACAAATCTTATGAAAAATTAGTCTCACATTTAAGACTCATACTGTGCTCAGATTTGCCAACATTAGGATTCTCATGTGTATATGCTGCGGAGAGAAAAATGAGTTCTTAAAAAGAAATCAAACATGTATTATCTATGCCAAGGGTTTCTGCGGTTTAATATGAAGTACTTGTATAATCACTATACTTTGTCCAGTAATGGCCATTATGTTTGATCTCTGCACTCAACACATTCCCCTTAAAACATTTTCTTATGCAGAATTTGAATAGACGCCCTTTACTATGCTTGTTCACATTTCACACTTAACATATGCATATTCGTTTACATTTATTGTTTATATTTTATGTCTCCAATCACTCAAAAATCATTATAAAAACATTATAACAGTTTTATAAATCTTCAAGCATAAAGTTATCTTTCCTAATACATTTAATTCATTAAGTGATGAAAGAAGCCATTGTGGCTCAGAGGTAAGGGTCACTTGCTCAAAACGGTAGTTCCTGGGGACAGTGGTACTGCAGACTGGGCCGACAACCAATACAGTTTCTCAAGATGAACTCAGTTTTGGCTTATGTAATCTCAAATGTATTTGTGTCTCCTTTTTATCTACATTAACCCTAGAATAACCTTTATGTCTCTATAGACATTTTGCTACGGGCAGCCCTATTTAGATTGTGATTAGAAACTGATCAGCTCCAGTGGCTCAATGGTAAGAGCCAGCTACTGGAAATAACAGTGTCTGAGAGCCTGGGTGGAGATTGCTTTGTGAAGGTTGGATAGTGCGGCTACAAATCCTGTCCTTGATGTAACTTTGCCTGTAAGTCCATTCTGCTTTAGGCTCCAAACCTTCCCCTGTGACCCTGACCAGGATAAGTGGTAACCTGGGATGCAGTTATGTGTGAATTGTGACAGGCAGTTAAATGTTCTTTTGGATAACACAAATTTACATCTGACTTCGTTTGAGTTTTATGTAATCACAACACCAAATGTTCACATGGAAGCACAGAAAATCTAACTTAGCACCTCGGCAATTCGATCAATACTGAGTTCCAGAAAGAGTCTTGTGCACTATATATACATATGTAAACCAAATGAACCACATAATCACATATGTTAAACACAAATACAGTAATAGTTAAATAATTTGCTTCTACAAAATTGATGGAAGACATGAGCTTAATGTCATAGCTCCTTGATTGACTCTGCTGAACATAACAGTATACCATCAATGTAAGCAGCTTTACAATTTTCTATTATCTTCTACTATCTAACCCCAAAGCCCAAGAGCCATCTCACCAAATGTGTTTCATTTCCATCCCCAGGACATTACCTATATATATAATCAATATAATTAACTGTGAAAAATAATTTATTATTAAGCAAAGTGTCCTGCACAGTATTGCAACTGCAAATTTATGGTATATAATTTAAAACATTATTAAAAACTACCCAGTACATTTGTTGGATGTCCCTGGTCTCTAATATTACACTTTCCAATGAAATATAATTATTAACTAAACTAAACTAAAGTTAAGTAATTCTTTCCTGTATATTTGATGCTATTGCAACTATGACTGAGAAGGGCAATCTCAACTTTCGATCCTGTTACCCATTATTTTTAGATATTTATTTTAAAAATACAAAGTTTTGGTAAATCATTAGAATGTGTTCGGTATTTTAATGCTATTAGTACAGATGCCATGTGGTTACACTTTATGTTTTTTGTTAATTCTGTGCTGAAAACTCAGTCCTAGTCCTAGTGGGACTGTGGTAGCCTAGCGGGTAAAGTACTGGACTATGGACCAGAAGGTCCAGGGTTCAAATATCACCTCTGCCAAGCTGCCACTGTTGGGTCCTTGAGCAAGACCCTTAACCTATAATTGCTTGGATTGTAAGACTGTACCAATTGTAAGTCGCTCTGGATAAGGGCGTCTGCTAAATGCTTTAAATGTAAATGTAGTCACCTTATAAAGAGTAACAAAATAACAATATAAGTTGCCTGAGATTGACCAATGCTCATTATGAATAGTTAAATATGTGTGTTGGAAATATATAGTAAATGAAGTTTCCTTTTTAAGAGTTGCAACAAGCAAATGGCACCCATTTGGCAGAACGACTCCCAAATTGAACAAGCAGGGCAACAGTGGCAACAAAAAACTCCAGACTCCACATACTCTCTAATACTGCTCTTAAAGAGTCTATTTAGTATTTAGCGTTAGCATTATTATTACTATTTTGAAGCACGACATCAATGTGACAGTATAACTATTTTGTTTGGTTTTAAATGTAGCTACAATTCTCTGATAAATGCGCTGAATTTACATTTACTTAAAATCCCTCTTGCACACATAGAACCATCCTTTAGCTCTGCATCTCTAAATGTGTAGAGAAAGAATAGTGAAGGTGTGAAGAAACTGTCCTCTGTCCTTCATGCAGAGGTGGTTGTTAAATCGAGAGGGTTGCTGGAGAAAGGTTTGCTCATAAAATGTCACTTAAGCATTCTCATCAATCAGTTCAGTGAGAAGGGGTGGCAATTACCTAAACAGAGCTGGCTGGGAATGCTGGGAACATAGACAGGACTGTGGGGCTAAATAGAACAGTGAAAACAGACACAGGTTACCAAATTCATTTTGAACTTGTCAGAGCTAATCCATGGCCTGCAAGACATTTGAAAGGTTATTTTTGACAAAATATCCATGATTATGAGGTGACATTTAGTGCGGGAGTAGGTTGTCATAAATCATACTAAGTAAAAGTGCTGTTACGTGGGCAGGCAAACAGGAAACAGGAATATTTTTAAAGTATCTGAAATAGAAGACTGAACTATCTGCATTGCAGCAACTGTCAGCATGCAGTGTGCTATTTTGCTATTCGTGAAAGGGTGAGACATTTTTGTTGTCATTATACATGCAACTACACGTGTACAGTGGGGCAAAAAAGTATTTAGTCAGCCACTGATTGTGCAAGTTCTCCTACTTAGAAAGATGAGAGAGGTCTGTAATTTTCATCATAGGTACACTTCAACTATGAGAGACAAAATGAGGAAAATCACATTGTAGGATTTTTAAAGAATTTAATTGTAAATTATGGTGGAAAATAAGTATTTGGTCACCCACAAACAAGCAGGATTTCTGGCTCTCACAAACCTGTAACGTCTTCTTTAAGAAACTCTTCTGTCCTCCACTTGTTACCTGTATTAATGGCACCTGTTTAAAGAATCGTTTTGTTTTTACTGATGGACAGTACCTGAACATACTGCAGCAGCTGGTTGGTGGGGAGGTGGTTGACCTGCAGGATTTGCTTTTGTTCCCTGCTGTAGATAAGTGCCTCCTCACTGAACCACTTCCGTTTCCACATAGTGCGTAACATGCAGCCTGTGATAAAAAGCCCAACATTTGGGCCGCTGTAAGCAAATACTCTTGTCTGGAGGAGGTGCATCACAGGTGCACGGAGTTCTAAACACAGGTCGAGACAAAACAGCTTTTGAGAGTCCTCTATCGGACTGTGATTCACGGGCAGATAAGATCACATGAGATGATGTAACCTGCTGCATTCCCTGAGTATCCTGAGTGCAGTGGCGTGAAGCGGCTACAGAAGAGGACATCCTACAGCCAAAACACACCCTTATGAGAAACCTCAGCAAATGGAAACAGTTTAACAGCATGTGCTTCTAAAGGCAAACGTGGAATTAGATTGAAAATGTTTATTTTGTCAAATTGCAAAAGGGCTTTTCAAGAGTTTGTGATACTGTCAGTTCCATGAGGACATGCAGAATATTTATCCAGCCCCTGAATCATTGGCACCCTTGGTAAAGTTGAGAAAAAAAGACTAGCCTTGTAATTAATTAGTTTACCCTGAAATTAAGAACATTTAAATACATATTTAATGTTTGTGAGTCTACACTTACGTGTGCACAAACTCTTACTTAAGTGCTCAGAGCTTCTTATGAACCATACCTGAACTCCAGGACTCCGCATACGTCTGGATTTTTTGTCCTACACATAATGGTGTCAGTAAATTGTGCACAACTTTCAAACTCAACTTCAAAATGCAGCTGAAACCTCACCTTGCCAGAGGCTGGATACAAACCAGGGTGGCTCATCTCTGTAAATCGGTGCTCTGTGCCTCTGTTTTGAGGTGAGGTTTCAGTTGTGTTTGGTTTACAAACCAGAGGGGCTCAGTGGTAGAGTGCTGAACCACACTTGCTTGTATTCTGCCTCTTGCGATATGAAGTTTGTGTGACGGCCTCATATGTGCAGTAGTTCTAGGTAAGAGGATCATTTCCTGGCACTGCAAGTCCAGATGAGCACTGGGCACCACAAGAATGGATGGTAACACGTTACTTTTAGGGCTACAAAGAGCATGAACTCGTGAAGACGTAATGCTTTAGTAATTACTACACAAATTAATATATTGCTTCTGCATGAAGGCGTGCATGACACATGCTCACTTTATGCATAGTCATGATGACTCATGATATATTACGTGTATGAATTAATGATTACTCACCCATGAAATACTGCATGAATGAATGTCACTTCATGTACCCTTATAATAAAGTGGTACCGATAATATGGGTGTTCTGTGTGTTCTGTCTTTCCTGAGTCTCAGTGCTCCTCATGGTTGCTGGGTATTCGCAACGTGACAGTATAGCACATTTTAACCATGCCAGTGAAATGTTGTAAATGTTGTTCTTGCTTTACAAAATAATTCAATTTATTCATTGTCCTTCTTGGGTTTGAAATCCTACTCGACTCACATTGTAAGCTCAGTTGCTTCAAAGCTGGAGGCATTTAGGGAATCGAGCTGCTGCTCCATGACTAATGCAAGCATGGTCACTGAGTAGGAGTGAAGTCTGAATTTCTGCTTCTCTTATTTAACCCTCCCTGATGTCCTCGGAGCAAACGCAACTTGTATATAAAGAGCACAGCCTTACAAAGACCAAGTGAGCTTTTTGGGTGACTACATACCTCCTTGTTTCTTTATTTAAAGCGACCTTTCTTTTGTGGCAAGGGAGATTGTGGCAATGTAAAGGTTCATACACTGGTCGATGTAGGAGGGGAGTGCAAGAAAGGAAGACAGTAAGACATTTCACCAAGGCATAAAAAAGCTCAGAAGATGCTGGTATCTTCAGGGAGACAGAGGCAGTAAATGAAGCAGAAAGGGGTAGATTTGCTGTTCTGTCCTCATTAAAAAGGCAGAGCTCTTGACTTCTGGACCCCTTCATTTGTATTCTGAGGCAATTTATTCAGTACAGATTTGCACTGAGGAACTGGAGCATATCTTAAAGGAGAGATGGGACTGTCTTAGCTAAAAGGTAGCACCAGACACTTTACATTTGACTTAACACGATTATTAGTAGAAAATCTACTCCACCTATGAAAAAGGAAAAGGATCCTGCAGTTGGTTATTATTACAGTGGTATGAAAAAGTTTGGGCACCCCTGATCATTTTCATGATTTTTCTTTATAAATCATTGGTTGTCCAGCTCAGCAATTTCAGGTAAATATATCATATAGCAGATGAACACCGTGATATTTGAGAAGTGAAATTAAGTTTATAGGTTTTACAGAAAGTTTGCAGTAATTATTCAAAACAAAATTAGGCAGGTGCATAAAATTTGGGCACCCTTGTCCTTTGAATACCTTTAGCACTAATTGAACACAAAATTGTTTTGTAAGCTCATTGACCCTTGATCTACATACACAAGTGAATCCAACTATGCGAAAGTGTTAAGGTGGCCAATTGGAAGTTTTTCTCCTCTTTGCATCTTCTCTGAAGAGTGGCAAACATGGGAGCCTCAAAACAACTCTCAAATGGCCTGAAAACAAGGTTGTTCAACATCATGGTTCCGGGAAAGGGAAAAGCTCTCTCAGAGATTTCAGCTGTCAGTTTCCACTGTGAGAAGAAACATAGTGAGGCAAGGAAGACCACAGGCACAGTTCTAGTTAAGGAACTCCCGAAGTGGCAGACCAAGAAAAATCTCAGATAGGCAGAGGCGAAGGATGGTGAGAACAGTCATAGTCAAGCCACAGACCACCTCCAAAGACCTACAACCTCATCTTGCTGCAGATGGTGTCACTGTTCATCGTTCAACTATACAGCGCACTTTGCACAAGGAGAGGCTGTATGGGAGAGTAATGCAGAAGAAGCCTTTTCTGCAGACACGCCACAAAACAGAGTCACTTGAGGTGTGCTACAGCACATTTGGACAATCCAGCTTCATTTTGGAATTAAAGTGCTGTGTACTAATGAAACTAAAATTGAGTTATTTGGACATAACAAGGAGCGGAAAAGGAACACAGCATCCCAAGACAAACACTTGCTACCCACAGTAAAATTTGGTGGCGGTTCCATAATGCCCGCGGGACTGTGTGGCCAGTGCAGGTACTAGGAATCTTGTTAAAATTGAGGGTCGCATGGATTCCAGTTAATATCTCCAGATTCTTAAGAACAATGTTCAAGAATCAGTGACAAAGTTGCACCGAGGCCAACGACCCCAAACCCTGCTCATAATCTACTAAGGCATTCATGCAGAGGAACCAGTACAACGTTCTGGAATGGCCATCTCAGTCCCCAGACATGAATATTACTGAAAATGTGGGCTGTCCATGCTTGGAAACCATCAAAGATGACTGAACTGGAGATGTTTCTAAAGAAGAATGGTCCAAAGCACCTTCAACCAGAATCCAGACTGGAAGCTGTAGGAAGCGTTTAGCGGCTGTTATTTCTACAAAATGAGGATCTACTAAATATTGATGTAATTTTTCTGCTGGGGTGCCCAAATTTATGCACCTGCCTAATTTTGTTTGAATAATTACTGCACACTTTCTGTAAATCCATAAAACTTCATTTCACTTCTCAAATATCACTGTGTTCATCTGCTATATGATATATTTAACTCAAGTTGCTGATCTGAACAACCAATGATTTATAAACTAAAATCATGAAAATTATCAGGGGTGCCCAAACCTTTTCATACCACTGTACATATACAGCAGTATTACAATGTGTCATGTAACATTAATGAGACTTATACACACTTCTATTCAAAAAGGAAACAATACGTTTTATCTTTGAGAAGATTATTCTAATTCAGGTTAAAAGAAACTATAAGTGGGACGTTAACACATTACACACAAATACGCCCTTGTAGATTACACATAGAGAGAATGTTAATGTACAACCTTCACAGGGTTGAGATCAGATCTAAGAGCAGCTTTCCTCACCTGTCTGAACTTCCCCATGTTTCGGCTCACATTCCCCAGCTGCTGAACACCAAAAGGCATCTGGATGGATGCCCCGTCAGCACTCAAATCTCTCTGCGCCACAAACATACATTCTCTGCTTTGTTCTACATGAAAGGAGCTCTTACACTAGAAAAAACAATCCACTCTGTGGACATTTAGATTATTTAAAACTAAATGTCATGGTTTGGTAAATAAGAGGAAGCCTAGATTGTCTTCAGTTGTTCCACTTCAGCACAAATGCTCCACAATCATGTTGTTAGCTTTAGTTTGAATGGTGGAGGCTCATAAACTTGATAAACAGCTTGTTTTTATTTCCCCACTTTTGGTCTTAATTCCTAGTACATCTATCTCCTTTCAAGTGGTGGAACTGGTGAATGACTGAGAAGGGCAGGAAAGGACCTTATCTTCATTCCATCCCAATGATGAAAAGGCCAGATACATTAGCAAAACCACATGTTTGCAAAATCAATGTAACTAGTCATGATTTCCACTTTAACAAATATAGGAAGCATATGGAGAAAACGGAAGTAAAAGGGGAACACATGACATAAAAGATCATAAGTTAATCATGGTTTACTTCAACTACCTCATTGTGTTATTCCCTTTTCCAAATAGAGTGTGATAACTTGGGCTTTCTGTAATGCTGACCAGCTCAGCTGAATGAAAACAGAGAGAATGCTGAGTGCCATTAAAGTACAACAAAACGTTTAATGCTCTACTGTCCTATTTCTACACGGTGCAAAACCATTATCTTATACAGCAAATTAAAACATCTTCACCTTTAACATCTCAAGTATAGGCAAATGTACACTCACCAGGAATTTCATTAGGAACACCTTGCTAGTATTGTATTGGACCCCCTTTTGCCTTCGGAACTTCCCTAATTCTTCCTGGCATAGATTCATCAAGGTGCTGGAAACATTCCTCAGAGATTTTTGTTCCATATTGACATGATAGCATCACACAGTTGCTGTAGATTTTTTGGCTGCACATCCATGATGCAAATCTCCTGTTCCACCACATCCCAAAGGTGCTCTATCAGATTCAGATCTGGTGACTTTTGAGGCCATTTGAATACAGTGAACTCATTGTCATGGTGAAAAAAACAGGTTGAGATGATTTGAGCTTTGTGACATGGTGCGTAGAAGATTGGTAAACTGGTCATAAAGGGATGACGTTTGCTAAGAAAATATCTCCCACACCGTTCACCACCATCACCTTTGATACAAGGCAGGATGGATCTACACTTCAATGTTTTTTATGCCAAATTCTGACACTACCATCCAAATGTTGCAGCAGAAATTGAGACTCAACAGACCAGGCAATGTTTTTGCTATCTTCTGTTGTCCAATTTTGTTAAGCCTGTGTAAATTGTAGCCTCAGTTGCCTGTTCGTAGCTGACAGGAGTGACACCTGGTATGGTCTTCTGCTGCAGTGGTCCATCTGTTTCAAGGTTTGATGTGTTGTGTATTCAGAGATACACTTCTGCATACCTTGGGTGTAATGAGTGGTTATTTGAGTTACTGTTGCCTTTCTATCAGTTCAAACCAGTCTGGCCATTCTCTGACCTCTGGAATCAACAAGGAATTTTGCGTAGATAACTACCACTCACTGGATGTTTTCTCTGTTTCAGGTCCATCTCTGTCAACCTTAGAGATGTCTGTGCATGAAAATCCTATTAGATCAGCAGTTCATAAAATACTCAGTCTAATTTGTCTAGCACCAACAACCATACCACATTTAAAGTCACTTAAGTCACTTTTCTTCCCCATTCTGATGCTCGGTTGGACCTTCATCAGATCATGTTTACCATACCTTAATGCACTGAGTGTCTGCAATGTGATTGACAGATTAGATATTTGCATTAATGAGCAGTTTTTGAACATGTTTTTTATGACACTAAAATTAGATTATTATAATTTTATTGTAATCAATTCTTAGACATTTGCTATTATTGTTAAATATACCTGTCTGGTTCATTTTCCAAATGAAGAGCAGATAAACACAACCTCTACAGAAAATAAACATAACTTAAATATGACATTTATGCAAATTCTAAGAAACACATTACTATTTTTTTTGGAGAGAAAAAACCCCAAAACTGGGCACTTGAGCATTTAGGAACCCTTTGTTCAGAAATCACAGTATACACAGTGTCCAATCACTTTATGTCCACCTCCTTGTTTCATTGTCCATTTCATCATATCTTACCATATAGAAGCACTTTGTATTTCTGTATTTCTTCTTTTTACAGACTGTAGTCCACCTGTTTCTCTGCATACTTTGTCCCTTGTCCAGCAGTGCTGCTATGCCTGATCCACTCAAACCAGTACAACACACACCAACACACCACCACCACATCAGTGTCACGGCAGTGCTGAGAATGAACCACCAACCAATTAGTACCTGATCTGTGGGGGTCCTGTAAGGGTCCTGATCATTAGAGAACAAAGTAACAAAGTATGTAGAGAAGCAGATGGACTACAGTCTTATCTATGGTAAGTGGAATTGATGAAATGGACAATGAGTGTAGAAACAAGGAGGTGGTCATAAAGTGATTGGACAGTGTATAAATGTTACTCATAAATTCAACATGGGCACTGGGACTCACACAAGTCAGCCTTAAAGGAATCGATTGAATCGATGTAAATAATGGAAAATTATAGGATTGTAGGTTTAGAACAAGAACAAGACCAAGACATGCCATTTCCTAGCAGAAACATGCTAAAGGAGGCCAATACTAGAGTAGTCAGATTTCTTCATGACACTCGCTTTAGTGTCAAAAACTCACCTTCCACTCTATTAGTATACAGTACTTAAGCCTTTCACTTGATTTTATAGGTACAGTGCATGTATGTATGTATGTATGTATGTATAATAATCAAACATATTATGAGGACACTCTTAATATTTGTCTTACATCCCAGTATCTTAAAAACATCCTACAGTCATTATGATTCAATTAACACCATGTTAATTTTAATATCAGTACATTTACTAAATGTTGTCAGTATCACACAGTGTTGAGGGTATCACTGGCATTGCTGAGGAGGGCTGGCATGTTGCCAGGGTTTGATTTGGTGAGTCAGTGGCACTAATGCTGAAACAGGCTCTTCCAATTGGTGCCGTTGCTGCAATTAGTGAAGTGCAGCCAACCTCAGACTAGAACGAGCATCATGATGTGTGGCAAATTGCAGCATGGCCTTTCTACAGAAAACAGCGTTGAGAGACCAAGACTGCATGTTAGTTCCTGTAAAGCTTTTAACACTCGTGAGTGTTGTTGCCACAACTTGTTTACATGTGTATGTGTGTGAAGAATTTAATGGTGAGAGCAAAGCAAAAAATGTGTTGATTTTTTTATTGCCTGGAGCAGCGGAGTGTTGTGTGTTGTGACTGAGTTGACTGTGAACATTGGAGTCAGTTCTGACTGTTTTTGAGAGGTGCAGGGATTCCTTTTAAAGGCTTTAAGTGAAAGCAGCTATCCATTGTCTCTGCAATAGTTCATCCAGTTCATGCCTTGGACAAGCATTTGATATTACATGTATTTTTCTGTAGGGTCCACCATTGAGCTTGTCATCATGCATGCATTATTGAGACAGGTTATACACCTTTATGGGAAACATACTTCAGGAGCTGTCAACTAATCAATCTCTTTTAATGCATTTCCTCAGCTTTTCCAGTAAATCCTCACCAAGAATACAGAATCAGTCTGTTTGTGATTGGGCAGAAGAAGATTTTACTGGGACATGGTTTATGGGCAAATTATGGTCTTTTTTTTGCATGAATTCATTGCAATGCACACCAAAGGACCTCTGCTAGAACCATTAGCCTTATGTAATTCCCAGGCTAATGCCAATTCATTTTGTGGAAACAAAACATAACAAGTACAGTAGGCCTTGTCATCCTGTCTCCATTATGAAGAAGATATTTCCAGTACGCACATACCTAAAACTGCATACCCTGTGTGGAAGCCTCTTAGTTCCACATGTATGTGAAGCTCTTGCATCTAGTGTTTGCATCCTTGTGTGAGTCTAGATAGGAATGATCTCTGTGAAGCTACTGGCAAGAAGCTGGACACCAGTCTTCCTCCCACACACATAAACACACACCGCAGTAGCATGAAAAGATGAGCACCCACATCTCCAGCTGTGTCCGCTGAGCCTCAGTACAGTACAGCCTCATAAATTTGTGAGATTCCTGTCAGGAAACCAGGAATCTCTAAACATGAACTTTTGGCTGATCTCTGTGTAAATACTACAGTCTGAGGAAAGTGTGGTGCAACTCTTATCCACTACACAATTTGTCTGGGTCAAACCCTGAAGCCTCTTTTTTACCTTAAGAAATATATACACCCATTCACACCACCAGTGTAATGGATTGGTTGGAAATCCCACTGAACAGCCCACCAAGTTCAGGCTCAGGTAAACAAGTGGATCCCTGGATGATATACACACCTCAGAGTTTGGAGCACAGCAGGCTCCTCAAAGGATGGAGGGAAGAGTTCTGGGTTTGGGCTCATTTTTGAAGTTAAAGGAGTGTCACAGTTGGATACTCAATGCTAAAAGCCAGAGGTCTAATGAGAATAAAATACAAATTGTCTCATTCTTTCCTTCTTGGATCCAGAGGGAGCTGAAGAGGGTGAAAGGTAAGGTAGAGCCTGGAAAGTAATCTGACAGAAATTAAGGTTATTAAGTCTAGAGTGAGTTTCAACTCAGTATGAACAAGCTGCTCTGTAATGCTACAAAATCTGGACAGGCAGAGACATTGGGAGCTGCTGGAATAGCAAAATAAAATATACACCTAGAAATTGAAATTCCACATGCTGTGGTTAAAACACAGGTGAAACCATATGTGTTATCCATTGTTAGGAAATGGAGTGATATACAAATTCCACACACTCATTCCACATGGGCTTGCTAAATCTCAGTATAGCGGACTGAAGTTATTGCTGCACTGAGAAGCACCAGTTTGGGGAGTGATTAATCATTGCGAGCTCTACAAACCATCCTGGTATCAGTCGTTCAGAAGCAACAGCAGCAGTCATTATGGTAAGTAAAGGCAATATAGCTGCTGATACCATGAACCATCAGTCCCATTACAAGGGCTACAGATAGAGAAGGACAGGGTTCCCCAACAGGTAGCCCACCAGAGCTAAACCTTTGGCCTGCCACCAAGCTCCCTCTGTGGACACAGAGCATGTAAGTCGTGCTTACAGAAAAGCCATGGACAGTGCTAAAAAACAAAAAGTTGATAATGAAAATAGACAACTCAGTTCTGTCTGGACTGACAAATTTGGTTTTATTTTACAAAATGCTCAGCCAACTTGTTTGCTATGCTCTGAAACTGTTGCAGGCGGCATGACAAGTCAAACAGAATACACAGTGTTTTACAGTGTTGCTTGAAAGTTTGTGAACCCTTTAGAATTTTCTATATTTCTGCATAAATACGACCTAAAACATCATCAGATTTTCACACAAGTCCTAATAGTAGATAAAGAGAACTCAGTTAAAGAAATGAGCCAAAAATGTTATACTTGGTTATTTATTTTTTAAGGAAAATGATCCAATATGACATATTAATGAGTGTCAAAAGTATGTGAACGTCTAGGATTAGCAGTTAATTTTGAAGGTGAAATTAGAGTCAGGTGTTTTCAATCAATGGGATGATAATCAGGTGTGAGGGGGCACCCTGTTTTATTTAAAGAACAGGGATCTATCAAAGTCTGTTCTTCATAACACGTTTGTGGAAGTGTATCTTGGTACGAACAAAGGAGATTTAGAAAAAGAGATGCTGATGCTCATCGGGCTGGAAAAGGTTACAAAACCTAAAGAGTTTGGACTCCACCAATCCACAGTCAGACAGACTATGTACAAATGGAGGAAATTCAAGACCATTGTTACCCTCCCCTCGAGGTCACAAAGGACCCGAGGGTAAGTTTTAAGCAATTGAAGATCGCTCTTACATTGGCTAATGTTAATGTTCATGAGTCCACCATCAGAAGAACCCTGAACAGCAATGGTGTGTATGGCAGGGTTGTAAGGACAAAGCCACTGCTCTCCAAAAAGAACATTGCTGCTCGTCTGCAGTTTGCTGAAGATCACATGGACAAGCCAGAAGGCTATTGGAAGAATGTTTTGTGGATGGATGAGACCAAAATAGAACTTTTTGGTTAATAGAAAAGCATTATGTTTGGAGAAAGGAAAACACTGCATTCTAGCATAAGAACCTTATCCCATCTGTGGAACATGGTGGTGGTAGTATCATGGTTTGGGCCTGTTTTGCTGCATCTGGGCCAGGATGGCTTGCCATCATTGATGGAACAATGAATTCTGAATTATATCAGAGAATTCTAAAGGAAAATGTCAGGACATCTGTTCATGAACTGAATCTCAAGAGAAGGTGGGTCATGCAGCAAGACAACAACCCTAAGCACACAAGTCGTTCTACCAAAGAATTGTTAAAGAAGAATAAAGTTCATGTTTTGGAATGGCCAAGCCAAAGTTCTGACCTTAATCCAATTGAAATGTTGTGGAAGGACCTGAAGTGAGCAGTTAATGTGAGGAAAACCACCAACATCCCAGAGTTGAAGCTGTTCTGTACGGAGGAATGGGCTAAAATTCCTCCAAGCCGGTGTGCAGGACTGATAAAACAGTTAGAGGAAACGTTTAGTTGCAGTTATTGCTGCACAGGGGGGTCACACCAGATACTGAAAAGCAAAGGTTCACATATTTTTGCCACTCACTAATATGTAATATTGGATCATTTTCCTCAGTAAATAAATGACCAAGTATAATATTTTTGTCTCATTTGTTTAACTGGGTTCTCTTTATCTACTTTTAGGACTTGTGTGAAAATCTGATGATGTTTTAGGTCATATTTATGCAGAAATATGAGGGTTCACAAACTTTCAAGCACTACTGTATGTCAAAATTCCACTTAAAAGCACAATATAAAAATATGTTTTGGAAGATTACAAAAGTATGCAACTTATGGTGAAATATGTAATATTTTCAGTCTACATTACCATCACATTGTAATGCAATGCTGCCACTATTTATGTTCTTTTGCACCATGCAAACTTAATGTTAGTTACTACATATAACCAACACACTAAATGTGTGGTGGCCATATCTTGTACATTCGGTTAAAAGTAAGTATTATTCCCGCCTAATCCCGGCGCTGATGAAACAACACTGACAATATTACATGTTCTAAATTCAGCATGTAGTCTAGTTAAGTTTTTGGAGGGGACATACTGTAAATGGTTTGGAACTGAAACACCTGAAGCACTATGAATGATTTGAATGAGAAATGATTAGAACATCACGGTGAGGTTGTCTGTATTTACCCTGCTGTACTTTTAAGCACTAATAGCTAATGACTTAGCTGGGTAGCGCTTTATTTTCATTTTCATTTACCTCCCTTTATCCATGAAAAACACAGAGCCTAATTGGACATCTGGTATTATTATTTTTCTGGTTACCTTTTTACCAAGGAGTCTTGCATGTTGTTTTGTTACTGCTGAGCTTCAGTGCTGCTCTCAGTGGTTAGCTTGCTGTTGCAGAGCAGCCTGTTCTAGTGCAATATTTGATGCCTCAGGGAAAGGCCTGATCCCAAAGGCTGAGATTGCTTCCAGCTGGCCTGCCAGATCCTCCAGACCACCTCACAAAAACACACACCCACACATATCCACCCTGACCATTCCATCAGGCATGAGGCCAAGCCCACATATGTCCAAGCCGCCACAAAATCCAACAGGAGTGTTAACTGTATGCCACATCCAAACCTCACTCATCAATCTTCCAGGCCCCTTGTGAGACAGAATAGAGACGCCTCAGGCCTGACAAGACATCTATCCAAGGGGATTTGGAGGAGATGAACATTTGAAATGGATGCAAGTTGCTTTGTAGTAACAGATATGGATTGGAAAAGAACATCAAATTAGTGCGGAACAATGATCTCATTGTGATGAAAATGCCCTCGGTGCACAGGTCTAGGAATCTATGATTGGAACCACTGTCTCTCAAAGCACATTAAATACAATTAATTAATACTCAAGATTGCTCAAAGAACATTAGACAGAACCACACTCTTAAACATGTTGATGTTTCATTAGCGTTCAAAGTAATGGGACCTTGGGAAAGTCTCAATGCTGTGTGTGAATTAATAATATGTGCTAATAAGTAATAAAATGCATTGTTGATGCCAGCATACATATATTTAGCACTGTAGCTAGTGGTGTGTTAGTGTGGGATTTACTCGTATGAGTGGATCAGACAAAGTAGTGCTACTGGTTTTTAAACACCCCAGTGTCACTGCTGGAGTGAAAATAGTCCATCAGCCAAAAATGTCTAGCCACCAGCATCCTGTGAGCACTGATGAAGGATTAGATGATGACTAACACAAACTGTGTGACAACAGAAGAGCTACTGTCTCAGAATTTACATCTGCAAGGTGCGGCAATATGGTAGATGTGTCTGATAAACTGAACACAGTGCTTAACAAATCCAGCAGAACTTCTGATCCTAGAATCATCCCTGTCCACCACCCAAATAATACATGATGTGTGGTGGTCCGATGGGGGTCCTGACCATTAGAGAACAAGGATAAAGAGGACTTACAAAAGTATGCAGAGAACCAGATGAACTACAGTCTGTAATTGTAGAAGGACAAACTGCAAATTCAGCTACTTCCCTTTCACTATGGCCTTTGGCACGCCCAAATGCAATCACTCCCT
Source organism: Ancistrus triradiatus (assembly GCA_025084515.1). Lineage (NCBI taxonomy): Eukaryota > Metazoa > Chordata > Actinopteri > Siluriformes > Loricariidae > Ancistrus > Ancistrus triradiatus. Next base: position 394,006 of record JAJAGP010000149.1, on the reverse strand, counting down.
TTTGCAAATCAATAACATCTGCTTTGTATCCCTGTCAGACAGCTGATGCAATGGCTGCTGCTGGTATAATGAAATAAGAAAGTTAATCCAAAATTATTTTATTTACCCTTACAATGAATTCAACTACCTATATGTTACTAAAAACTTAGCTACAGTTGGCCAAAAAAGTATTTAGTCAGCCATTGTTCAAGTTCTCCTACTTTGAAAGATGAGAGAGGTCTGTAATTTTCATCATAGGTACACTTCAACTATGAGAGACAAAATGGAAAAAAAAATCCAGGAAATCACATTGTAGAATTTTTAAAGCATTTAATTGTAAATCATGGTGGAAAATAAGTATTTGGTCAATAAATTTGGTTCAACTCAATACTTTGTAACATAACCTTTGTTGGCAATGACAGAGGTCAAACGTTTCCTGTAAGGCCTTCACCAGGTTTGCACACACTGTAACTGGTATTTTGGCCCATTCCTCCATGCAGATCTCCTCTAGAGCAGTGATGTTTTGGGGCAACATGGACTTTCAAACTCCCTCCACAAATTCTCTATGGGGTTGAGGTCTGGAGACTGGCTAGGCCACTCCAGGGCCTTGAAATGCTTTTTACGGAGCCACTCCTTCGTTGCCTGAGCAGTGTGTTTGGGATCATTGTCATGCTAGAAGACCCAGCCACATTCCATCTTCAATGCTCTCACTGATGGAAGGAGGTTTTGGCTTAAAAAATCTCACGATACATGGCCCCATTCATTTTTCCCTTAGCACGGATCAGTCGTTTCCACCCTCATGCTTCACAGTAGGTATGGCAGAATTCTTCTTCCTCCAAACATGGGGAGTTGAGTTTTTACCAAAAGTTTTTATTTTGGTTTCATCTGACCACATGATATTCTCCCAATCTTCTTTTGAATCATCCATATGCTCTCTGCCAAACTTCAGATGGGCCTGGACATGTACTGGATTAAGCAGGGGGACACGCCTGGCACTGCAGGATCTGAGTCCCTCTCGGCGTAGTGTGTTACTGATGGTAGCTTTGTTACTTTGGTCCCAGCTCTCTGCAAGTCATTCATCAGGTCCCTCCGTGTAGTTCTGGGATTTTTGCTCACCGTTCTCATGATCATTTTGACCCCACTGGATGAGATCTTGTGTGGAGCCCCAGATCGAGGGAGATTATCAATGGTCTTGTATGTCTTACAATTGCTCCCACAGTTGATTTATTCACACCAACCTGCTTGCCTATTGTAGATTCACTCTTCCCAGCCTGGTGCAGGTCTACAATTTTCTTCCTGGTGTCCTTCGACAGCTCTTTGGTCTTGGCCATGGTTGAGTTTGGAGTCTGACTGTTTGAGGCTATGGACTGTTTACGTTTATTCATTTATTTAATGTCGCTATCAGCATCAGTGGCCATGTTCAGCGACACACGCAAGGTTACATCCATACGCAAGGTTATCTCAAGACAAGTCACTCATACACTCAAGTCAATGCCAATTTAGTGTAGTCAATTAACCTAACATGTATGTCTTTGGACCGTGGGAGGAAACCGGAGTACCCGGTAAACCCATGCAGAAACGGGGAGGACATGCAGACTCCAAACAGAAAGGTCTCCGGCTGCTCCAGCCTGGGATTGAACCCAGGACTTTCTTGCTGTGAGGCGGCAATGCTACCCACTGAGCCACCCAGCCGCCCGAGGCTTTAGACAGGTGTCTTTTATACACATACCGAGGTCAAACAGGTGCCATTAATACAGGTAACAAATGGAGGACAGAAGAGCTTCTTAAAGAAGTTGTTACAGGTTTGTGAGAGTCAGAAATCTTGCTTGTTTGTGGGTGACCAAATACTTATTTTCCACCATGATTTACATTTAAATTCTTTAAAAATCTTACAATGTGATTTCCTGGATTTTTGTTTCTCATTTTGTCTCTCACAGTTGAAGTGTACCTATGATGGAAATTACAGACCTCTCATCTTTCTAAGTAGGAGAACTTGCACAGTGGGTGACTAAATACTTTTTTGCCCCACTGTATGTGGATTTTGTTCTCAGCATTAACAGTACTGACTAGAAATCAAAGGCTACAAAATTATTTTTACATTTAGTTACTTAAATTGATTGTGTTCATTACTGTATTTAAGCTCAAAGTCCCATCAGTGTCATGTCAGGTTCACTCAGTGTTACAATGTGAGTGTGAATTTTATCAGACAGAGCCTTTAATTATCTTGTCTTTATTAAGTGACTGTAATTAGCGTAGATATTCCTACCATTGCCTGAAATCACCAGCATTCATTGGGATTCATAGAACTATTGGGATATATACTGTATTCATACTTCTTTGCTGCTGAAGGTTGAACATCAGTTGTTTATCTGTATTGCTAATGACTGAATTACTATTACTGCAGACCATATTAAAAAGCACAGTCTATCTAGAGTTATTTTCTACCGGACAGTAGGGCACAGAACAATTATTAGTATGGTGATTTCCAAATTAAATTATCATAGTTATAGCTAGGTACCACAGCAAATCTGGACAAAGGTATTCAGAAATAGTATGGATAATTCTTATTGGGATTTGCAACCCTGCTGCATTGAACTGCACTTTCACTCTGTCCAGTGGAAAAATAACCTTCACGTTCAGTTATTTGGCAGACTCTCTTATCCAGAGCAACATACACAACTTATACAAAATTTTACAATCCAAGCAATTGTGGGGTAAGGACCTTGCTCAAGGACCCAACAGTGCCAGTTTGGCAGTGCTGGGACTTAAATTCTGGAGCTTCTTGTTCCATTGTCCAGCACCTGAACATCTAGGCCACCATAGTCCCAAAAATGCGGTAAGATACTAAGCATATGCAGCTTACTGATACCGCTGGTGACCTCTGACATGAACCCCACCACAAAAATGGCAGTGATATAACTGTGGAATTGTAAATTTAACAAATTAACCACGAACAACATGTAAAGCAGTTAAGTAGTCAACACTGCAAAGACAGAAGAAAGGCAAGAAATGAAGCCTTTATAGTATCCGAACAAAATTCCTGTAACCTTGGAGAGCTGCCAGTTCTATATGCTCTTGTACTGTACTCCATTACTGCTGATGAATACTATTTTCTAGAGGAGTTTTATGAAGCGACAATAGAAGAGATCACAAGTGGTTGTCTCTGGAAGTTAAATGTACTTAGAGAATGGGTTCTTAGTTCTTGTAATGTAGGTAAGAGACATCAAAACCTGTTTATCATGCATAAGTGATGTTGACGGCAGCTGTACTGTAGCACAAATGGAACTGAAAGGAACTACATTCTTCCCTTACGTTTGACACGTGGCCAGGAGAGTCCCTCTCTGCACAAACATGCCTGAGAAAGAGTAAAAAAGGAAAGGGGGTTGAGGGTGGGGTGGGGTAAGGCAGAAGATCCAGTGATGACACATCGTGCCTTTGTACTTGGACACCTGTTTCTCCACATATACACACTTATGCACTTTAAGGCCAACGTGGGAGGCAATGAATCACATTTTCACTCACTATACTTCTCTATAGAAATGTTCTCAACTGAGCTGTACAACCATTAATTTAGGAAGTTGTGAAACCAGATCAGATTTACTGAGAAACTATGGGGTTACTTAGCGGTACTGCACTTACAGAACAAGCTGACTAAGCAAAGGTAGAATAAGTGAACATCTGTACATAGTGGTGATAGATGAACAATAATGGTATCAACTAGCCTTATAATGTTGACACAGTTTCAGGGTTAGCAATGCAGTTATTGCAGCATCTTTAAAATGCTGGCTAAAATGCATCTCAATATTCTACAGTCTATAGTCATTTAATAATTAAGGCTACTATTTATCTTAGTTCAATTGTAATAAGAAAACTAGTAACTGACTAATCAAATGTTAACAAAGCATAGTCATAGTTGTATATAACATTGTCCTATACTTATCTTCTTTTTGGTAATAATATATTTACAGAGTACTAAACAAAGGATGAGAACCGAGACACATTTTTCTTGTCAAAATGCACCGAGAACCGAATTCGACAAGTTCTGAGGTGGTCGAGAACCGAGGTACCACTGTACTGGAAAAATTAACATAAAAAATGGCATAAAACTTTATTTAGGATCACTCCCTGTGTCAGAAATCACAGCGTCCAAATGTTTCTGGTAACAGTCTTTGTATTTTCGCTTTACAATTATTTCACACTCATCCTTGCAAGCAGCACAGTGGCTCGGTAGGTAGCACTGTCACGTCACAGAAGGTCTTGGGTTCAATCCCAGAGTGGAGGAGCCTGGGTCCATTCTTTGTGGAGTCTGCATGGGCTTACTCTGGGTACTCGGGTTTCCTCTCACAGTCCAAAGACATGCTTTCGGTTAATTGACCTATATAGAACCTGAGTGTATATACAGTGGTGTTTGAAACTTTGTGAACCCTTTCGAATTTTTTATATTTTTGCATAAATATAACCTAAAACATCATCAGATTTTCACACAAGTAATAAAAGTAGATAAAGAGAACCCAGTTAAACACATGAGACAAAATATTATACTTGGTCATTGATTTCTTGAGGAAAATGATCCAATATTACATATTAGTGAGTGGCAAAAGTATGTGAACCTTTGCTTTCAGTATCCGGTGTGACCCCTCTGTGCAGCAATAACTGCAACTAAACGTTTCCTGTAACTGTTTATTAGTCCTGCACACCGGCTGGGAGGAATTTTAGTCCATTCCTCCGTACAGAACAGCTTCAGCTCTGGGATGTTGGTGTTTTTCCTCACATTAACTGCTCACTTCAGGTCCTTCCACAGTATTTCGATTGGATTAAGGTCAGGACTTTGACTTGGCCATTCCAAAACATTAACTTAAGTCTTTCTGATAAAGAATGGTTAAAGAAGAATAGTGTGCTTAGGGTCGTTGTCTTGCTGCATGACCCACCTTCTCTTGAGATTCAGTTCATGGACAGATGTCCTGACATTTTCCTTTAGAATTCTCTTATAGAATTCAGAATTCATTGTTCCATTAATGGTGGCAAGGTGACCTGGCCCAGATGCAGCAAAACAGACCCAAACCAATGATTCTACCACCACCATGTTTCACAGATGGGAGAGGTTCTTATGCTGGAATGCAGTGTTTTCCTTTCTCCAAACATAACGCTTTTCTATTAACCAAAAGTTCTATTTTGGTCTCATCCGTCCACAAAACATTCTTCCAATAGCCTTCTGACTTATCCACATGATCTTTAGCAAACTGCAGATGAGCAGCAATGTTCTTTTTGGAGAGCAGTGGCTTTCTTCTTACAACGCTGCCATGCACACCATTGTTGTTCAGTGTTCTTCTGATGGTGGACTCATGAACATTAACATTAGCCAATGTAAGAGAGATTTTCAGTTGCTTAGAAGTTATCCTGGGGTCCTTTGTGACCTCACCAACTATTCCACGCCTTGCTCTTGGAGTGATCTTTGTTGGTCAACCACTCCTTGGGAGGGTAACAATGGGCTTGAATTCCTCCATTTGTACACAATCTGTCTCACTGTGGATTGGTGGAGTCCAAACTCTTGTAACTTTCTCCAGCCTGATGAGCATCAACAACTCTTTTTCTGAGGTCCTCAGAAATCTCCTTTGCTTGTGCCATGATACACTTCCACAAACATGTGTTGTGAAGAGCAGACTTTGATAGACCCCTGTTTTATAAATAAAACAAGCTGCCCACTCACACCTGATTGTCATCCCATTGATTGAAAACACCTGACTCTAATTTTACCTTCAAAATTAACTGCTAATCCTAGAGGTTCACATACTTTTGCCACTCGCTAATATGTTATATAGGAATAATTTTCCTCAATAAATAAATGACCAAGTATAATATTTTTGTCTCATTTGTTTAACTGTGTTCTCTTTATCTACTTTTAGGACTTGTGTGAAAATAAAGAAAATTCTAAAGGTTTCACAAACTTTCAAGCACCACTGTATATGACTAGTCTTGAGGTAACCTTGTGCCTGTTCCTGAATTGGCCAATGACGCTGATAACGACGTTGATTACAGTAAACCAAATAAACAAAACAGTCATCCTTGCAAAAGCCTGGTCTTACATGATTGTCATGCTTTTTGCACGGAACGTTTGAGATTCATGTTTGTGACCTCTGAAAACCTTAATGTTTACATCTTTGGAGTAGTTCAAGGTTGATTTTAGGTATGTTTGGGATCAGTTTGTTGTTGTAATATCCAACCATTTTTCAACTTCACAAATTTCAACACACTGCCTGTGGGACACTGGTTTATAGGACTTGTTCATAATGTTCCGTATATCTCCTCAATATGATTCCAGAGCCACTGGCTGCCACACAACCTGAACCCGCATCTACCGTCATGCTTAACAGTTGGCAAGGAACATTTTCTTGAACTGCTTCCCTTTATTCTCTATACATGCATTTGTTTTAAATTGAGCAGATATTGGCTTATGTAATAAGATCGCAGGTAAGCTTTGACTCTTGCATACAGATGTTTTTTCAAGGAACACTACACAGTGGACTAGTACAACATTATTCTCATATCAGTCTATCCTGTTGTATCGAATTAGTGATAGGTATTTAGCAGTGATATGAGGATTTTGCTTTGCTACTGGACTGGCCTACAAACATTTCTATGAGAGAGTTTTCTTGGTATTCCTCGATTTTATCTTGACTAGAACAGTCTCCTTCAAGTCTTATTTCTTAATCACACTTCAGACAGTAAAAATCGCAAGCAATAAATATTTAAATATCTTTTTATAGTCTTCATCTGCTTTGTGAGAGTCAGGTATCTTTATTTCCAAACATTAGTCAGTTGTCTAGTGGAGCTCAAAGTTGTTTGTGTAAGCACACCACCCTGAGAGGCTTGAGGAGTCTATTTAGAAAGCTCTAAAATTGTCTACACATTACTTGGATTAAATACTAATAAGTCAACTAATTCCTGGGACTTTACAAAGAAAAGCCTAGCGGATTGTCAGCCTAAACATCTAATTAGTTGTCACCTCTCCAAAAAGTCAGTTCAATTACTTTCTGCTCTTCCATCCTAAAACAAAGTCCATAAGGATATAGTTTGCCAACTTGGCTCACATGAACAGTGCTGACCTTAACTTCATCAGACAGCTTTTAGATGAAACTGGAATACCAACAGTGAGGCAGAACTTATTATTGGGCTTTATATTATACAGTGGTGTTTGAAAGTTTGTGAAGCCTTTAGAATTTTCTATATTTCTGCATAAATATGACCTAAAACATCATCAGATTTTCACACAAGTTCTGAAAGTAGATAAAGAGAACCCAGGTAAAAAAATGAGACAAAAATATTTTACATGGTCATTTTATTTATTAGGAAAAATGATCCAATATTGCATATTAGTGAGTGGCAAAAGTATGTGAACCTCTAGGATTAGCACTTAATTTAAGGATGAAATTAAATGCAGGTGTTTTCAATCAATGGGATGACAATCAGGTGTGAGTCAGCTGTTTTATTTAAAGAACAGGGATCTATCAAAGTCTGCTCTTCACAACACATGTTTGTGGAAGTGGATCATGGCACGAACAAAGAAGATTTCTGAAGAGTTGATGCTCATCAAGCTGGAAAAGGTTACAAAACCATCTCTAAAGAGTTTGGACTCCACCAATCCACAGTCACACAGATTGTGTACAAATGAAGGAACTTCAAGACCATTGTTACCCTCCCCAGGAGTGGTCGACCAACAAAGATCACTCCAAGTGCAAGGCGTATAATAGTTGGTGAGGTCACAAAGGACCCCAGGGTAATTTCTAAGCAACTGAAGGTTTCTCTCACATTGGCTAATGTTAATGTTCATGAGTCCACCATCAGAAGAACACTGAACAACAATGGTGTGCATGGCAGGGTTGCAAGGAGAAAGCCACTGCTCTCCAAAAAGAACATTGCTGCTCGTCTTCAGTTTGATAAAGATCATGTGGACAAGCCAGAAGGCTATTGGAAGAATGTTTTGTGGAGAATGAGACCAAAATAGAACTTTTTGATTTAAAACAAAAGTGTTATGTTTGGAGAAAGGAAAACACTGCATTCCAGCATAAGAACCTTATCCCATCTGTGAAATATTGTGGTGGTAGTATCATGGTTAGGCCCTGTTTTGCTGCATCTGGGCCAGGACAGCTTGCCATTATTGATGGAACAATGAATTATGAATTCTATCAGAGAATTCTAAAGGAAAAGGTCATTAACTGAATCTCAAAAGAAGGTGGGTCATGCAGCAAGACGACCCTAAGCACACAGATCATTCTAAAAAGAATGGTTAAAGAAGAATAAAGTTAATGATTTGGAATGACCAAGTCAAAGTCCTGACCTCAATGCAACCAGAATGTTGTGGAAGGACCTGAAGTGAGCAGTTAATGTAAGAAAACCCACCAACATCCCAGAGTTGAAGCTGTTCTGTACGGAGGAATGGGCTAAAATTCCTTCAAGCTCCAAGCCGGTGTGCAGGACTGATCAACAGTTACAGGAAATGTTTAGTTGCAGTTATTGCTGAACCGGGGGGTCACACCAGACACTGAAAGCAAAGGTTCACATACTTTTGCCACTCACTAACATGTAATATTGGATCATTTTCCTCAGTAAATAAATGACCAAGTATAATATTTTTGTCTCATTTGTTTAACTGGGTTCTCTTTATCTACTTTTAGGACCTGTGTGAAAATCTGTTGATGTTTTAGGTCATATTTATGCAGGAATATAGACGATTCTAAAGGGTTCACAAAGTTTCAAGCACCACTGTATGTCACATTTTAGCTTGTTTCTCATATTCTTTGTGTAATTTGATTGGGGTGGCCACAATTTGCATACATTTTTACATATATTTGTCCTTTACTTTTCAGACCAGCTCATAAGTGAACCTTGGAACACCTCACCCTCCATATCAGCTGGTGCTGAAACAAAGTAGAAATAATGATAAAACAGAAAGATATGGGATGCTTCCATTTGTGATGGTGAGTTCCAATTGCAGTTTAGATCTAACACGTGTGCTCACAGCTTCACTGCAAACTTCAACCTCTCATGGGGAAGTTCACACGGCAACTGACTTTGTTAGCACATTGACTGGGACATGATGGTGTGAGGTGGAAGTCTAATGCATACATGTTGCGGCTAATGACACACTGCAACACCAGGACTCCAAGAATCACATCCTCATTATTGGTCAGAAGTTCAGAGCGGAAGAGACAGGGGAAGGCAGGCCTTTAATGGCCATGTAGGCTTTAATGAGTGTGCTTACAGCTCTCCACCAAACTCAGTGGAGCCTGAAGGCTGGAGAAAATGGAAAGGCTTCATAAGAGGCTGATAGAATGGGGGTAGCTCAGTGTCTAAGGCTCTGGACTAGTAATTGGAAGGTTGAATCCAGGGTTCACCAAGCTGTCACTGTTGGGCCATTGAGTGAAACACTTAGCCCTTAACTGCTGAACAATTCCATTGTGTAGATTCCAAAAAATGTGTCTGCTAATGTTGTAAATCTGCAGTTTATTAGGCTTCACAGAGCCACTTGTCGAGACTCATCATAGAGAACAGCCAGGTTCCACCAGCTGAGTTAATTCAATTATGAATTCAGTTGTTCATTGAAACAACTGAATTCCACTGTAAGTTCCCCTGAATGTGTGTACACGTGATTGAGGACAGTGAACACACCACGTTAATGGAACTGAAGTCACTGTGAGGTGCAGGTCTGAAAGTCCTCTTGATACGGACCATGTGTGGATATTACAGAGAACTCAAACCCTAGAATGTAGGGTTAGGAGGGGTTCAAGGTTAGATCTAGTAACAATACGGCAAACAGTGATGATTTTGGAAACAGAGGCGAAATGAAAAAGATTGATCAGATTGTGTGTGTGAGAGCGGTGTCTGGTTTACATATCATTGTGAGGTCCAAAAAGAGAAACATCATTTACATTTTACATTCTTTTTTTTTTAACAAAGACTCCAACTCTCTTGCGAAAAACAAAAAACACAAAAGGGCTAGGGTTATGTGTAGGTGTAGCATTATCTACAGTAATATTATGCCACTGCATAGTCCCCACAATTACAGAAAAAGCAAACTTGTATGTGTGTGTGTGTACTTTATTCAAAAGTAATGTTTATCTACTTGAACATAAAGGCCTATTAAAAAAACTAGTTGTTGTGGGTCATATATATATATATATATATATATATATATATATATATATATATATATATATATATATATATATGAGATGCTGCACATCTCGTATCTTCACAGCATAGACAATTGCCTTCAGATGACCCCAAAGATAAAAGTCTAAGGGGGTCAGATCGGGAGAGCATTTCTTCTGCGGTGTTGCTATCAGTGTGTCAAGAGTGGGAGAAGAGGGTTGCATTGACAATCCAACACAATGGGCAGCACTTTGAACACATTTTATAAGTGGTCATAAACTTGTAAATAACTCATGAAAGAATAAGTTCCAAGTTAAAAGCCAAGCACACCTATGTTTTCTTGTGAAATTCTCAATAATTTGAAGTGTTACATGACCCCTCTTCCATTGGAAAATAAAGTTGGATCAAATGCAACTTCAAAATGGCCGCCATGGTCAACACCCATCTTTAAAAGTTTTCCCATATACTAAATTGCCACAAACAGGAAGTTGATATCACCAACCATTCCCATTTTATTTAGGTGTATCCATATAAATGGCCCACCCTGTTATATATATTAAACACAATTCTTATAATGATTTCCAGATTCCTTCAGGGGAGGGTACACCACAGGGCCAAGAAACACTTACTGTTAAGATAAGCACACAGCCATGCAATCTCTGTACAGTCGTATGAAAAAGTTTGGGCACCCCTGATAATTTTCATGATTTTAGTTTATAAATCATTGGTTGTTCAGATCAGCAACTTGAGTAAATATATCATATAGCAGATGAACACAGTGATATTTGAGAAGTGAAATGAAGTGTATAGGATTTACAGAAAGTGTGCAGTAATTATTCAAACAAAATTAGGCAGGTGCATAAATTTGGGCACCCCAGCAGAAAAATTACATCAATATTTAGTAGATCCTCATTTTGTAGAAATAACAGCCGCTAAACGCTTCCTACAGCTTCCAGTCTGGATTCTGGTTGAAGGTGCTTTGGACCATTCTTCTTTAGAAACATCTCCAGTTCAGTCATCTTTGATGGTTTCCAAGCATGGACAGCCCACATTTTCAGTAATATTCATGTCTGGGGACTGAGATGGCCATTCCAGAACGTTGTACTGGTTCCTCTGCATGAATGCCTTAGTAGATTATGAGCAGGGTTTGGGGTCGTTGGCCTCGGTGCAACTTTGTCACTGATTCTTGAACATTGTTCTTAAGAATCTGGAGATATTAACTGGAATCCATGCGACCCTCAATTTTAACAAGATTCCTAGTACCTGCACTGGCCACACAGTCCCGCGGGCATTATGGAACCGCCACCAAATTTTACTGTGGGTAGCAAGTGTTTGTCTTGGGATGCTGTGTTCCTTTTCCGCTCCTTGTTATGTCCAAATAACTCAATTTTAGTTTCATCAGTACACAGCACGTATTCCCAAAATGGAAGCTGATTGTCCAAATGTGGGCTGTAGCACACCTCAAGTGACTCTGTTTGTGGCGTGCCTGCAGAAAAGGCTTCTTCTGCATTAAACTCTCCCACACCTACAGCCTCTCCTTGTGCAAAGTTCCTGTATAGTTGAACGATGAAACAGACACCATCTGCATCCAGTGAGGTTTGTAGTCCTTTGGAGGTGTCTGGTGGCTTGACTATGACTGTTCTCACCATCCTTCGCCTCTTGCCTATCTGAGATTTTTCTGGTCTGCCACTCCGGGAGTTCCTTAACTAGACTGTGCCTGTGTCTCCATTGCCTCACTGATGTTCCTCACAGTGGAAACTGACAGCTGAAATCTCTGAGAGAGCTTTTACCTTTCCCTGAACCATGATGTTGAAGAACCTTTGTTTTCAGGCTATTTGAGAGTTGTTTTGAGGCTCCCATGTTGCCACTCTTCAGAGAAGATGCAAAGAGGAGAAAAACTTCCAATTGGCCACCTTAACACTTTGGCATAGTTGGATTTCACTTGTGTATGTAGATCAAGGGTCAATGAGCTTACAAAACAAATTTTGTGTTCCAATAATTAGTGCTAAAGGTATTCAAATGACAAGGGTGCCCAAATTTATGCACCTGCCTGATTTTGTTTGAATAATTACTGCACACTTTCTGTAAAACCTATAAACTTGATTTCACTTCTCAAATATCACGGTGTTCATCTGCTATATGATATATTTACCTGAAATTGCTGAGCTGGACAACCAATGACTTATAAAGAAAAATCATGAAAATTATCAGGGGTGCCCAAACTTTTTCATACCCCTGTAGGTGTTTGCTCCGTTTTTCTGGGAATGGAATTTTGACTTAAGGAACACCAATACAAAAGAAATTTTGACCTGAGAAGACCACCACTTTTACCAAGAATTCATCGGGTCTGTCTCAATACTTAGTGATTACTCTTGCTACCTACATGCTCATTAGCGTTTTATTTACTGAAATATGTTCTGAGGGCAGGATTACATATGACTGGTTCTGCATCCAATCAGGACAAAGAGGGGGTGTGGTTATAATAACTTTGAATGCCACGAAATTTGTCCATGATTCGCCACATTCCAAGTTATTATAACCACACCCCCTCCATGATCTGATTGGATGCCTCACAGAACCGATCTTGTGTAATACTGCCCTCAGAACATATATCAATTAATAAAACTCCAACCTGCTGCCTGCATAGGGAGATCTTTACAATAAGAGCTTTCTATCCAACATGGAACTTTAAGTTCATGAGACATTACTTAGTTGCCAAGTACCTCAATGAAAGTTGAGATTTTTCGTGGCATAGATTCAACAAGGTGCTGGAAGATTTTGGTCCATGCTGACATGATAGCACCGCACAGTTGCAGGATGATGCAATTCTCCCGTTCCACCACATCCCAAAGGTGCTCTATAGGATTGACATCTGGTGACTGTGGAGGCCATTGGAGTACAGTGAACTCATTGTCATGTTCAAGAAAGCATCAAGAGATGATTTGAGCTTTGTGACACTCCACATACAAGGGATGAACACGGTCAGCAACAATACTCAGGTAGGCTGTGGAATTTAAACAATGCTCAGTTGGTATTAAGGGACCCAAAGTGTGCCAAGAAAATATCTCCCACACCATTACACCACCACCACCAGTCTGAACCGGCAGGATGGATCCATGCTTTCATGTTGACCATCTGAATGTCCCATTAGACCAGACAACATTTTTCATTCATCTTCTGTTGTCCAATTTTGCTGAGCTCAATTTTGCTTGTAGCCTCACTTGTCTGTTCTTAGGTGACAGGAGTGGCACCCGGTGTACCTGCTGTAGCCTGTCTGCTTCAAGGTTTGATGTGTTGTGCATTTAGAGATGCTCTTCTGCATACCTTGGCTGTAACCAGTGGTTATTTGAGTTACTGTTGCCATTCTATCAACTCAAAGCAGTCTGGCCATTCTCCTATGACCTCTGGCATCAGCAAGGCATTTTCTCCACAATATCTGCGGCTCACTGGATATTTTCTCTTCTGCAGAGCATTCTCTGTAAACCCGAGAGATGGTTGTGCAAAAGCCCAATGGATCAGCATTTTCTGAAATACTTAGACCAGGTAATATACCAGCCATACCACGTTTAAAGTCAGTTAAATCATCTTTCTTTATCATTCTGATGCTCGGCTTGAACTTCAGCAGGTCGGCATGACCATGTCTACATGCTTAAGTACACAGAACTGCTGCCATATGATTGGCTGATTAGATATTTGTGTAAACGAGGGGTGTAATTAATAAAGTATTTACATTTCCCTTGAGTGTTTATTTCATTTTTACAATAAGGATGACTAAGCTGTGCTATCAATGTGCCTTTGTTAGACATTAAAAAAGCTTGTGACATGCACAATGAGCAAAGCTGGTTAATTCTCTGTCAAAATAGCAGCAAAATGTTTGACAGTCACTACACTGACTGAGAGTTAGGGAAAAATTGGTGGAAAAATAATGGTGGGATGGGATGTTAAATTTATTATAAGAAGTAAAAAACTGTATTTTTTACTAACAGTTTTAGTAAAAAGTGTAGTGGAGTGTTTAATAGAAGAACTGCTTTTTAAAAAATGGTGCAGTTTGTTTGACTAAAATGCAGTAACAGTGTTTAAAATGTCGATGATGACTATTGTTTGGATTAAATATCATGATTTACCGCATTACAGCCTTTTATACAGAGCGACTTACAATTGATACAATCTTACAATCCAAGCAATTGTGGGTTAAGGTTCTTGCTCAAGGACCCAACAGTGGCAGCTTGGCAGATATGGGATTTGAACACTGGACCTTCTGGTCCAGAGTCCAGTACCTTAACCGTTGGCTACCAAAGTCCCTAAATATCACTGAATATTCAGGGATATTACTGAATATTGCCATGTCTAATCATGAGCAATTTAGCAGCATTTATTTAAGAAAGTCCAAGTATTTTGTATATTCCACATGGAGAATGTTTTTCTCTTTTTGCTGTGGTTAGCTACGATAATGTAATTTGTATAATCTTTGCAGATGATTTATGTAGTTGTAGTACAAACCACAACTTCAGTTTCATTGATCATGGATGGATACCTCTTGCCCTCAATAAAAATGGTTGCAAATTGAGTTAGAAAGTCTTATTTTAAGTTATTTTTTAAAATAATTAATAACATTAATAGCATGTACTTTTGTACTTCTACTTGAGTAAAATATATTAGAAATGCTTCAACTTTTACATGAGCATTTTTTTTTATCAGATTTGTAGTACTTAAGTAAAACTTGTACTTCTGCCAACACTGAGTTGCCACTTTTTTATTATTATGACTTGGGTGAAAATCAGTCCACACTGCCTGAGTAATTAATGCAGAAATCCAGGTACCATCAAGGTTCACAAACTATCTCGGAACAAGTGCTATATTACTCATTCAATGTTTTTCTCTAATATAGGTTATGTATAAAAGATGACGAACAGAATAAGCTGAAATGAAGAACACATTATAAAATATACAAGTGTAAATTGCATGTCTGTAACAGAATACAGATTCAGAAAAACAGCCTGATTTCTCTGTTTGGCATTGGCTCGGCCTGTGATATTTAATTCATTTGATGGTGTTCTTATGCCTCTTGAGCTCACCACATCCACAACCAGGGGAAGAAGGGTGACACAGGTTGAAGAAGGGAGACCGTGAAGGAGGAACAAAGAAGATGACAGGAAAAGGAAGCATGACTGTACCTCCTACATATACAGCAAATACAAACACCACAACTGGGAATAAAGCAAGAAGTGACATAAAGAGAGATAGAAGGAGATAGACAAAGCCAGTGAAAGAAGTTAGAATAGGGACAAGAAGAGATAAGCATGCCTTTGTTAATGTTGAGAATGGAGGAATCGAGCCAGAGTAACAGATTGTCATCTGTCGGTCTGTTCATCCCTCATGCTTTATCACCAGCTAGCCTCAAAGCTCTCCATCAGTAAGAAGGAACCTGTGGGTGTGTGTAACTTCACTTTACTCCATGGGATAAAGTGCAGACAGAATTGCATAATGTGTGTTTGGACTGTGGAATGAAATGTAATTACAATTGTGATATATATTGTATGTCTTTGTACTAGACCATAAGTTTGTCAGTATTCCCAGATTTGGGAAAATGTACAAACACACACAATATAGTAAAGTGAAACATTAATTAATGACTAAACATATTATAATGAGCAGTAGTCAGCAAATCAAAGCACATCGATATTTGTCATTTACCTTTGTAACTGTCTTAGGTCTCTTAAGTTTAGAAATAAACTGGCTGGTAGGTATTGCAGGTCTGGGAGGGGTCACTGTTGTGGGTTCAGGGGATGATACCCCTCTCTCAAACATAGCAAATTGTGCCTGTGTGATGCCCAACAAGGCTGGCAGGCTGGCTTAGACCATTGCTCCACCTGTTTATATATAAACTAGCAGCTCTTTTGAATACAATCTCCTCACGTCACGCCCTTCCTCTTTGGTAGGAAGCAGTGTCATGTGGCGTAATGGCTCCAAATCCTTGAATCTTACTCACACAAAATCTTTGTAGCGTATCAGCTTAAATCCTACATTTTCTCTAGCATATTTGTTATTGCTATTGGTTACTGTTTAGCTTATGCAACTGTAAAATATCCTTGAGTTTGGGAGAGGCGGTATTTAAATAAAGTGTATTATGATCTTTTTTATTATAATGTACAGCCATCTCTATTTGACTCAACCATTACAACTCTTTTAAAATCTAATTAGTAAGGACTGGGTGTACAACTAGAAAATAAGCAAAGCCTGAGTAGTTCACCGTGAAGCTTATGAACCACCTAGAAGTTTATTACGTTCCAATAACAGTGTCCTGCTCTACTTGATTCTGTTTGTATAAAGGTGAATTGCCCATGTTTAAGCATTTTATTTATAAAATAATATAATTTATAATTTGATTTACATACAAGAGGGGCAAAAAGTATTTAGTCAGCCACTGATTGTACAAGTTCTCTGACTTAGAAAGATGAGAGAGGTCTGTAATTTTCATCATAGGTACACTTCAACTATGAGACACAAAATGAGAAACAAAAATCCAGGAAATCACATTGTAGGATTTTTAAAGAATTTAATTGTAAATCATGGTGGAAAATAAGCATTTGGTCACCCACAAAAAAGCAAGATTTCTGGCTCTCACAGACCTGTAACTTCTTCTTTAAGAAGCTCTTCTGTCCTCCACTCGTTATCTGTATTAATGGCACCTGTCCACAGCCTCAAACAGTCAGACTCCAAACTCAACCATGGCCAAGACCAAAGAGCTGTCGAAGGACACCAGTAAGAAAATTGTAGACCTGCACCAGGCTGGGAAGAGTGAATCTACAATAGGTAAGCAGGATTGTGTAAATAAATCAACTGTGGGAGCAATTGTAAGACATAGAAGACTATTAATAATCTCCCTCAATCTGGGACCCCACGCAAGATCTCATCCCAAAATTACCATGAGAACGCTGAGCAAAATTCCCAGAACTACACAGAGGGACCTGTTGAATGACCTGCAGAGAGCTGGGACCAAAGTAACAAAGGCTACCATCAGTAGCACACTACGCTGAGAGGGACTCGAATCCTGCAGTGCCAGGCGTCCCCCCTGATTAAGCCAGTACATGTCCAGGCCCGTCTGAAGTTTGCCAGAGAGCATATGGATGATCCAGAGGAGGTTTGGGAGAATATCATGTGATCAGATGAAACTAAAATAGAACTTAGAACTCGCCGTGTTTGGTGGAAGAAGAATTCTGAGTTGCGACATACCTACTGTGAAGCATAGGGGTGAAAACATCATGCTTTGGGCCTGTTTTTCTGCCGAGGGGACAGGACGACTGATCCGTGTTAAGGGAAGAATGAACGGGGCCATGTATCGTGAGATTTTAAGCCAAACCCTCCTTCCATCAGTGAGAGCATTGAAGATGGAACGTGGCTGGGTCTTCCAGCATGACAATGATCCCAAACACACTGTTCGGGCAACAAAGGAGTGGCTCCGTAAAAAGCATTTCATGGTACTGGAGTGGCCTAGAGAGTCTCCAGACCTCAGCCCCATAGAAAATGTGTGGAGGGAGTTGAAAGTCCATGTTGCCCCAAAACATTACTGCTCTAGAGGAGATCTGCATGGAGGAATGGGCCAAAATACCAGCTACAGTGTGTGCCAACCTGGTGAAGACTTACAGAAAACATTTGACCTCTGTCATTGCCAACAAAGGTTATGTTACAAAGTATTGAGTTGAACAAAATTTATTGACCAAATACTTATTTTCCACCATAATTTACAATTCAATTCTTTAAAAATCCTACAATGTGATTTTCTGGATTTTTTTTTCTCATTTTGTCTCTCATAGTTGAAGTGTAGCTATGATGAAAATTACAGACCTCTCTCATCTTTCTAAGTAGGAGAACTTACACAATCAGTGGCTGACTAAATACTTTTTTGCCCCACTGTATATCAACTGATGCACGATGCAAGTTAAAGTTGGTGCTTTAACTTTGATTATAACTGCAGCAGAATAATTATACACCCATTATTTCCTGATTATTCTCTGGATTTACATGGTGTTACTGGTTCACCATTGTTGGCCAGTGGAATTACTTCCATATCCATGCCATTACATGTTTGTTTGTTTTTTTGCTTACTATACACTCACCGATCACTTAGGTAAGCCTTACCATAAAGAAGCATGTTAGTTCTACAATTACAGATGGTAGTCCATCTATTTTTCTACATACTTTGTTAGTCCACTTTACTCTGCTCTCAGGAACCCCTGCAGGATCACCAGAGATCAGGTACTATTGGGGTGGTGGATCATTGTCAGCACAGCAGTGACACTAATGTGGTGGTGTTAGTGTTTTGTGCTGCTATGAGTGGATCAGACACAGCAGTTCTGCTGGAGTTTTTAAACACCTCACTATCACTGCTGGACCGAAAATAATTCACCAACCCAAAAATGTCCCAGCCATCAGCATCCTGTAGGCAGCATCCTGTGAGCACTGATGAAGGATTAGAGGATGACTAATGCTAACTGTGCAGCAACAGATGAGCTCCTCTCTGAACTTACATCTACATGGTGGAGCAAATATGGCATGCATCTAACAGAGTGCCCAGTGAGGTGTACCTAATAGAGTGCGCCTCCCAAATAGTACCCGATCTGTGGTGGTCCTGTCACTGTTTAGTATATATTATTAGTATTGTCAGTAATTGCGGTATATTTTATTCATTTTGGGCATTCGTAACACAACATAAAATTCTAAATATTGTCAAACACAAAAGGACATAGAAAGGCCAGATATATTTCAATATTTATTAGAGATTTTGTGTTAGAGTTTGATATTTTTATTCATGGTTAGACACACTCTATGGGGATGGTGAAAGAAGTCATGGCTCTGAAGGATTTGTCTTCATGCCTGATTCATATACAAGGCAAGAAAGAACAACACTGCATGCTACAGAGTGGCATAAATCAAGATTTCTTTCAAGCATGTTCTAGTGCGTGTTCATATGCATGGACAAAGTAAGCCTAAGCATTAACATAAGCAAACCGTCAGAAAGAAAATACCAAATATTTGTAAGCAAATCTAGATGTATGCATTGGTATGTCACATGCCTGTGTATACAAATCGCATGTATTCACCTGCAGTACTCCTATGTGAGTAATTCACAATGGTTCAAGTGTGTTTTATTGTAGCTGCAAACATGCACTATTACCTGGAAAAATAATGGTAATTCACAAGAAGTGGTTTAATGTGAAGGAAAGCACTAGAGAAAATCCTAGGTAGACTGGTATAGCAATTCATTGTGATGATTAATAGATATGGGCTGTTTGTGCAGAAAACAAAGCTATTTGTTAAATAAATTTGTCACAGAACGTGCATGCTTATGAGCAAATCACCTATGATTCACAAAGCAACAAAAGTAGAAAGAAGGCACAGGTGATTTCAAATGCAAAGGGTTGGAAATGCAATTTCTTCCGAATCCATTGTTTATGATGCATCACACTTTCCTGATATGAATGGGATTAAGTCATTAGTGTTTGGGGACTACTAGTGTGAATGAAGCATGTAAATTATAGTGATATTCTCGGTTCCTTTTCCTGGGTCCTTTCAAGAATCCAGCACTAAAGAACATCTTGAACACCATCTGCTCAAAAATCATGACATGTTGCAATATCATGGAACATTAACTGTCAGATTCACCAGTGGTCATCATATCACATTTTCTCAAATGGTTCCTCTTCCATAAGTACATAATCAAGTAAAAAATCAGACCATGAAGGAACACAAATGCCCCAGAGAAACTAAAACCCAGACTCAATTTGCTATTCATCTGTGTATGAGAACACTGGCTTGCACTCTATAATCAATGTAACACAAACAAATAATCGAAAAACCGACATTCTTCCTCCAACAAAAAATATAATTCCAGGCAAATTATAGTGCTTTAGCTAGTTTTCACCTACATGACTCAGATCTGATTTCAGTAATATGTAATGACAAAAAAAATTGCTTTTTACTTCATTTTAAATGGGTTGTGTACAGCTCCTGTAACAAATGAGCCATGCACTTAGTATGTAGCAGGCCCTGATTCTAGCCATCAAAAATCAATTACAAGCCCTTCTTACTACTGTAATGCTACACACTAATCACAAGAACTAATTTAGAGAAAATCTCTCATGTACCATGTACGCCAGAGATTCATCCTGCCAAGAAATGGCATTCGGTGGTTTATTTGGGAAACAAAACTTCCCCATGTGATTCTCAACAGTAGTACTGATCTCCTAAACTGGTACTACAGTCTAATCAATACCATCCAGTCTGCTACATCTACCTACTATAGAACATGTCACTCGAGTGTTGGACTTTCACATCTATTCAGAATTTGATTCAGTGGAAGGCGAGTTGTGTTATGCTACAGATGCAAGAGCACGGTTAGCTTTTTAGCTAGATATTTATCATAAGTTTTAAGACAAAGGTGACATTCTAAAGCTAGTCTACTCTATTCAATAGCTCCATATTCTTCATAATAAGAAAAGTTACAGTGTATGGCCATACCACACAACAGATGATATGAGAGATTCATGACTGTTTTCAAAGCCATCTCACACCCTCTTTTCTCTAACAAAGTTTGCCCTCTCTTTTTTTACATTTGTTAGTGCTTTAATAATGCTTTTTCATATATACTTTCTTGTTAAACTTTTCTCCAGCAGCATCATCTATTATTTTCCATGTTTCTTCTTTTTGCTTTTCCCATTTGAAAAATGATGGGCCATTTTCCAGTATTGAAGATTATACAAAATTCCTCCAGATCTCCAAGACTTTGAACACACTCTTTGCTCTCTGTCTGTATTTTGACTTTCCCCTTTCCTCATACTAATCTTAGTAAGGTTCAAGCATCAAGGGGCTGGGAGTACAAGGTTCCTTCATATGGTCGGAAAGTGGATGAGGTGGCACCTGCCACCTTAAGACACCTGTTCAGAATCACAGTGTAGTTCAGATTATCATGGGGAGGTTTTTGATCACAGCAAAGAAAGCCTACAACATACATTTCACATGACAGTAGGCTGGGTGTAGACGCTATACAGATGCAAAATGAAATGTTTACACAGTCCTCCTATAGCTGTGTTGAGAGGTGCAGTCACCAAAACACTGTGGAAGTAAAAAAGATACACAGAAGTACAAAAAGGAGAGCACTACTCCAGTAGCACTACTGTAGAGACTAGGAAGTCTAACGTGTGGCAGAACATCATGGTAGTCTGCAGAGCATAGCTAATAGCCTCAGTACGGGTCAATATCTGGAACAGGAAGGATAAAGTACTACACTTGATAAGATTACATACAGTGAGTGGGGTAATTGGGCAATTAGTCTCTCATATTGTCCTTCAGCATGAAGAATATTTATGGTCCATTTTTGAGAAGCTCCTCCTGGTACAGAAACACTGAAGAGAAGGGGGATGGGGAAAAGTGAAGGAGAGAAGGGGTGGAGAGAGGTGTATGAGAGGTCGAGTCTGTTGGGTAATTCAAAGAGGTCTGGGGACTTGAGGCGACTCAGTGTGGCCTGGCAGGCTGGTGTGTGCTGCTGACATTTGAGAAGACGATCGGAGGGTCACGTGGTGGCTGGTGGGTCTTCAGGAATGCTCAGGTTATGGAGAACTCTCCAGAGAGGCTGCAGAGAAGGATACAAAGAGAGAAGGAGGGAGGGGGCAGAGAATATAAGATGGGGAAGGAGGGAGAAGGAATGAAAGGCAAAAGATATTAGAAAAGAATTAGGATAGAAAGCAAGAGGAAAAAAAGAGCATGAGGAAAATGGCATGAGGGATTGGGGGTGATCAAGCAGAAGGAGTGAAATAAAATGCAAAATAATAAATGCAGTTTGAGGAAATGGAACAGACCAAAATGAACACATACAGAGAAGCAAAAATTTTTGCTTAATTATCAAGAATTTATTTAGTCAGCTTTAAAAAGTAGAAGAAACTGTTGAGTAAATTCTGCAGTGGTAAATCAAAAGGAACTCATCCCAAGCATAAGCCACTGTAAGTGACCCTTTAACCCCAATGACATGCTTGTTGAAAAGTCTGTCCATTTTGCAACCATCTTGGCAAAAGTCTAAGTAGTACAAGGCTCATTAAAGGTGGAGATACCTGGAAACTGCTGGCCACACTGATACATAGACGTTTGAAATCAGTGTAAAAACTGTAAGGGGTAAATAACAAAAAGAATGGTCGCTGAATAAACATTGCTTAATCTGCAGAAGGCTTTCTACATACCTGCACTACAAAGAAAATATTTAAGGTTTGGAGATGATGAACAGAAGT
Organism: Ancistrus triradiatus; assembly: GCA_025084515.1. Classification (NCBI taxonomy): domain Eukaryota; kingdom Metazoa; phylum Chordata; class Actinopteri; order Siluriformes; family Loricariidae; genus Ancistrus; species Ancistrus triradiatus. The sequence continues at coordinate 371,600 of JAJAGP010000149.1, read as the reverse complement.
AGAAATAATTCCCTATTTTTTCCAGAGTAGTTAGAGGATATTCCCTCTGCAGTGGGAAATGATAAGAAATAAGGGTGAGTTAGCACCAGAAGACGTGGTACCGCTACAGAGAGCCACCCGAGGAGAGAAGCTTTAGTGGACCATACCTGAGCACCTCATCATCTTCCCCCGTTTGAAGATTGAATGGTATATCTCACAGGATTCAGCATCTTTCTCATTAAGATCAAGCAGTATGTGAGTGCTTGTTACAGTTATCACGTGTTCAGTCAGAAAGATTCAATTAAATTCATACAGTAATAGCTGATTTTCACTTTTATTCCAACTTAAGTAATGGAAAACTGACATGAGGGTTTAATAATATTTTAATAAAACCATCCCTATTAACATGTCTCAAAAAACAAGTCAGAAACAAAGAGTCTCTTATCACAGCATGACTGACACTCGGTTCTGACAAGACACGACTGACACATCACAGCCTAACAAGTCTGGGGAGACCCAAGTGGACAAAACCAGCTGAGGCTAAACCAGTCTGTATTTCCTAAAATACACTCAAGATAATGAACACACAACCAACACCCACCAAATCACAGCCTTTATCTCACCAGTGTCTAGGAAGTACTATGTTTTTTCTATGTACATAGCTGTATTAAACAGCCGGTATTTAAATACATGAACAAGAAAATTGAATAAAAAAAAAATAAAATCCATTCTTACTCTCACCTGACTCTCACATAGACCTAAAATATTTTAACAATAAAATATATTGAATTTTAGGTCTGTCTCCCCTTCCTGAAAAACCCCCAGAACTGTCCCCTTCAATATATCATTGTAAACATAACTGTATAAATGTATATGATAATATGCCTTGAAAGAACGTAAGTGCTTATTAGAACGTATCATGCTAATTATAGATGCAAACATTTCCTACATACCCCTTCATATGTCTCACATCAGTTTGGTCTTCTGCTCACCATCTTCTGTGTTGTGATTTTCTCAATGTAGTGATTTTGTCACTTGATTTGACTCATTATTTAAAACAGAGCCTAGATATAATGACTTCTGCACAGAAGCTAGCAAATTTGATATGGCTCCAGATCTCATCACAGCTGCTCCTTAGCTGAATTAAAAGAACAGTTTGTGCAAATTCTCGTGTGTCTTAAAAAATATACTAGTGGCAGACGTGCAAACTGTTGTTCCCAACAAGCAATCACTGAGCACCATCATTTGGGTAGATAGTAGATTTACAATGCATTTACACCCTTTATAGTGCACTACATATTACACAGAAAGCTATTGTTGATAGCTTGATCACAGAGCTACTTTAATTATTTAGAATTACAATTACATCTTGTGTTTACTTAATTTTGATAGCTTTCCTACTACACTCTGATTAGTCCATCTACATCACGGCAAAGCATAACTCACAGCATACATTTTTTCAGATCTGTGCCTCCACACAATCCTGTCTCTGAGCTCTACAGGAAGTTCTTTCCTCCTCATGGCTTGGGTTTTGTTCTGATATGCATTGTTATTTGTGAGATGTCATATAGACAGGTGTGTGTCTTTCCAGTCAACTGAAGTTACCACAGGTGGACTCCAATCAAGGTGTGGAAACATCTCAGAAATGATTAAGAGAACTGGAAGTCCCCCAGAGCTAAATTTCACTTGTCATGGCAATGGGTCTGAATACTTTTGCCCATGCAAAATTGTAGTTTTTCCTTTTTAATACATGTGGGGGGGAAAAAAAAAAAAAAAAAAATTCCAATTCTGTTGTGACAGGGTCTGGTCTTCTGCTGCTGTAGGCCATCTGCTTCTAGGTTTGATGTGCTGTGGATTTGGCATGTGGTTATTTGAGTTACTGTTAGTTTATCAGTTTGAATCAGTCTGAACTTTCTCCTCTGACCTCCTCAACAAGGTATTTTCACCCAGACATATCCTGCTCACTGTATATTTTCTCTTTTCGTACCATTCTCTGTAAACCCTAAATGGGGCTGTGTGAGAATATGGCAGTAGATCAGCAGTTTATGAAATACTCAGACCAGCCCATCTAGCACCAACAACCATGTCACGTTCAAAGTCACCTAAATCACCTTTCTATCCAATTCTGATGCCGGATTTGAACTTTAGCAGGTCATCATGACCTTACCTACATACGTACATGCCTTGGATTTCTGCCATGTCATTGTAGTATAGTAGTAATAAGGGTTTCCTTTATATACTGCGCATTGATTACAGCATTACTTTGTGGGACCCTTCGTGTCCCCTTCAGGATTACATGAGAAATATTCTGTTTATTGCCCCCATCCTAACAGTGAAATGAAATATCTGCCCATGCAGCTAACATTTGATATTCATTACCGTGAAGCATCCTGACAGGCTGTCAGAGCAGCACAGGCCCTTCCATCTCGAAGAGACGTATAGGCGCTGCTGGAGATTTTGGGTAGTTTCTGAATCAAGGATGAAAATTTCCATTTTCAGAAGGATTGCCAACAGGACAGCTATGCCCGCATACACACACTGTTGTCAAGTCAATCGTGGGTTTGTGTGTGTGTGGAGCTAAAAGTGGTAATGGAAAGTTTTTAGGGAATTTGCTGTCAGGTGGAATGAAAGTAAATCAGTCTTCCTGCTGTCAGTAAGAATTAGACAGGTTTTGAATGGTCGGTCTCCATGACACTCAATGTCATTATGAAGCACAGCCCTCAAATCAAATAATGAGTGAAATTCATCTCTTTTGATTGACTACCCAATGGATGCTGAACAAACAGCTCAGGGGACACACTCAAGTCTCCTTCACCCTTCTGACTCGATTTACAATCTGATTTACTAGCAGTGCCAAATAATCTATGCAGCTCATACGTTCCACATTACATGTCTGCTTTTTATGTATCCCCTGCAAACAAAAGAAATTTATCTCTGTAACCTTCTTTTGAAACGATTTATAGTTCAATAAAAATGAAGAAGATAGAGGGTGAGATCTGTGTTCCTGCACCATACTGGCTCCCCCACCCCAGCCCCAGTGGAAATGACAGACTGGATTCAAATGAATTACAGATGAACAACTCTCAGAGAGAGGGCAATAGAGATGTGAGGGGTGAGAACAAGAGAGAGTGAGAGAAGTGAAATCCAGGAGAGTGCTCTGGAGAAGAAACAGCTGGAGGCTACCTATGCATTTCTAATCAGCTTGTACTTCTAGCACTAAATTCCAGCCTCTGACTGTTCCAAGCCTAGGCTCTCTGCTAAACTCATACCAAAGCCCTCTGAGCTCCAGCAAGGCTGACAGTTTTGCCTTTGTAGTGGATAAGCAGCTCGCTGATTGGAAGACTAGCGGGTGCTTTTCGGTGGCACTGATCCACGGTGAGTTGTGTAAATCAGTTTAAGACCTCTAAAATGGGGATAAGCTCATCTATCAGCTTTTTGATATACTTAAAGTTGCAGTAGATGTTATGCTACCATATTAGTAATAAGTGGTGTAGGTTCTCCATTTCTGTACATTTATTCAGTGGATTTTTGAGAAATTCAAATGTGCCAATGAGGAAATCGGGGTACTTTCTGACACTGTGTAGATACATTGCTTGTTAGCTATTGTTTACTCTTGACAAGGCAGATAAATGAGTTTTGAAAAAATAAAACTGACTAGGTCAAAAATTGATTTTAACAACATGTGCCTTCACCAAAGCCATTTTTCACCAGGCTAATATATTTTCTAGTTGATAACAGGCTCAGGGTTGTTGACTGTTGAAGAGCAAGAGAGAGCTAATTCATTGATATACTATATGGTCAAAACAATGTAGACAACCCTTCTAATTCATGATCTATTATTTCAGTCATGCTCAGTGCCAACAGGTTCACAATGTCAAGCATACAGGTATGGAAACTCAATAGACGACCAGTCACAATATAATGGGTTTTACTTAACCCCTCAGTGACTCTCCAACAAGCCAGTTCATCAACTTGCTGTCCTCCTATAACAAAGCTCAAAAAGTAATGGCTTGTCAACTTTGATGGATAACTTTGATGGCTGTCTTGCACAGAGCCCTGACTTCTACCAGTCATCTTTGAAATTAAATTAATTGTCAACAGTGAGCCAGAGCTTACTGACCAAAATCATTTCCCAACCCCTCAGTCATGTTCCAAAATCTATTGGAAGTTCTTATTAAAGAGTGAAGGCTGTTGTAGAAGCAAAGGAGGAACGCACTCCATACTAATGCTCATGTTTTTGGATGTATTGTTGGCTGTACACTATACTAAATAGCGTAGGTTCTACGATGCCTTTATTTTGAACCTTATCTAGTGATATATATTAGATAAGGATGTCTTTAGGATTCGGCAGAAATTGAATGGGCTGTTTTATATAGATAATGGAAGTTAAATTGAAATTGAAAAGAAATCAGTCATGAGCAACATATTTGGGACTAATCCATCACATTTTATATAAAACGTGCCAGAAAAAGGACCGAATTACTCTGCAGATCGTTATTACACTACTGAAAACTATTCCATACTATCCAGTAGAAAATGAATCTAGCTAGCTGTTTTAACCTGTTATATATCCCAACTGCTCTTGTTACCCCGCAACAGAGAATAAATAAGCTTAGCATGGTACCTGGATAAAGTGTCATTCACTTTGCAACAGGAATGCAGGATTATGGATTTGAAATCATACCCTGCTTTACGCAACTGCATGTTGGAATAATGCGACAAAATGCTGTATGTGCGCTACTTTAAAACACACAGAGTGTTTCTGAGCTTCTTGCCACTCCCAGGTTCCCATCAGCATTGAAATCTTGCTGATCAGTTCCCGTAGGTTCACACACAAGAGCAGCTTTGGACTTTTGATCTGCCTGCATAGGTTTAAATAGGTCGCCCTGTTCTCCTGTGCTTTAAGTTCTTTTTCCCCCTGCCCTGGATTTTGATGATAAACAAAAAGATGGAACTTGTTCAAACAAAACTGCTTATCAACAATCCCACAGAGTCTATGTAAAGAGGTCTGATTATGCATATATGTCTGTCATTTTTACCTCTGTCACTGATGCTCATATTGCTGACGTTTCCTTGCGTACTGCTCCTTCTTCTTAGCTTGGTGAGTACAGGACGAGTGTGAAAAAGGAAGTAGCTCTATTCCTACACTGTGTGCTAGCTCCCCTACTGAGTTGTTAATTCAAATAATGCTGCAAAAAGCAGACTTCTATGGTACCCCCAAAGAGTTCACAATCTGGCCATAAAAGTTTCCACTTTAGAAAGACTTGTATGACTCACTGAAACAGTATTTAACTGTTCATACATATTCAAAGCCATGTTCTTTGTTTAAGTTTGAAGAATCACTTGGCTATGTACACTCAGATATGACAGGACTCTACTTAACACTAAGATTATAAGGCTTTTTATCAGTGCGGCTTGAATGCTAACAATTCCGAATGTCTCTCAGCAGAATTATGTAAATAAATAAATTCCTAGGCTGTTTTGTCATTAAGCTTAACGCTTCAGAACTGTGAGAAGACAAAAAGTCTGTAGGAGAAGTACTGTAGGTGTAACTACAGTAACCCAGGTTTCAGTTTTGAATCTCACCCCTGGTTACTGTCTCTGAGTAGTTTGGTAGGTCTTCCTCATGTCCGTGTGGGATACTTCAGTTTCCTCGCACCTCACCAAAACATTAAAATGCCTGTACCTGTTATTTTAATTGTCCATATGTGTAAATCACGGAGTGTGTAATTCCAAGATGGACTGGTGTACACTCCAGTATGTCCCCACCTTGCCCTGAGTGTTTTATCACAGGTGATTTATCAAGTGTGAAAGTCACTAGAATAGCAATTGTGTGTCTCAGTACTGACAATTCAGATGCACATATTGCAAAAATGGCTGCAGTTTGCTGATAAGGAGTATATAAAAAAGAATGTACAGAAATGTCAGAGGCCAATATGGTGTAGATATGCTTCTTACCTAGCACTGCAATTGTTTTCTAGGGGTCACCTCAGTCCAACTCCACATTTCAGCATAACAAACTTCAGGCAAGCCAATTTTAAGAGGATTTCACTGGCGTACACTGTAACTGTCATTTACTGGACAGCAGACATAAAAAAACATGTGATCATAATTGGCAACCATATGCAGTGATTTTTTTTTCTATGAACAGCAACTCCTCACTTTAGTTGATACAACCCCCAATCAGAAAAAGCTGGGACAGTATCACATTCACAGTGTGAACCCAGGATATTTTTTGTTTTGTCCGGTCGACTTCATTTCATTTGTTAATATACATCCATCCCTGCATTTCAGGCCTGCAACACATTCCAAAAGAAAGTTGAAACAGTAAAGCAACTACCATGTTGTCATTCCTGCTCACAACACTTAAAAGACGTTTTGGCAGAGAGTATACAAAGTGATGAAAAATTCATGGACCCTAGAGAAGATGTCGTCCTGAAGGCAGCATATGTTGCTCTAAAATCTTCTCTGCATTAATGCATTAATGTGGCCATCACAGAAGTGTAAAGGACCTTTGACAAGGGCACTGACACCACCCCATTCAGACCCTGTTTTTTGGACTTGTTGTTGATAACAGTCTGGTTGGTCCTTTTCCTCTTTGGTCTGGAGAACACAGTGTCCATTTTCTTCCAAATAAGTTCTGATTGGTCTGACCACACTACACATTTTCACTGTGTGATGGACCATCCTAGATGCCTCAGAGTCTAGAGAAGTGCGGCCATCACAGAAGTGTAAAGGACCTTTGACAAGGGCACTGACACCACCCCATACAGACCCTGTTTTTTGGACTTCTTGTTGATAACACTCTGGTTGGTCCTTTTCCTCTTTGGTCTGGAGAACACAGTGTCCATTTCTTCCAAATAAGTTCTGATTGGTCTGACCCCACTACACATTTTCACTGTGTGATGGACCATCCCAGATGCCTTAGAGTCTAGAGAAGTGCCGCCATCACAGAAGTGTAAAGGACCTTTGACAAGGGCACTGACACCACCCCATACAGACCCTGTTTTTTGGACTTCTTGTTGATAACACTCTGGTTGGTCCTTTTCCTCTTTGGTCTGGAGAACAGTGTCCATTTCTTCCAAATAAGTTCTGATTGGTCAGACCACACTACACATTTTCACTGTGAGATGGACCATTCCAGATGCCTCAGAGTCTAGAGAGGTCGATGCCGCTTCTGGACATGGTTAACATGAGGCTTCTCTTTTGCATAGTATAGTTTTAAGTGGCGTTTGTGAATGTGACTCCGTATTGTAGTGCTTGACAAAGGTCTGCCAGAGTTATCCCTTGCCATGAGGTTATATTAGCCATTTATTTATGAAGTGTCGTCTGAGGAAACGGAGATCACAAGCATTCAACTTAGGTTTGCAGCCTTGCCCTTTATGCACTGAAAATCCCCCTGATGTTTAATTGTTTAATGATATTATGCATTGTAGAGGGAGAACTGTGCAATCCAATGTTAGAAGGAATCTTGCACGTTGTTGTTCTCATCTCTTTATACTCCTTTCCCTTCCTAATCTAAACAGATATGGGGAAAGTGGTCAAGAAATGGAGGAAGGAAGGGCAGCTAGACCAGGATGTATTTTCTCTTAGAACACAGAGCATAACAGAGAAGATAACAAGCTATGGTACAGTATGTAGAGATAATATATACGTGCACTATGATACACCTGCAGCTGTCTGGAGTCGAGCTACTCCTCAGCTTAATGGTGAGCACGGGGAAAATGAAAAGAGAGAAATAATACATGACAGATTGGGAGCTTGAGGTGAGATGTTAGAATGATCTCTGAGAGTGAGGAAAATTAGCTGTGGATGATTTAATGGTATGATTCTTGCTGTAGTCGACTGCACATAGAGCCAGGCATTGACTGATCCTATTAAACACCTGAGAAATTGCAGCCAGTTGAGAGAACACATTTTCTCCCATTAACCTTGCAAAGCATAACCTCCAGCCAGTGATTAACGACACTCCATTATACCCTATTAAGTACCATTATTAGAGGCTATGTTGCACATACCAAAACAATAATTTCGACAAGAAGAGGCAGAACAGACAGGCCCTGCTTTTTGTGTGTAAAAACACTCTAAACGTATTAGCATGACTAAATTAAAAAACATTAATTAAAATAAATATATAGTGCATATATAAAACAGATATCCACAAGATGCTGGAGTTTCAATTTTCCCCTTGTAAAGCTGTGCCCTTCATTTAATTATTACATATATATATATTCTGCTTATACTCCTATATAAACCTTGCTTATATAGAGAAGTTTCCCTCTGGTTATATTAAATGATACAGAACAAACTATGACTGATCTTTTTATCCCCAATATTTGTAGAAGGCTTGTTGGTCACTGCACAAACATCACTTAATGTAATATCCTGTGAATTATTTTCCTAAATGCATACAAAAACTTATAAAAGAAAATATGTGAAAAAAGGATCATTTGGGGGTACATATTCTCAGTAACTGTGCAACATATTGTAATTTGGGTGAACATTTTGGTGGACATTTTGAAACGTTGGGTTGCAGAAATAGTGAAATAATTATTTATTCTGGGATAATACGTGTGCTCACATAAAGGAGATATTATTAAGACAACAACGTACTTGAACGCAAACTAAAACCTTGTCATATCATTAGTCCAAACCCATAAGTGATCATCTAACAGTAAAGCATAACCATTTAAGTAGAGTGTAGACAGTCTTGGCTCATAGTCTTTACAATCTGCACAAGCCATGGCCATCAGTTAGCACAAGCAAAAACCTCATTTACATATCGTTTGCTCCGCCTTCTTTCAGATTTGTAATTTCCACAGCTATTCTATGTCACCTGCAAAGCACCCACTTACCGGATCGATTAGGTTTGATAATTATGTTATTCGGAATCAAATGTTATGTTATTCTGTGTGTTTGCTCTGTGTACGCCTGAGCATGTTAATTAATAAGGGAAAATCATTACCTTAATTTTTATATGCTGTGTATGCCCACAATAAACTAAACACACAAGCAGTGGTGGAGAAAACAGACGAATGGATAATTTGGAAGAGGAAAAGTGTGAGCACCAAAAGAGTTTGACTGTATTCCCTAATGTGATTTTGGGTGTAGACTCCCAGCTTCTGCTCAGAGGATTACTGTGTTTATACTTCAGCATAAAAATAGCCCCCGTGATAATTTATTTAGCCTGAACAAGTCTGCCTGCATTGTGCTGCTTAGAAAATGGTTCATACCTTACATCATGATACCTTTAGCTCATCCCCGAAAACTACACATTTGCAACTGTTTCCCTAATAATGTGATGCCAAAAAGCACCAAATCATCAAATTTGATTAACCCATATTTCCAATATTTGTTATAAAATGAAAGTGTTTGTAAAGCAACGTATAAGGTTCTCTAATAAGTCCAAGTCAAAGCTGTAGCAATGACATTACACATTAAAAAGTACACAAACACCACTTCTTACTATCCGAGTGAGTTCCTGTGGTACAAAGTGGAGCAAGCAGGCCAGAGCTAATGTATGACGCTACAAAACTGATTAGTCTTTCACTGGCGAGGAAGAACTCTCAAAGGAGCCTTAAAATGTGACAACTCTGCACATTCAGATCCTCCGATCTGTGTCGGTAAGGAAATGGGCCCAGGCAGGAATCCTAATGTTTTGACTGCACACTTTATCTCCATAACACTGAGATTCACTGATGAATGCTGACAATGCTCATACAGGAAAAGACTTTGTATTCTTATTATTGTGCTCACAAACTGCTGGCACTACAGTATACTGTGGCATTCAATGGAAGTGCACATATTGTACACAGTGTAACAAATAGAGAAGCACCGGATATGAAATGCAATGAGCTGTAGAAGATGGAGGTTTGGAGGTTTAAGACTGTCAGTGCATGTATTGATCTTATTCTAAAACTACACAAGTCTTTGTTTGCTTTCCTTGATATTGTTCTTTGATCCACAATCAAAACAGACACTAATATTAATAATGAATGATTTTGATTTCAGGAACTGTACACAAAACTGGGTCATGATCAAATGTGAGTCAGCTAGTTAAGAAATAAACTAAACAAAATAACACCTAAAAGCAGAAAATAACTGGCCTCCCAGCTGTAATTGTGAATTCGTGTCAGACTTCATTATCCTAACTTCTCTTGTATGGGGCGTCTTAAACCAGCTAAACTGCTTTCCACACAACTAACCAGCCACAATGAACAACGATCTGACAAGGTTGGTACCTTCACAGAAGAAATAATGGAAATAGGCTCCTGCTATCCAAATATCCAAACCCTTTTCTGGAACAGCGAGGCAGGGTTTGACTGCAAAAGAGGGTCAGTAGGTCAAAAAAAAAAGTAATTCTACAGTCATGTAAACAAATTAGAAATAAATGTAACAACGTTTTCCATTAAGAATATGGGTGTTGGAATGTAGTCTGACTCATTTTGGCTTGTTATAAGCTGCTCCCCCTTGCTACCCAAAGCCACCCCACCCTTGGTTTGTTTTCCAGAGGCAGGAAATTGTACACATGGAAAGTTTAGGCCCAGATTCTGCAAAAGAAGACTATACTAAAGCTACGCAAATAAAGAAACCATAGAAAAAACCTAATGCAACTTATATAATCAATGACTGGACAATAACAATTACTGGTCATATTCTTGGTATAGTTTAATGGCTAAGTACCGTATTTTTCGGACCATAAGGCGCACTTAAAATCCTTTAATTTTCTCAAAAATCGACAGTGCGCCTTTAAATGCGGTGCGTCTAATGTATGACTTAATTCTGGTTGTGCTTTCTGACTTAGAACCGATTGTAGATGGTACACGCCGCTCATAAATCTGTCAAAATGTTTTAGCACGGCCTTGGTAAGTTACGAAGCTTATGGCAACCGTAGTGCGCAGCATCGAGGAGTAATACCGTATGTGCTTCAGCATTAGGGTACGGGCATTCATTCATTCATTTATTTTCGAAGCGGATTTCAAACTCAACGCTATCAGTCACGCAGTACAACATGGACATAGAGCAGCTGCGAGAGAATTCAGCATTAACGAATCAATGGTACGGAAGTGGAGGAAGCAAGAAGACGCCCTGCACCAGGTAAAGACCAAACTGAGCTTCCGACGGAACTTAAGAGTTTTGTTTCATTTAATGCGCCTTATAACCCGGTGCGCTTTATGTATGAAAATAGATCCGTTAGCGGTTGATCACTGATATCGCGCCTTATAACCCGGAAAATACGGTACTACAGAGTTAAGCAGTAAGTAAGGTGAAAAATGGTAACAAATCTCAAACATTCTGTTGGCTTACAAACTTTTCAGACAGCCATCAGACATCAACAGACCCTGCGTATATTATGAACCACATTAGCAACTGTCAGCTATGTAGGTCGCATCAGAAACCAGTGTTTGTCAAGTAACCAAATGATAAATATTAATACCAAGAGTGCACAGTGACTCTGGGGAGCGCATGTCGCCATGACGACTCGCTCATTCCATCTCTGCTATGGCAGCCTATCTTTACCTCTCATCATCATAGGAATGGTCAAAACAACCGTGCCAACTGATTAGCCAGACAGCAGTAAAAATGTATTTTAAGAGTTAAAGTTAGAACAAAACACAAGTGAGGAGAGTGACCACACTTGTAGAAAAGTATGGAAAGCATCTAAAAGCATTTAAAATGAACGAGGTTATAATCTGGTGGTTAAAGAAAGAGGAAGATAAAGCACTGATGCCAGAACTAAAATAAAAAAAAATGCTCCATTACTAGTTGCTTACTGTTTTAGACCTAGCATGAGGGACTGAGGTAGCCTAGCGGTTAAGGTATTGGACTCTGGACCAGAAGGTCCAGGGTTCAAATCCCACATCTGCCAAGCTGCCACTGTTGGGTCCTTGAGCAAGACCCTTAACCCATAATTGCTTAAATTGTAAGGCTGTACCAATTGTAAGTCGCTCTGGATAAGGGCGTCTGCTAAATGCTGTAAACGTACAATGCCTATAGCGAATCATCATAACCCTTTGAATTACTTACTCTGCTTCTTACAGACTGAAATAAACTCCCATTAAAACATATTTTCCAGCTTTAAACATTTTGTCTTGCAAAATGAAAGTAATGAGGAGAAATGCAACAGTTTTGAAAAGTCATAAAAAACAATATATTAATTTACAGGGTTGGAAATGTGGTCAGCCTCCTGACCTAACACTTCAGAAAGCCAGCTTTCACTTTAAATATAGCCATCTGTTTGTCTGGAGATGTCTCTACTAGTGTTGCATACCTAGATTGGGGAATTTGTCCATTCTTCCTTGTTCGAGTTCGGTCAAATTTTGTTTTGGACTGCTGTTTAACAAGATTGACCTACTCAAGGGCATTCATTTACATTTATGGCATTTAGCAGACACCCTTATCCAGGGCGACTTACAATTGATACAGTTACAATCCAAGCAATTATGGGTTAAGGGTCTTGCGCTCAAGGAGCCAACAGTGTTGGCTTGGCAGAGGTGGGATTTGTCCCTGGACTTTCTGGTTCATAGTCCGGTATCTTAACCACTAAGCCACCACAGTCCCAATATATGCAATATTTTATGTTTTGCTTACAAACTATGCATATATTACATTACATTACATTAAATTTAAGTCACTTAGCACTCCAAACAATTATGAGTTAAGGGTTTTTTGCTCAAGGATCCAACAGTGGCAGCTTGCCAAAAGTGAGAATTGAACCCTGGACCTTCTGGTCTATAGCCCACTAACTTAACCGCTATAGTACCACAGTCCACGTTCATGTTCCTATCCTTAAAATTAGTTTTTGTTGGCAGTCTGTTTAGAGTTGTTGCCATGTTTGGATTTGGTGTACTTGAAAGCATCTATTTTCCCTTAATTCCTGATCAACTGCCAAGTACCCATCAGAAAAAAATACCCCACAACATAATGTTGATCCTACCAGGTATGGTGTTCAAAACCGTTGAGTCTCAGGGTGTAATGTGACTGTGGTGGCTTAGCGGTTAAGGTACTGGACTATGGACCAGAGAGTCCAGGGTTCAAATCCCATCTCTGCCAAGCTCTCACTGTTGGGTCCTTAAGCAAGACCCTTAACACACAATTGCCTGGATTGTAACTTTGTGTAAGTTGTAAGTCGCTCTGGATAAGGGTGTCTGAATAATGCTGGAAGTTAAGGATGTTGACAGGGTACGATGATTTTCTAGGCAATGTAAATGAAAGACTGGATCATTTACTGATGACTAATTTACTCATTTTCTAATAAACCATATCGTAATCCATTGCCATAACCTTGGTACCACTCAGTGGAGCACTGATAGAGTATCAAAAGATTTCTCTTAACTGTCTACAATAATAATGTTCATGTTTACAAAGGGAACTGAGCCAGTCAAGCTTAATCATTCTTCAAAAAAACCTGGCAGATAAGCGCAAACAAACGAGCCAATTCATTTGCAGCATTTACATCACCCCTCTTAGCTCAACTAACCAGAGCAGATTCAACAAAACATGGGCATGCCAGGAGATGTAAGCTAGCAGAGCTGGTAAATCAACCATGCTCATCTAGCCCTGGCACACCCTCTTGCTGTAATCATTCCACATCAGAGCAAGCCCATTAGGTCCAGCACAGAAAAATAGTTCAAAAAGACTGACTGTGGAAAGCAAATCAATGACATTTCTGGTTTTGAAGCCTGTTTGTTGACACGAGGTTGCGTGAGTGCATGCGTCAGCAAGTGCGTGCATTGCATTTTGATATGTATACACTGTTTGGTTTTTTCATCATCATTCAGAAAGCACCATGGGACTCTCAATTTTTTTTACCAGTTGTCGTACCATTCCTCATTCGTTAACACAGGAAAATTTGTTTGTCCTCACAGGTCACTGCGATACAGAGCTATTTTTCTAACCTGTAATGAAGCATTACGGTCCAAATAAAGTGTATAAACCTTGTCATTACTTACGCTTCCAATATGCAATATACATAGTAAAACAACTGTATAGCAGTTATAGAGACATGGCTAGTGCTTCATCGGGTTCCATGACATTCTGCAAATGCTGACGTGCCTACAGGAATCCTGCGGAGAGCTGCAAGGTAAAATACCTTTCCGTCTTCCAAATAGCTCACTAATGACAGCACCAATTAATATCCTCTATGGTTCCCTGACAGAGGATTCTGTAGTGGACCTACAGACTAGGGAACTATTTCATTTTCAGGCCAGCAGGATAACTGCTGACAAAGCAGACATTCCACTGGGTGACAGCCAAAACTATGTTGTTCATAAAGCTTTGTCTGCAAAAGATGGACTTGTCTGGGCTTGCCATGTCTGACGGATTTTGTTGTCACTAGAGCAGTGCTAGCATGGCCAGATCTCAGTAACTGCTGCCCCCACTAGAGATCTTAATCACGTTATGGAGTGGATGGAGGAGGCTGCCAGGGTAAGTGTTTAGGAGACGCTTTCTATCCGCAGCCTGATGCTAAATGTCTCAACATCTCATTTTCTACCAAACCTGCAATTAGAGTGCCACTTCAGGGTATTGCAGTAACAGAGTGAACCTTCAGATGCCACATACCAAAAGGTTCTTGACATTTACAGCCAACAAATGATGGTAAATGGTGTTATTTGTGTCAGCTACTGGTTAAAAAACTTTTACATGCACATGCCGGTAATTACAGAAGTAAAACATGCAAATTGGTTTACAAAGAAGCCTTGGGGAAAAGAATGTTTAGCAGCAGAGATTGATTCATTCTAATGATCCTGGTACTATTCTCAACACACAGTTTTGCCTTGATTTTTCTCTAAACAGATATTTGTATTTGCATGATTTTTTTCGCCTTTATAGCTCATGTCTGAAAACAATACAGGCTTTAAGTTCATTTTTTACATTTACAGCATTTAGCAGACACTCTTACCCAGAGCAACTTACAACTTATACAGTCTTACAATCCAATCAATTGTGGAATAAGGGTTCTGCTCAAGGATCCAACAGTGGCAGCTTGACAGAGGCGGTATTTGAACCCTGGATCATCTGGTCCATAGGCCTGTACTTTAACCACTAGGCTACCACAGCCCAAAATGGTATCATTCCATCCATGCCCTGCATGGTCTGTAAAGACTGATTGATACATGCATTTGTTTACACCCCATGCTTTTGCTGTGGCATATTTGGGCGCGAAAATGCCAAAGACTGAGCTTTCACAAAGCATGCGTTTACCATCTGGAAAGCAGCATTAGACAAGGGTAGAGGCTTTCAGAAGCATGCAGAGCTGTACAAATCACATCTATGTTGGGCAGAGAGAATTGAGCGGTGAAACGATCTTTGGTCTATTAATACTGATTCAGACAGAGAAAAAATGTCACTATATTAAAAGTACAAAGGATGTCTGGAAGCATCCGTGAATTAACTACTTCTTCGAACCATCATAATGATCAGGCATCAGATGGTATTTTCCTCATTCGTTTTGAATGAGGAGCAGTCTGTTCAAAGCTGTCTGAAACTCGTTCATGTGCTCCTTAGGTCCGATGGAGTTTATTTAAGCAATCCAAAAGTTTACTATATTGTCAACTAACACTTGAGACATGGGAAATTCCTGTTTTGAGATACAGTAATAATTAAGAAAAATTATGGGTTTCCGATTGCAAGACAACAATAGAGTTTTGGGGCATAAAAATGTGTGCATACTGCAATGTGGATTCACTATGTGATATTCTGCCTGTATCCAGTATCTCACCGGTATATTTTCCTGAGTAAATCTCTAAAGAGTCAGTACTATCCCACAAACAAAATGGAATTACCATCGACAAATTGCGACAGCTCTGAATGCGTCATCCCGAGGAGTCAAACGCAAGTCTTTTCAGTCCCCTCTGACACACATCCTGATACAAGAAGGTACAGGCTGAAAGACGTTACACCGTGTTGACTGATGATGTTTAGGTGAGCATGGAGAGACAACATGTGACACGTACACAGTGCTGGGTTTAACTGTTTGTTTAACTACATTCTCCAGAAGAGCGTCACACCATGTATAAAATCTCTTATATATTTCTTGTCCGTAGCCTGGACACACAATGTAATTTAGAAATTACTGCTTAAAAGTCACTTTACTGGTAAATATGTATTTGTGGGTTGTTACTGATACAAATTGCACTCCTTTAGCTGTTCTATTCTGGAGACATGCTTTTGAAAAAAGTAAACAGTGCTATCACTTAATGGAATAACCGGAATCATCTTAATACCGGGCAAGCATTCAGGAGCCACCGGTATGGGAGGTGTGTACACATAAAAATCTTGCCGGGCATCTATCTGTGTAAAAGATGAACAGCAATGTAAATTAAACTTGACATAAGGATGTTAAGTTATTTGTAAATGCTATGTTTTCCTAATAGTCTGATAACGGCTGAATACAATAACGGAAGAAAGTATTTACATAAGATCTGTACTTATATTATCATTAAGAACTAACTGGATTTAAATAAGAAGGTGTTTTAGTATGCCATGCAGTCATGGTTTCTGTAGATCTGGATTTATATCTTTATTCACTCATTTTCTTATCCACTTATCCAAGTCAGGGTCGCAGGAGGGCCGGTGACTAGCCGGCGACAGGCAGGAACAACCCTAGACAGGGTGCCAACGCATCGTAGGGCACATACACTCACACACTAAGGGGCACCTTGGAAACACCAATTAACCTAACATATGTCTTTGGAATGTGGGAGGAAACCAGAGCACCCAGAGAAACCCCACGTGAATACGGGGAGAATATGCAAACTCCACACAGGTGGAGCCCAGGGTCGGGATCGAACCGGGCATCCCAGAGCTGCGAGGTGACAGTGCTAATATCTGCAGCACTGTGCCTCCCTTTATGGCTTTATAGAAACGTGAATTAACATACAGTGGGGCAAAAAAGTATTTAGTCAGCCACTGATTGTGCAGGTTCTCCTACTCAGCACTTTCTTGGTTTAAATCCTACTTAACTGACCGGTACCAGTTTGTTCATATAAATAATCTAAAGTCTAAGCTCTCAAAAGTGAAGTATGGCGTGCCTCAGGGGTCAGTGCTTGGCCCGCTTTTATTCTCTCTGTACATGCTACCACTAGGCTCAGTTATTCGTAAACATGGCATTAGTTTCCACTGCTATGCAGATGATACACAGCTGTACATATCAGCCAAACCTAATGACAGCCTTACAATCAACAAAATCGAGGACTGTGTAAAGGAAATAAAAGAATGGATGTTATTTATTTCTCTTACTTACACTCGATATAAAAAATGAGGGTTCTATTAGTGGGACCCAAGGCTGTGAGAGAAGTTGGCTACATCTATCTAAATCTAGATGGCGGTCCGTTATTGCCACGTCGTCTGTTAAAAAAACTTAGGGGTACACATTTGATCAGATCTCTCCTTGATCGCACATAGCAGGCATAACTCGAATTGATTTCTTTCAATTACGTATATCGCTAACTTAGAAAAGATCCTTCTTTTTACTGATTGCAGAAAACTGGTTCATGCGTTTCTAACCTTAAGGGGTTACTGTAAGCTTACTTACTGGAGGCTCTAAGTAATTATAATAAACTTCAGTTAGTTCACGAATGCAGCTTCAGCGTCTACTCGAACTAGAAAATGATCATATCACTCCTGTTCTATCATCACTTACACTGGGTACCAGTCAAATTTGCCGCATGATTCCAAAATACTTCTGTTTAATTATAAAGCTCAAGTTCATGTGATCTCTTGGCTGTGTTTTCCTACCAGTTTTCCTTCTTTCCGCTATGCTGATATAGCTACATGCTGCGGGGTCTCATGTACACATCGGAATCAGAGATGTTAATAGACACTGGTGCTATTAATCCATAAACTATACATTTTCTGTTTCTCTCCGAGCTGTGTTCCGGGCAGTTCCAGCCCAAAAATGATGTTCATCTGATTGGAGCTCCATCACGATGCTTACGTATCAGCTCCAGCCCCATATACCCAGGCAATTAATGCCGATGTGCATACTGCACATTTTATTTGAACTTTGACTCATGACTTTAGTTTCGCTCTTAGATTTATTCATCTTCCTGCCCAAGGAGGTTGGGTCCCTTTTGAGTCTGGGTCCTCCCAAGGTTCTTCTAGAATGGGAGTTTTTCCTTTCCACGTCGCCCTAGGTGCTCAATTTGGCGATTGGGGAGGTAGTATTAGGAGATACATTAAACTTGTAGAAGTTGCTTTGAGACAAGGCTCATGTAAAAGCGCTATATAAATAGATTGACTTGACTTGAACTACTTAGAAAGAGGAGAGGGTTGTATTTTCTCAGAGGTACACTTCAAACTATGAGAGAACAAAAATGAGAAAAAAAAATCCAGAGAAATCACATTGTAGGATTTTAAAGAATTTATTGTCCAATTATGGCGAAAACAAGTCTTTGGTCATAACAACAGCTCCCAACTCAAACTCTTGTAATAACCTGTTGGCAATGACAGAGTCAAACGGTTCTGTAAGTCTTCACCAGCTTAGCACACCACTTGAGCTGGTATTTTAGCCCATTCCTATGCAACTCTCCTCTAGAGCAGCGATGTTTTGGGGCGTCACTGGGGACTTTCAACTACCTGCACAAATTTTCTATGGTGAGGTCTGGAGACTGGCTCGGCCACGCCCGGACCTTGAAATGCTTTTTACGCGCAACTCCGTCATGCGGACAGACCCAGGACCGTTCCATTCTCAATTGCTTCACTGATGGAAGGAGGTTGTTGGCATAAAATCACAGCCCCAAAGCAGATGTTCCACCCCTTGATTCACAGTAGGTTATTGGTGTTCTGGGATGCAACTCCGCATTTTTTTTCAGCCAACATGACAAGTTGAGTTTTTACCAAAACGTTCTATTTTGGTTTCATTGACCACATGATATTCTCCCAACCTCTTTGGATCATCCATATGCTCTCGGACAAACTTAGATGGGCTGGACATGTTACTGGATGAGCAGGGGGACACGTCTGGCACTGCAGGATCTTGAGTCCATATCGGCATAGTGTGTTACTGATGGTATAGCCTTTGTTACTTGGGTCCCAGCTTCTGCAGGTCATCATCAGGTCCAATCGTGTAGTTCTGGATTTTTGTCAACCGTTCTCATGATCATTTTGACCCCACGGGATGAGATCTTGATGGGACCCCAGATCGAGGGAGATCATTCAATGGTAGGTATGTCTTCCATTTTTTACAATTGCTACCACAGTTGATTTATTACCCACCAACCTGCTTGCCTTTGTAGATTCCACTCTTCCCGGCCTGGGGCAGGTCTACAATTTTTCTGGTGTCCTTCAACAGCTTTTTGGTCTTGACCATGGTTGAGTTTGGAGTCTGACTGTTTAGCTGTGGACAGGTGTCTTTTGATACAGATACGAGGTCAAACAGGTTTGCCTTAACAGGTAACGATTGGAGGACAGAAGAGCTTCTGAAAGAGTTGTTAAGGTCTTGTGAGAGCCAAGAATCTTCCTTGTTGTGGGTGACCAAATACTTATTTCCACCATGATTTACAATTAAATTCTTTAAAAATCCTACAATGTGATTTCCTGGATTTTTTTCTCATTTTGTCTCTCATAGTTGAAGTGTACCTATGACGAAAATTACAGACCTCTCTCATCTTTTTAAGTAGGAGAACTTGCACAATCAGTGGCTGACTAAATACTTCTTTACCCCACAGTACATGATTATAGCCAATATTGGAAACCATGGCAAATTTGGTTTTTGAGCTGAAACCCTGTCTATACTCACTGACATCTCTTTTATCAGGCCAGCTACTTTTTTCTAGTAACATTTAACTTTTAACTGTAGATTGGCACCACAATAAGCTACATAAAAGCCATGCCAATGTTTTAAACATGATTCTGCACCCATGCTGCTATGTAAAAGCAATATAATCTAGTACTGTTCTAGTTTTTTTTTTGTTGGCAGCTTCATAAAAAGTGATGTGCCAGCACAGACAATTGGAGCACATCCTATGTAACAACTGTGTATCTTAGTCATACTGGAAGATTTTGATACAACCTAACGACGTATGAACAAGTCTTCAGAAGTGTAGTCTATTTTTGGTGGAAGATTATTATAATAGTGTTATTAATGGGCTAATTGTGGGTAAATATTTTATGGGTAAATGAGAGTGGATATGAGAAATGTGTCCATGTTTTTCCAAACCACACTGATTTCACCGGCACAGTCTGATTCATGATGAGAAACAGGTGGGTTTTTATTTAAATCTGATGAAAAACATATGCACAGGCAAAAGGCAATTTGGTGGAGATTCTTCATACTCTTTCAAACATATGGTCCTAGTTGTTTTTATTATACTTCTTAAACTCCAATAACAGCATTAATCCAGTATAAGATATTGTAGTACATTATCCACATGACCACTTGAATATCTTCCAACCCCAGTATTGAAATGTTTATTGCTCTGGAAAATGGGTTGGATGTGTATAAAAGGTAAGCTCCATTTAACAACCATCCGATCAACAGACGTTCACTTAAATGACAGAGAGTAACAATTATATCAAATTATAATAGGAAATAAAAATTTGTCTTTTAACTCCAGACAATGCATTGTAAAGAGCTGGTCAAATTAAAAAAGGTTTAGCATGTGTATGCTAACTGCCATAACATAGGTCATGCTTTGATGTTTGGTTTACATATTTTTTATTTAATTTATTTTCAAGAATATTGATTTACTTTGCATTAACTACATGCATGAATAGGAACTACGTTGTGTTAAGTTTTGTGTTTCACACAGACACTTAAGTGTTGGAATTCTCTCCCAAGGAGATGTGGAAATGGAAAAGTTTGTACTCTGCTTAACACTATAAGTGCCATGGCAGCTTCACCTTCATATACCTATACCAAGTGTGGGTCATTTGACCAATGTGACTTCCTACCAGTATTGCCGTGCTGCATCGACCTACTTAAAGGCTTAAAGTGTTTAAAAGATATTACTGCATAGCCTGTTCTGGAAATTTGTGTTTTGTCAAGTGGACTCATTCACTATTGATTACGTGCAGCCAGCGAGGTGCAAGTTTTAAGTCTAGGCTAAAGACATACCTATTTACACAGGCTTTTGACTAAATTTAGACCAGGATGCATGGCTTGGGTCACTGGGGCCGGAGTCTGGAGTCATGTCTGGCCTGCCTGCCTTGTCCGCTAGCCGGGAGTGTCGGTGGTAGGTATGGTGAACTGCCTTCAGTCCTGTGCTCTTGACTCGTGGCATCCTTGCCTTAGAATAAGGGCAGAGCTGGGGGTTATAGTCAAAGAGTCTATATGGTGATCAGAGCCGTTTGGGTTGATGTCTTCTGCCGCTGTGGGGTTGCAATGTCTAATGTGATCCTCTTGGACTGTGTTCCTACCAGTTCTCCTCTTTCTAGCTATGGCGGCTATAGCTAATGCTGCCGGGGTCTCATGCTACACATGGCATCAGTGATGTTAATCGACACTGTGCTCTTCATCAATACTAATACATTTCTGTTTTCTCTCCGGCTGTGTTCTGGTACCAGTCCAGCACACACCATGATTGTTCGCTGTGAGCTCCACTCAAGCTGCTCTCCGTCATTCAGCTCCAGCCCCAAAAAATTATACCCGGGCCACTTAATGGCGATGTGCATACTCACATTTGATTTTAATTTGACTCCATGCCATTAGTTTCGCCCTTGATTTATCGTCTACGCGCCCAAGGAGTTGGGTCCCTTTGAGTCTTGGTCCTCCCAGGTTTCTTCCTAGAAATAGGAGTTTTTCCTGCCACTTGTCGCCCTAGGCTTGCTCAATTTGGGATTGGACGTAGTTATTAGGAGATAATCTAAACTTGTAAAGTTGCTTTGAGACAATGCTCCATTGTAAAAAGCACTATATAAATAAATCTGACTTGACTTGACTTGATTCATACTTATATTATTTTAGTGTGTATAAGCACACTGCCCTTCTATCTTGTCCCCTACATGAGGGATCTTTTCCTTGAAGACCACTAAACAGACCACACCAAGACCTTACCAAGTCCTCCCAAAAGCAAGGTCTCCACCTTTCTACTTCTGCAGACTCTAGGTTGCTTCAAACTACTCAGTGCGCTGGATTCTGCTCCTATTAAAGGTCATATATTGATGCCTGCATTTATATTCCAATGCATATTTGAGCAATGGGGGGGAAAAAAACAAATAGCTATGGCAGGCTGATTTAAACAGGCAAAATGACTCTTGGCATTTAGCATAAGCAGCTGCTGTGCCAATCACAGTCACGCCATGGTGTCAGCAACCCTCCCTCTTTCTTAGTACTGAATATGGTCAGTTGAGATTTGTATGCAATGAATCTCTTTGAAGCAGGAGGCTAATATAGGTTAACATGACTTTGCTTCCATAATACAGACTAGGATTCTCCAACCCCCGTTGTAAACATTCATAATGAAGGCCATGTCTGAACGGTTCTGGTCACACTCACATACACCCCCCTTTTAATTGCTTTTGCATGTGACAAGGGCAGACAAAGGGGATCAAAGGGTCTCTCACTCTTTCTCTCTCGCTCACTCTCTTTTGCCTCCAAGCTAAAGGTAATTATTCTCTAAAGCCCACGTCAAACAATCAGTGCAGATTGAGCAGAGGAAGGAGCTAGGGTAAACACTAGCCCTGCTCTGCATATCCAGGCCTTTTCAATATGTGACCACTTCATAATAGTGCACACATCAGAGTAAACAGAACACATGCTCAGGCACGACTGCACACACCATGCCCATGGAAGCATTCCTGTATGGTCAACATTTATGTATCAGGCACACCACAGTAAACACATCATGCAGACTTAAAAAGTGATTTTGTTAATTGTTTTTGTTTAATAAAAAACTAAATTAGTGAACATTACATAACGTAATACGCTCAGAAAACCTGTTCTGGCTGCTATCGGTTCTGTCAATAGAAGAAAAAACACAGGAGTGGCAGGCAATGTTCAACCAATCAGCCAAAGGAGGAGTTCCCTTTGACACTCCTTTTACTGGCACATATTCCAGCTCCAGAACTATAGCTACCCTTTGCATGGAGGAGTAAAAATATTCTTTCAATACATACAGAACTGTGCAAAAATATTAGGCCACTAATTAGATTAAATATACCATTGTTTTGCAATGGTATAATGATCATATGTAATTAATTATCAGTCTCTTTATTAGAATACAACCAGAAAATGTATGTATGCAGTATTAAAAAGCTGGAAGTACACAGCTTCTGAAAGCTACAGTGGCAAGTATTTAATGTGACCTCCCCTTACACTTGAGCAATAATTGAACATTTAACATTTAACGATATTAGCCTTTAAATGAATTGACTGTGCTCTTCAGTAAGCAGAGCATTACAGTTGGGGAGCATCTGCATGGAACAGGGTGATGAACCAATGTGGTGTATAATCTGCCTGAAAGATGGATGAAATAGTTCCAAGACTTCTGCTTTGTGTAACCCAGTTGCTAATGGAGAACATTTTTGAAAGCAATGACTGAGGCTTTTTGGCTCATCTATCCCATATAATATACTGCATGATTAAACATTCACAGAGGCAGGAACCTTTCAGTATGTGCACTATATAGCCAAAAGTTTGTGGACATCACAAATCATTGGTATCAGTATGGAGTTTGTTTCCCATTTACTCGTTTGAGAAGGATTTCCATAAGATCTTGATACATGACTGTGAGAATTGGCACTAATATTGGACAGTATGCCCTGGTACACAGCTGGCGTTCCAGTTAATCTCAAAGTCGTCTGATGGTCAGTGTTCAGTACAAGACAGCCACCATCTTCATCAACTTTGACAAATCATTTTATGGACTTTGTTTTAGGCAGGCAATGAAGAAAGCTGATGATTTGACTTGTTGGGGAGGTGGAAACCTATGAAAGTGACCCCATTCTACTGCCACTGTTTCATGGCTGTATGTTTGATATTATGAACCTGTTAGCAGTGTGGTTGAAATAACATACCATTATCCAGAAGAGGTCTTCACATATACTGTAGGTAAACAGTAGCTCCTATAAATCCTATATAAAGGCATGTCGTGTGCCCCCATGGAATCTGGTACACTGTTTGTACTATTTAACGGAAATATCAACCTATTTGTCTTCTTTAAGTTTAACATTCACTATAAACATGATGATATATAGATTGTGATAATCAATAGCTATGGAAATAGTATTCATGTTGGGAATCAAGCTGATCTTTAGCTGAATTTTTGGGTAATGTTCAAAAGCTCCAAATCTGAAATACATTACATGAACTATTTATTTGGACTATGCTTTGAAATAAACGTTTCCCGTTATGAAAGTGTTTGTGTGGGTGGTAGAATGATTCCGTCATACAGACAGATTGTGCAGCAATTGTGAGTCAGTCTTAGTGAGAAAGGAGTTCTCTGGAATACCCCTAATTTCTTACAGGTTTCTAAGCATTAAATTTCTTGTGGATTTCTCCACCATGTCCATTTTTATGTGATTCTAATTCAACCACTTAGAAGCTACTTTTAGATTTACGATTTTGTGAACATGACACCTGGTCTTTTCTTTCTGACTTCATAAAAATGTGAAAGTAGCCAGTTGCATAGTCACAGTTATCATGAATGTATTTTTCCTCATAATTTGTACTCCAGTGTGCCAAGCAGCCAAAAACAGATGAAAGCAATGAAACTATAAATAATAAACAATGGGCTGAAATAAAATCCATAAATGATCAAAATAGGAAATCTCCAGTGGCAGTGAGATGTATGTATAGGTAGTGCTCAATAACAAAACCACAAATTTAGCTATGTGTTTTGAAGCAGTGTTTGAAACAGGAAGCACTGGTGTTAACACATGATATTTCTCTTCTCATACAATATTTCTCGCCATACTATGTCAGGCTTTCAGTGCTCCTTTTTCTTAATTTGAAGTGTTCAAGTCCTTCTAGCCCATACATTTCAGATGAGTTGTCAGTAAACTGGCAACCTAGAAACCCTTCATTGACATACAACTGTCAAGAGCCTGGTGTCATAAACAGACCAGCGTATTTAGTACAGCCACTTCAACATTACAATTCTGTAAAAGCATTTCACACTGGTGAATAGGTGAACAGAACTGACTCTGATATGCTGAAATACTAGGGTGTCACCACTGTGCTGGAATATATAGATCAAACAAATGTAATGTGAGTATTTTTTAAAAATATATTGAAGTATATTAAATCTAACTCTGTTAAAGTGTTGCCCCATAAGCAAATAGAACATATTAACATATGTCTTTCCCAATTTGCAACCAGATCAGTCACTGAGAGCAAATGTACATAGTAAGTCTGTATGTAGGAAATTTTTGCTGTTCACAAACACATTTACCAACCAATTAAATTACTACTATAAACAGAACAACACTACAGTATAGCAAACCCCACTATCCAAATTCTTGCTATCAGAATTCCAGGCATAACACATGAGCTATTGTAAGCCCTAACCTACTATAGCAAATGGTGATCAGGGACATGATAGAAGTACACATGATGGAGACCCAGCTGTTAAAGAGTTGAAGCCCCATATAATATGTAGATAACAGGCAGGCAAGAAGACCAATCAAAAAGTTGTGACCTTTATATTATTAAAAGTAACTGGATTTCTATTTGAATATTTCACATCCAATCCATTGTCCTGAATGAGGTACATTCAAATCATTTGGTTTTATTGTAAATACAGTACTGTGCAAAAGTATTTGGCTACCCTTTTATTGGCAATGGTATAATGGCCATTTATATAGCATATATTCAAAGATTGGAGCCAAAAAATTCAAACTTGGATTTGTTCACTCCACACTTTCCAGTGATCTTCATTTCCCCCCATTCTTCATGGTCAAAAGTGGTAAAGTCTATGTTGTAAAGCCTTCTGTTATCAGTACAGAGTGGAATGAGAATTGGTTGTGGGTGTGAAACATTTTTATTCAACAAGAAAATAAGGGATTAACTGGGATTACCTATATTTGTTTTTAATTCCTTACAATATATGGTCTGATGTACTTCCAAATAATAATTATAGACAAATACATTTTGTCTATGCTAATAACTCACAAACAACTTGACTTTTATTAAACAAGCTGATGAATAATTCCCAGTTGAACAAAAGCACTGTATTTAATAAAGCTTCCCATAACCACTTATGAGTATGAGACCAATGTCCTGATTGTTGACTTTATGCAAACACCAAAACTGTTACGCTCCTCCATCATGCTTTGCTTTACATTTGAAATAAGGCTTTAATGTTAGTTTTTCTGCCAAAAATGCAACTTTTGTTTAACCTTTAATCAATACAGAACATCTAGGTAATACCACATGGTTTAGACACCTTTCTTGCAAATGTATGTGAAGATAAATTCAGTGCTATGTCACTAGTACACTTGCAGAATTAATTGGTGGCAATGAAGCACATTGCAATACGCTCTGAATATATAGAAATATAAACTCATGTTTAAAACATGTTCCCTGGGTTGGAATTTCTAATGCTGTATTCCTGTTGACGGTATGACCACAGTTAACAGCTGGAACATCAAGCTAAAAAAATATATATAGATCTGGCATTTCATCATTTCCAGGCACTGAGCTCAATTTTTGGAGGGGGCCTATCACTGAAAGGGCAATGATCAGCTGGGCAAAATTGAAAGATAAACAAAGGAAGCCGATCCCTGGCCAGAAGCACATCTACAATGTTATGTATTAATAAAAGCCTGTACGAGAGGTCTTTGGACTATGTTCACTTTATGTGGGAGGCATACAAGCTTGTACGACACTTTTGACACCCAGATAAAAAAAAAAAAACTTTTGATTTCCTTATTAAATGTTTACGTAGCCTCAATAGGGAACACATTTAAATACAATATATTTCTGTGTACTGTAATAAACAATTGATAACTTAGTTCAGGTCTCAGACCATACAAAATAGACAGTCTGGAAACTTTAACAAGCACATATTTTATCTTCATTTCCAACGTTTGAACATTTATGTCCTAAAAATAGATAAAGAGAACCCAGTTAAACAAATGAGACAAAAATATTATTCTCAGTAATTTATTTATTGAGGAAAATGATCCAATATTACATATTAGTGAGTGGCAAAAGTATGTGAACCTTTACTTTCAGTATCTGGTGTGACCCCCCTGTGCAGCAATAACTGCAGCTAAACGTTTCCTGTAACTGTTGATCAGTCCTGCACACCTGCTTGGAGGAATTTTAGCCCATTCCTCCGTACAGAACAGCTTCAGCTCTGGGATGTTGGCGGGTTTCCTCACATTAGCTGCTTGCTTCAGGTCCTTCCACAACATTTTGATTGGATTAAGGTCTTGACTTTGACTTGGCCATTCCAAAACATGAACTTTATCCTTCTTTAACCATTATTTGGTAGAATGACTTGTGTGCTTAGGGTCGTTGTCTTGCTGCATGACCCACCTTCTCTTGAGATTCAGTTCATGAACAGATGTCCTGACATTCTCCTTTAGAATTCTCTCATATAATTCAGAATTCATTGTTCCATCAATGACACCAAGCCATCCTGGCCCAGATGCAGAAAAACAGGCCCAAACCATGATACTACCACCACCATGTTTCACAGATGGGATAAAGTTCTTATGCTGGAATGCAGTGTTTTCCTTTCTCCAAACATAACACTTTTCTTTTAAACCAAAACGTTCTGTTATGGTCTCATCCGTTCACAAAACATTCTTCCAATAGCCTTCTGGCTTGTCCACGTGATCTTTAGCAAACTGCAGACGAGCAGCAATACTTTGCACAAGATATAACATGTGGGACTGTGGTAGCCTAGTGGGTAAGGTACTGGACTATGGACCACAAGGTCCAGGGTTCAAATCCCACCTGTGCCAAGCTGCCACTGTTGGGTCCTTGAGCAAGGCCCTTAACCCACAATTGCTTGGTTTGTAAAACTGTATCAATTGTAAGTCGCTCTGGGTAAGGGCATCTGCTAAATGCTGTAAATGTAAAAATGTAATGTAAAATGTATTTACAGAGTTCCGGTAGTATTTTCTAAAGACAATCCAAGGCTCACACAGTGTCTCTACATAGTAAACCACTACAGATGTACTGTATGCAAATAGTATTTGCATTTCCAGAAGGAGCTCTTCTCTGTGCAAATAAGGAAAAGTCATTTTGAAAAATGAGACAAACAGTTGCCAGGTTGTGCAAAGTATTTAAAAACAGTTAGATTCCTTCTAATCCCTCCCTCCACCTTCAGTGCACTCTTTTTTAGGCAGCTGTGCTAGGCGTCAGTCTAAGAAATGTTCACAACACATATCTGGTAATCTTGTACATATTTTTAGAATTTCTGTTCTGATCAGAGCTGCATAATAAATGTCAAGAAGCAGCAGGCCACATTTTATATATTAGAACACCATCGCCATTTTCAAGCACATTTTCCACGTCCCACTTTCACCCTAGTTACAAGCAACATTATTTGAATCCTTGGCAAAGATGTTTAAATGTTTAATGGTTTCATACTAATCAGCTCTCAGTTTGTTTGGCCTCTCTAAAGGCAATCTGTCAGTCTAGAGGATTGTCTGTTTATGTGTGGTTTTATAATGTGGGTAATATTAAAATTGTACAGAAATATCTAAACTGGTTGAAAATAGTCTTCTACACTCATTGACAAAAAACCACCTGGAAGGAGTTGCTGGGATCGAATAAAACTTTATACAGTATGTGTGAATGTAAGAAATGTAAGTGATTACACTATTAGATATACAGTGGTGCTTGAAAGTTTGTGAACCCTTTAGAATGTTCTAGTTCTTTTTTTTTTCCTAGTATCTTCTGGTTCTAGTCCATGGTCCAGGTTTCTTGTTCATGACAACTGCAAATGAAGGTGACAGTGGCTGGCAATGGCAGGAAACGTAAGGTGTGCTGTGACAACAAAATTCCTTCTGCAAAGTGCCTGGAAATCGTCCGGGCAGAGACAAGGGTGTATAGTGGAGGTTTGGATGGTGGACAACGAAACTGTGGGACCTGCTTGTGCTTGTTGGCAGATCAAACAATCCTCTCTACTGGTGATCTGTCTGGGCCATCCAGAGCCTGTTCGCTGTGTATGTATGCCCTCATGGAACCACTTTCATTCCAGCTCTGATTCATACAATGTCTTGTACTGTAGGTCTGAAAGATTGAAATAAATAATTTCCTCAAACATCACTAACCTTCTGAGGATGTTTTCTGTGGGTGGTACCATGATTATATAATGTGATTTTTTTTATTCCCAGGCATGGACTAAGTTTAGTCTTTGTGCTAAACCATGATTGTCCAATGATGGTAGTCTGGGATAAAGATTGCTCCCTCAGTGTCTATTTCTATTCTTGCATACTTACTATTTTTGCACAGAAGCAGATATAACTCCTACAAGATATGAGCTACCAGATCCTCTGTATCACAAGGTGTTCTACTTGACAGCTAGGCAGTTTTTACAAAAGTGGAATTTTAGACTGTTTTGAGGACAGTACACATGGAAAACATGCTAAACGTCACACAAATGAAGGTAACTAGTCCACTTGTATTATAGATATTGGCAAGAACTTAAAAGTGTGCAGTTTTTCAAAATGACTTGTGTCCATTAATAATGCTGAATCAACACCATTTTGCATATGCAAATCTATGCAGCATGACAGCTGGTAGTACTAGTGCTGCACAGCTCCAGGATTCTGGGGATTATGGATCAGTCCTTGTCTAAGGTTACTGCTTTCATGGAGAAGGTTACTGCTTCATGTCTGTGTGGTCTTTCCCTGAGTATTTCCTTCCACCTTGAAAACATGCCATCAATTGACCCTAGCTATGAATTAGTGAGTGAATGGGTGCATGTTGTCCTTCAGTGCCTTGTCCAGAGTGTACATCTGTTTACTTGTGTTTGGTGTTTCCATAATAGCCTGAAAACATATATACACTTTTAAGATAAAGCAGAGGGAACATTATGAACACTATCATGATATCAATACATTAAAACAACTTAATTCACTCTCTGATCCATTCTCTGGAACAAGGTACATTTGAATAGCAAAGTTCGACAGTAGCCTTTCTGAATGAGTCACCAGTATTCTATTTTCTCCCAACATTTTTCACTTTTCTTTATAATGTTTGTCTTTCCTTCTCCACATTGGCTCCATGGTCTGCTGTAAACTCTGCTGTTGTGCCTCTAGACTATTTTAGACACTGTTTTTCAATAAGACACTGTTAATGCAATTTCTGGAGGCTCTGTTCGAAGGAATCCAGTCAGAGACTAGCCTATCAGCTAGGTGGGCAGGGGATCTGGGTTCAATATCTTTGTCAGATATATTGTAATTGTGAGGGGCAGTGTGGCAGAACCCGCTGGTTGGAATATTGCAATGTATTTCCCTTGAGTCCCTCTTTACCTCCACCAGTCTCTTGCTGTCTTTAACTCTCTGAATGTCTCTCTCACTCTTACTCTCGTCACACTTTTCTAGGTGAAGGAAGGAGAAAAGGATGAGGAAAGGCTCAGGAGAGACTGTATGTGTCTCACACATTCATCCACAGGACTACACAGATACAGAGATCCATTTAAAAGCATGCATGAGAAGCAGCTTCCTCTGTAACCCAATAAATAGAAATAAGAAATGCATAAATAGATCTAAAAACAAGAGTAAGCAAATTATGTTTACACTGAAATATACAGTGGTGCTTGAGCCAACTATTAGACGCCTTGCTCTTGGAGTGATCTTTGTTGGTCGACCACTCCTGAAGAGGGTATCAGTGGTCTTGACTTTCCTCCATTTGTACACAATCTGTCTGACTGTGGATTGGTGGAGTCCAAACTCTTTAGAGATGGTTTTGTAGCCTTTTCCAGCCTGATGAGCATCAACAACTCTTTTTCTGAGGTCCTCAGAAATCTCCTTGGTTCGACTTTCATAGATCCCTGTTCTTTCAATAAAACAGGAAGCCCACTCACACCTGATTGTCATCCCATTGATTGAAAACACCTAACTAATTTCACCTTCAAATTAACTGCTAATGCTAGAGATTCACATACTTTTGCCACTCACTAATATGTAATATTGGATCATTTTCATCAATTAGTAAATGACCATGTATAATATTTTTGTCTCATTTGTTTAACTGGGTTCTCTTTATCTACTTTTAGGACTTGTGTGAAAATCAGATGATGTTTTAGGTCATATTTATGCAGAAATATAGAAAATTCTAAGGGTTCACAAACTTTCATGCACCACTGTACATCCAAAACACAGAAGTAGCTAATATGCATTGGTGAGTGTGGTAAACACTGTTTAAATTCATATTATTATTTCCTCTCACATACACATGGGTACACACTATGTTGGAATGCCAAACTAGGGCAATTAGTGGTACGAAAGGTAAGCTGTCTAGAGGCACTACAAACCGTTGTCTCTTTCTATCCCTTTGTCTGTAAAACACGCTTGCTCTGTCACTCAGTGTCTCTCACCTTCCTTCTTTTGGTCTCAACCAGACAGCTGAAATATGTTGTCCATTATTTTTGCTAGCCAGAGACTTTCTCCTGTACATATGTTATGACATACGAAAGAACGTTTCCAAGTTTTATAGGTGTCTAATGAAAACGAACTTAATGTAACCCCACTATGTGTCTAGCACAGCTCTGTTCAGTTTTCTGAAAGCTCCTCAACTTTCAGCTATGGCTACACTGGAGAGCTGAATTATATCACCTTTTATAAAACTGTGAGACAAGATAGAGTCAGAAAGAATAACTTTGGTATAATACAAAATTATGCAACTCAGTGGAAGTTTAGAAACTCTTGACAGTCAGCAGTGTGGCACCAACACTCATGCTACGGTTAAAATCACTGAGATCTAATTTTTTTCTGCATTATGATAGCTGACGTGAATATTAACTGAAGCTGTTGGCCTGTACCAGCATGATTTCATGCACTGCACTGCATGACTGGTTAATTAGAAAACTGCATGCATGAGTGGGAACAACCCATATGTGTTCCTAATGTGTGCAATAATGGGGGTATGTATATAGGTGTGTCAAAACATTGTAATGACTCATTGATTAAATAACATTAATTAGCTCATTATCTCATTACATGTCTGGGATAGAACAGTTGGTTCTCCTCGTTGGTCTGTTGGATCTGGGAGAAATTGGCAGGTGTAAAGTCCTGAGCAACTTTGACAAGGACCAAATCGTAATGACCAGATGATTAGGTCAAAGTATCTCGAAAAACAGCAAGGATTATGGGGTCCTCCCAGTCAGCAGTGCCATGTACTCACTGGTAGTATGTGCCCAATGCTCATCTCTGCCTTGGCAGCAAAGGCAATTCTATCCTGTACAAACAAATGTAATACTGTGGCATTAAAAACTGAAAATTTTGATTATGGGAGGAATATGCCACAACACAGTATGGCACTCTGCTGCTGAGTACGAGTACAAATGAGACAAAAATATTGTACTTGGTCATTTATTTATTGAGGAAAATGATCCAATATTACATATTAGTGAGTGGCAAAAGTATGTGAACCTTTGCTTTCAGTATCTGGTGTGACCCCTCATGTGCAGCAATAACTGCAACTAAACGTTTCCTCTAACTGTTGATCAGTCCTGCACACCGGCTTGGAGGAATTTTATCCCATTCCTCCATACAGAACAGCTTCACCTCTGGGATGTTGGTGGGTTTCCTCACATTAGCTGCTCACTTCAGGTCCTTCCACAACATTTCGATTGGATTAGGGTGAGGACTTTGACTTGGCCATTCCAAAGCTTTACCTTTATTCTTCTTTAACCATTCTTTGGTAGAACGACTTGTGTGCTTAGGCTCGTTGTCTTGCTGCATGACCCACCTTCTCTTGAGATTCAGTTCATGGACAGATGTCCTGACATTTTTCTTTAGGATAGGGTTCTTATGCTGGAATGCAGTGTTTTCCTTTCTTCAAACATAACGCTTTTCTTTTAAACCAAAAAGTTCTATTTTGGTCTCATCTGTCCACAAAACATTCTTCCAATAGCCTTCTGGCTTGTCCATGTGATCTTTAGCAAACTGCAGATAAGCAGCAATGTACTTTTTGGAGAGCAGTGCCTTTCTCCTTGCAACCCTGGCATGCACACCATTGTTGTTCAGTGTTCTTCTGATGGTGGACTCATGAACCTTAACATTAGCCACTGTGAGAGAGGCCTTCGGTTGCTTAGAAGTTACCCTGAGGTCTTTTCTGACCTCACCAACTATTACAAGCCTTGCTTTTGGAGTGATCTTTGTTAGTTGACCGCTCCTGGGGAGGGTAACGATGGTCTTGAATTTCCTCCATTTGTACACAATCTGTCTGACTGTAGGTTGGTGGAGTACAAACTCTTTAGAGATGGTTTTGTAAACTTTTCCAGCCTGCTGAGCATCAACAACTCTTGTTCTGAGGTCCTCAGAAATCTCCTTTGTTCGTGCCATGATACACTTCCACAAACATGTGTTGTGAAGAGCAGACTTTGATAGATCCCTGTTCTTTAAATAAAACAGGAAGCCCACTCACACCTGATTGTTATCCCATTGACTGAAAACACTAATAATTTCTAATTTCTAATTTCACCTTCAAATTAACTGCTAATCCTAGAGGTTTACATACTTTTGCCACTCACTAATAAATCTGATCATTTTCCTCAATAAATAAATGGCCAAGTATAATATTTTTACCTCATTTGTTAAACTGGGTTCTCTTTATCTACCTTTAGGACTTGTGTGAAAATCTGATGATGTTTTATGTCATATTTATGTAGAAATATAGAAAATTCTAAAGGGTTCACAAACTTTCAAGTATTACTGTATGTATCCACAGATTGCTAACCATGATAATCCCTTTCCATGGCTGAAAGGGTCTACAATGGGCATGCAAGTGAACTTGAGCACTTGATGGTCAATTAGTCAGGTGGGTCCTGTTTCCTTTTGCAGTGGGGTAAAAAAGTATTTAGTCAGCCACTGATTGTGCAAGTTCTCCTACTTAGAAAGATGAGAGAGGTCTGTAATTTTCATCATAGGTACACTTCAACTATGAGAGACAAAATGAAAAAAAAAATCCAGGAAATCACATTGTAGAATTTTAAAATTTTTTTATTGTAAATCATGGTGGAAAATAAGTATTTGGTCACCCACAAACAAGCAATATTTCTGGCTCTCACATACCTGTAACTTCTTCTTTAAGAAGCTCTTCTGTCCTCCACTCGTTATCTGTATTAATGGCACCTGTTTAACTTCATTATCTGTATAAAAGACACCTGTCCACAGCCTCAAACAGTCAGACTCCAAACTCAAGACCAAAGAGCTGTCAAAGAACACCAGGACAAAAATTGTAGACCTACACCAGGCTGGGAAGAGTGAATCTACAATAGGCAAGCAGGTTGGTGTGAATAAATAAACTGTGGGGGCAATTGTAAGAAAATGGAAAACATACAAGACCATTGATAATCTCCCTCGAACTGGGGCCCCATGCAAGATCTTGTGGGGTCAAAATGATCATGAGAACGGTGACCAAAAATCCCAGAACTACACGGAGGGACCTGATGAATGACCTGCAGAGAGCTTGGACCAAAGTAACAAAGGCTACCATCAGTAACACACTACGCCAAGAGGGATTCAGATCCTGCAGTGCCAGGCGTGTCCCCCTGCTTAAGCCAGTACATGTCCAGGCCCATCTGAAGTTTTCCAGACAGCATATGGATGATTCAGAAGAGGATTGGGAGAATATCATATGGTCAGATAAAACCAAAATAGAACTTTTTGGTAAAAACTCAACTCGTCGTGTTTGAATGCTGAGTTGCATCCCAAGAACACCATACCTACTGTGAAGCATAGGGGTGGAAACATCATGCTTTGGGCCTGTTTTTCTGCAAAGGGGACAGGACGACTGATCCGTGTTAAGGGAAGAATGAACGGGGCCATCGTGAGTATCGTGAGATTTTAATCCAAAACCTCCTTCCATCAGTGAGAGCATTGAAGATGGAACGTGGCTGGATCTTCCAGCATGACAATGATCCCAAACACACCGCTCGGGCAACGAAGGAGTGGCTCCGTAAAAAGCATTTCAAGGTCCTGGAGTAGCCTAGCCAGTCTCTAGACCTCAACTGCACAGAAAATTTTTGGAGGGAGTTGAAAGTCCGTGTTTCCCCAAAACATCACTGCTCTAGAGGAGATCTGCATGGAGGAATGGGCCAAAATAAAAGCTACAGT
This sequence comes from Ancistrus triradiatus, assembly GCA_025084515.1. Taxonomy (NCBI): domain Eukaryota; kingdom Metazoa; phylum Chordata; class Actinopteri; order Siluriformes; family Loricariidae; genus Ancistrus; species Ancistrus triradiatus. The sequence continues at coordinate 336,437 of JAJAGP010000149.1, read as the reverse complement.
TTGTGCAAACCTGGTGAAGACTTACAGAAAACGTTTGACCTCTGTCATTGCCAACAAAGGTTATGTTACAAAGTATTGAGTTGAATTTCTGTTATTGACCAAATACTTATTTTCCACCATAATTGACAATTAAATTCTTTAAAAATCCTACAATGTGATTTCCTGGATTTTCTTTCTCATTTTGTCTCTCATAGTTGGAGTGTACCTATGATGAAAATTTCAGACCTGTCTCATCTTTCTAAGTATGAGAACTGGCACAATGAGTGGCTGACTAAATACTTTTTTACCCCACTGTACATACATACACTGTACATGTTGTGGACGGCCAGGCAAATGTGTGGCATCTACCTGGGGATGTGATGGTACCAGAGTGGGCTGTGGGAAGAAGGCAAGCTAATTGAGATAGTGTGATGCCCTTGGCAATGGTCTGCTCTGAGCCTGGACATCCATGAGGATGTCAATTTTTGGCACCTACCTAAACATTTTTTAGGAAGAGGTGGTCATTATGTTTTGGATCATCAGTATATATTGATAAAACAATTATCTAACAGTTATTCGCCTTTAATGTACATTTACATTGTCATTTAGCAGACGCCCTTATCCAGAGCAACTTACAATTGATGCATTCTTACAATCCAAGCAATTGTGGGATAAGGGTCTTGCTCAGGAACCCAACAGTGGCAGCCTGGGGGTGGGTTTTGAACCCTGGACCTTCTGGTCCATAGTCCAGTACCTTAACTTAAAATATTTACTTTTGAGTCTTTATAGTAGCAAACTGCACAAAATACCATCATCTTTTACGCCCTCTTTTTAGATCCAAATTAAGAGGCTGCACCCATATTCGCATATTACCAAACAAAAAAATGTCAGCATAATAAGGACAGCACTAGTTGTATTACCTAAACAGCACATTGTTTAGTACCATGCATCTGATTTAAAATGCAGCCTAACATGAGAATTTGCAGAAATTCTTAAGATTAAAACAGTAATCTGCACTGTATATCTCAATTATGCAACTAAAAAGACAGCTGGCTTTATCAGAGTTCTCAAAATGTTCATGAATTGCCATAGGAAATCTGTTCCATAAGGCACACATGAGACTGACAAGTAAAAAACTAAGAAGACAAAAGAAGACTTAAAGAAAAGCCTCTCAATGTGGATCACCCACAGACTACATCCCACAGTTCAAGTTCTAACCAACCAGGAGAATGTCTCTTGCTTACAGTGAAACTCATACCTCCTGCTAATGAATGCACAGCTAAAAATGAGATGATGCGTAGGACCAGCAGACTCAGGGCAGCTTGAGATAAGATGACAAATGGCCTCATATGCTGCACTGCAGAAACGAGCTTCCCTGAGACCAGTCCTCTCGGGGAAACATATATTGTAGAACATTGAATACCTGAAAATGGGGCAAGGCCACATAAGCATGTGTTCAATTATGGAACATCTAATTAAGACAAACTGGAGTGCAAATCCACCTGACATTTCACCAGTACCAGAGAGATAAACTGTGGGCACAGCAACACATGGAGATGGGGCCAGAGTGACAGCCCCCAAAGAAATTTATCCCCTGACTTCCAATCAGAGTTATTAGAAATGGATATATACATAATTACTCCTATCTGCAAGAAATACAAGTTTATTTACTTAAATGTGTATAATATTTATACTGACAGTGCAAGCTTAACCATATGGGAATAAGCAAAAGGTACTATCTACACACAGTACCCATTTTACAATGGTCCAGTTTGCGATTTTTCAACTTTACAATGGCAATCTCATAATACACTTAAAGACAAATTCAGCAGACACCATATTCTGAATTTTGACTTTTCCCTGGGCAAGTGATATGAAGTACGATACCCTCTTGCAGATGCTGGGCATCCAGGCAGCAGCCAGCTGACTGAGCTGAGCAGCAGGGCCCACTGTCTCCCAGTGGATTAATCATTTTGATCATGTTTTTCACTTTCAATAAATAATTCTATAAATTACATGAGATATTCAACACTTTATAATAAAATAGCATTCTGTTAATGATTTTGCCCAACTGGAGGTTAATGTAAGTGTTTTAAGCATGTTTAAAGTAGGCTACGCTATGATATATACAGTCGTATGAAAAAGTTTGGGCACCCCTGATAATTTTCATGATTTTAGTTTATAAATCATTGGTTGTTCAGATCAGCAACTTGAGTTAAATATATCATATAGCAGATGAACACAGTGATATTTGAGAAGTGAAATGAAGTTTATAGGATTTACAGAAAGTGTGCAGTAATTATTCAAACAAAATTAGGCAGGTGCATAAATTTGGGGCACCCCAACAGAAAAATTACATCAATATTTAGTAGATCCTCATTTTGTAGAAATAACAGCCGCTAAACGCTTCCTACAGCTTCCAGTCTGGATTCTGGTTGAAGGTGCTTTGGACCATTCTTCTTTAGAAACATCTCCAGTTCAGTCATCTTTGATGGTTTCCAAGCATGGACAGCCCACATTTTCAGTAATATTCATGTCTGGGGACTGAGATGGCCATTCCAGAACGTTGTACTGGTTCCTCTGCATGAATGCCTTAGTAGATTATGAGCAGGGTTTGGGGTCGTTGGCCTCGGTGCAACTTTGTCACTGATTCTTGAACATTGTTCTTAAGAATCTGGAGATATTAACTGGAATCCATGCGACCCTCAATTTTAACAAGATTCCTAGTACCTGCACTGGCCACACAGTCCCGCGGGCATTATGGAACCGCCACCAAATTTTACTGTGGGTAGCAAGTGTTTGTCTTGGGATGCTGTGTTCCTTTTCCGCTCCTTGTTATGTCCAAATAACTCAATTTTATTTCATCAGTACACAGCACTTTATTCCAAAATGAAAGCTGGATTGTCCCAAATGTGCTGTAGCACACCTCAAGTGACTCTGTTTGTGGCGTGTCTGCAGAAAAGGCTTCTTCTGCATTACTCTCCCATACAGCCTCTCCTTGTGCAAAGTGCGCTGTATAGTTTGAACGATGAACAGTGACACCATCTGCAGCAAGATGAGGTTGTAGGTCTTTGGAGGGGGTCTGTGGCTTGACTATGACTGTTCTCACCATCCTTCGCCTCTGCCTATCTGAGATTTTTCTTGGTCTGCCACTTCGGGAGTTCCTTAACTAGAACTGCGCCTGTGGTCTTCCATTGCCTCACTATGTTCCTCACAGTGGAAACTGACAGCTGAAATCTCTGAGAGAGCTTTTCCCTTTCCCTGAACCATGATGTTGAACAACCTTTGTTTTCAGGCCATTTGAGAGTTGTTTTGAGGCTCCCATGTTGCCACTCTTCAGAGAAGATGCAAAGAGGAGAAAAACTTCCAATTGGCCACCTTAACCCTTTCTCATAGTTGGATTCACTGGTGTATGTAGACCAAGGGTAAATGAGCTTACAAAACAAATTTTGTGTTCAATTAGTGCTAAAGGTATTCAAATGACAAGGGTGCCCAAATTTATGCACCTGCCTAATTTTGTTTGAATAATTGCTGCACACTTTCTGTAAAACCTATAAACTTAATTTCACTTCTCAAATATCACGGTGTTCATCTGCTATATGATATATTTACCTGAAATTGCTGAGCTGGACAACCAATGATTTATAAAGAAAAATCATGAAAAATATCAGGGGTGCCCAAACTTTTTCATACGACTGTACAGTATATATTAAACCCCTCGGTTTATGAAACATATCCCAGCAATATTACGTGGGTAACATTGAACACTAATTGCACATCGAATTACATCATTCAAACTGTATGAATTCCCCCCTCACATACAACCCGAAATCAGAAAAAGTTGGAAATGCAAATAAAAAATTATGAAGTGTTCCTTCCTGGTCAACTTTATTTCATTTGTTAATAAGCATCCATTCCTGCATTTCAGGCCTGCAACACATTCCAAAAAAGTTGGGACAGGGACAATTTAGGACTAGTAATGAGGTTAAAAAAACTAAACAAGAATGTGATTTCAAAAAGGTCATTGTAATCACGATTTGGTACAAAAGCAGTATCCAGGACAGCCTGAGCCTGTTGACATTACCTGTTTGAAATCACTTTTAGCCACATTACTATCCCTCAGTTGTCCCTGTCCAAACTTTTTTGGAATGTGTTGCAGGCCTGAAATGCAGGAATGGATGTTTATTAGCAAATGAAATGAAGTTGACCAGCAACAACATGAAATATATATGCATATATTTTTTTATTTGCATTTTCCAACTTTTTTCTGATTTGGGGTTGTTATTTTAAGGGAAAATATGTCAGTATAATATGGACCATACTTTTTCCACAATCAGATACTACGCACCAGAGAAAGAGAAAGAGAGAGGATATTATTGCATCAGCAGCAGGCATGCTGGAATCAGCTGAAGGATCAGAGCAGAGTTAGGTAGGGTCACACTTGGAGACTGGAGGTGGCTTAGAGTGCCCTTATCACCACAGCAGTGAGAGAAAGAGGAAGAGGACAGATTGAGTGTATCAGCATGGAGGTGATCAGGCCCATCTGCGTGACGTGGCTCCAGACAGAGCAGACGGACACTGGCAATGATGAGCTTTCACTCACTTTCTGTGTTTTACCTCTTTAGAGGAATTTGGTGATGTTGCTATATTCTCACACTGATTTGAGAAAAACTATGAAAGAGGTATTACAGGTGTTGCAGGGAAGCGCATTGCTACTGGTACGAGTACTATGCCTGGCAAATTGATATAACCACAAAATAAGTCGTCTATAACCTGCAGTGAGGTCAGAGATCATTTAGTCATGAATATTATCCAAGGAAGGAGGTTTTACAAATCTTAAAATGTGTCTCACCAAGAACAGCCAAATCCATTTCCCACAGGGTGGCAAATGTCCAAGACTTGATGAGTCAGAGTGGGAGTGACAGAAGGAGACAGAGGGATGGCAGAGTGTTCGGATGCAGTGACAGGAATAAGGGCGATTGGTACATTCACTTTACGTCCACATTGCTTTGTTATGAATCATTGCCCACGGCAGAACAAATTACTATAAATGGCACCATTACCATAAACCACGGGGTAAAGGAGACTTCAAATTAAGTCTCAAGTCTACCACACATCCATTCACGGCATAATTTTGTATCTGTGTGGAGTAAATACAGACGGCTAGCTTACGCTCAGTAATTGATTCGACAGAGCTGATTTGTTACTAATGGCCAGAGGACACGGTGCTGACCTGCAGCGAGAGGATTTGTGGGTTGAGCAAGCATGCACAGTGCAGGTGGTTAAATTTGATTTGTCGAAATGCTTAGATGCCAGCCACGACCCTTCTTAATCATGCAGCTTAATTACAAAAAGGCTGTGCATGTAGGGTGGTGGTGGGGGGACACCCAGAATAGAGGAAAAAAAGAAAGAAGAGCACAACATTTCCTCACACCAGCACCCATAATTAAGCATAGAATAAGGGCAGCAGTGAACGCATCACGGTCTCGTGTTCAGATGGAGTTCTATTGCAGCAGACCATGCCGAATCAATGTGCCGTACAAATGAAGTGGTGGACGGGCACCTGTCCAGGAGCACTGGCTTAAAGAACTGAACTCACACTTCTCAATTACAGCTCAGCTGGCACACTAGTAGGGAACTTGCGCAGAGGGAATCAAAACCTTTAACTTGGCTTAAGAGATCGGAACTGTGACCTTTACCCCTGCTGAGCCAGCACTCTGCTGCTGAGTCACACTGGTTTGTATCGTAGCTCTGGCAAGTTGAGGTATTTTCTGTGCGTTGCATCCATGTTTATGCAGAATCCCCCCATTCTCCCCTCATTACTGGCTTGCAGCCAGGTTCTACCCCGAGTATTGGTGATTTGCAAAAGTTTAACAAACACAGAGTTGTTTATGAGTTGCAAGCACAAGTCTGGATACCTTAGTACACCTGCAGAAATGAAATTGGACATGTGGGAACATGGAAAATGTGTCTACTCTTGAGTAGCTGTTTCCTGTTTCACTTTTGCATATTTAAGTGTTGTCCTGATACTCCAGGCACCATTATAATCCCAAGAAATTGAGTAAATTCAATTTATTTCTACTACATCTGCGATGGGTTGACATTCAAATCCCAGAAAACATTTTTCACAGTCCTCGTTAAACAACAACAACAAAAAAATAAATACTGCGAGAATTGCTTTGGTTGTAAAGTGGGTAATAAGTATAAAAGTTGTGCCCCCCATGTGTGTGTCATTAAGGAAAAAAAGGTCATTACATATGCTTTTTGCTTTCCCAAGGTTTGGAGAGCACCCAAATACCATGATCCAGTTGCTACTTCTGTTTGACAAATATAAACTTTATACCATCAAAATATACTGTTAAATATTCTCATTTAAATTACAATTTCAAACTAAGGCATGCCATCTGTAAAAGCCAAATGTGCCATCTGCTCTGAGACCAGTTCCTTGCAGTCACAAATTGCATATGCAAGAAGCTCCAAAAAACCTGACACCGAGTCATGATAAATCAGGTAAGTCCAAGCAGAGGACAATGTCAATATACTTGTATATTTTAGAAGTATGTTTGTACAGATTTTAAGTGTAATAACAATCTTTTTTAAAGACTAACATACCCTTAAGGTAGGATTTAATTACTGTAGCTTCCAAAAAACAGATTTGAATTCAGTGTAAATGTACTGTAATGTATAACATGGCACACTGGGTACTCTGGTTTTCTCTCACAGTCCAAAGACATGCATTAGGTTAATTGATTATGCCAAATTGGCCCGGTCGGATTGTATATATGTATGAGTAATTTTAATATAACCTTGTGTATCGCTGTAACCTTGTGTCTATTGTTAAAATGGCCATTGATGCTGATAGTGATGTTAAATAAACCAAACAAACAATGGTTCTAACTGTGACTCTAGTAGTGTTCAAGATGTAGATCTTGGATATCTGTTACCCATTGCACATTTGGCGCAAACTACTTAACTCTTCTTTCAGCTTTTGTGGCAGTTCCTCAGTCTTCAACATGGTTGCAACACACATTGAAAAAATCCCTGGGCAGGATTTATATATACACATTGCAGCTGAAGCAAATTGAGTTCCCAATGGGTTAGTCACTTTGTCCACTCATTTACTGTTAAATTCTGATGGTTTTTATTCTACACTTATAAATGTAACTAAATCACAGATGGCACAGTGGTTAGCGCTGTGGCATCTAATGAGGAAACTAGAAGGGGAAGCCAAAAATAAAGTATAAAAAGGAGCATTTAAGTTTGTGGTTCAAGAAAGCTAGGACAAAGTTACATTTGAAATCACAAAGTGAAGTTAAGTAAGAGAAAATACTTAAACAAATTTTAATTTGAGATTAGGAGATCTTAAATGAGCTCAGCCTTAGTTTGTTGTTTTCATTCATTGCCCCATTTTAAAAGCAGATTCCATTTTTAATTCCAATTAATTCCATTTGTAAGACGGCAGGCATTTTCGTTATTCCACTTTCTCACCTTTTCCCATACAGGAGCACTAGCTCACCCTGTCATTGTCATCCTTACTGATCAAGTCAATAGAACAAGCACAAAAGGTGAGGAAGCTCCTGTCAGTTGTTTTCTAAGAAAGTTTGTGCATTGCATTGCTATATATATATAAATAAATAAATAAATAAATAAATACTAAAGGGAACACTTAAACAACAGAATATAACTCCAAGTAAATCAAACTTCTGTGAAATCAGACTGTCCACTTAGGAAGCAACACTGATTGACAATCAATTTCACATTCTGTTGTGCAAATGGAATAGGCAACAGGTGGAAATTATTGGCAATTAGCAAGACATACTGAATAAAGGAGTGGTTCTGCAGGTGGGGACCACAGACCACTTCTCAGTACCCATGCTTTCTGGCTGTTGTTTTGGTGACTTTTGAATGTTGGTGGTGCTTTCACACTCGTGGTAGCATGAGACGGACTCTACAACCCACACAACTGGCTCAGGTAGTGTAGCTCATCCATCATGGCACATCAATGCGAGCTACCAGGAGACAGGCCAATACACCAGGAGACGTGGAAGAGGCCGTAGAAGGGCACCAACCCAGCAGCAGGACTGCTACCTCCGCCTTTGTGCAAGGAGGAACAGGAGGAGCACTGCCAGAGCCCTGCAAAATGACCTTCAGCAGGCCACAAATGTGCATATGTCTGCACAAACAGTTAGAATCCGACTCCATGAGGATGGTATGAGGGCCCGACGTCCACAGATTGGGGTTGTGCTCACAGCCCAACACCGTGCAGGACGCTTGCCATTTGCCAGAGAACACCAGGATTGGCAAATTCACCACTGGCGCCCTGTGCTCTTCACAGATGAAAGCAGGTTTGCACTGAGCACATGTGACAGACATGACAGAGTCTGGAGACGCCGTGGAGAGCGATCTGCTGCCTGCAACATCCTTCAGTATGACCGGTTTGGCAGTGGGTCAGTAATGGTGTGGGGTGGCATTTCTTTGGCGGGCCGCACAGCCCTCCATGTGCTCGCCAGAGGTAGCCTGACTGCCATTAGGTACAGAGTTAAGATCCTCAGACCAATTGTGAGATCATATGCTGGTGCGAATGGCCAAAAATGATCATGAGAATGGTGAGCAAAAATCCCAGAACTACATGGAGGGACCTGATGAATGACCTGCAGAGAGCTGGGACCAAAGTAACAAAGGGCTACCATCAGTAACACACTACGCCAGAGAGAGACTCAGATCCTGCAGTGCCAGGCGTGCCCCCCTGCTTAAGCCAGTACATGTCCAGGCCTGTCTGAAGTTTGGCAGAGAGCATATGGATGATCCAGAAGAGGATTGGGAGAATATCATGTGGTCAGATGAAACCAAAATAGAACTTATTGGTAAAAACTCAACTGGGATGAAAAAGGATGCTGGGTCCGCATCCCAAGAACACCATACCTACTGTGAAGCATGGGGTGGGAAACATTATGCTTTGGGGCTGTTTTTCTGCAAAGGGGGACAGGGACGACTGATCCATGTTAAGGGAAGAATGAACGGGGCCATGTATCATGAGATTTTATGCCAAAACCTCCTTCCATCAGTGAGAGCATTGAAGATGGAACGTAGCTGGGGTCTTCCAGCACGACAATGACCCAAACACACTGCTCGAGCAACAAAGGAGTGGCTCCATAAAAAGCATTTCAAGGAAAATGTGTGGAGGGAGTTTAAAAGTCCGTGTTGCCCCCAAAACTTCACTGCTCTAGAGGAGATCTGCATGGAGGAATGGGCCAAAATACCAGCTACAGTGTGTGCCAACCTGGTGAAGGCTTACAGGAAAACGTTTGACCTCTGTCATTGCCAACAAAGGTTATGTTACAAAGTATTGAGTTGAACCAAATTTATTGACCAAATACTTATTTTTCACCATAATTTATAGTTAAATTCTTTAAAAATTCGTACAATGTGATTTCCTGGAGTTTTTTTTCTCATTTTGTCTCTCATAGTTGAAGTGTACCTATGATGAAAACTACAGACCTCTCTCATCTTTCTAAGTAGGAGAACTTGCACAATCAGTGGCTGACTAAATAGTTTTTTGTCTCACTGTAGCTAATAGAGTAATAGTTTTCTCAATTAGAGATACTGTATGTGGAAGATCAGTCACACATAATTGTAAAAACACCTTTCAATTAACAAGTTTTAATTTGCCACCAACGGTGCAGTCATATTAGCATCCCGAAGACAAAACAGGGCCTTAATAACTTTCACTGTGAGGACTGTAATTTTTTAATATTGGCAAACTAAGCCTGCAGTAATGCGCTCTCTCACGCACACACACAGTCTTTCATTGTTTGGACTTTCTATTAACATAAAACACCATACCTACTGTGAAGCATGGGGGTGGAAACGTCTTGCTTTTGGGATGTTTTTCTGCAAAGGGGACAGGACGACTGATCTGTGTTAAGGGAAGAATGAACGGGTTTACATGATTTACAATTAAGTTCTTTAAAAATCCTACAATGTGATTTCCTGGATTTGTTTTCTCATTTTGTCTCTCATAGTTGAAGTGTACCTATGATGAAAATGACAGACCTCTCTCATCTTTCTAAGTAGGAGAACTTGCACAATCAATGGCTGACTAAATACTTTTTTGCCCCACTGTCCAACCCCTATCATATCATTGACTCAAACAGTCTGTAAAAAAACATTATAAGCAGTAGCATTTAAATATACAGCCAGTTTAAAACTAACATGAGCCACTTGCCCAGTTCATGGCAATGATGGTAAAAACTCTTACGTTTGATTCATTCCTGACAGCTTGCTATAAAAGCTAGTGACAGGTTGTCAGGGACAGTATCCCTCCACCACCATCTCAAAGACAAATTGTCAGGAACATGACTGCTCAGCAATTGCTAAGAATAACTATCCTCATAAAAAGTACAGTGCAGATCCAAAATGGCAACCCTGGTGGAGTTCTGCAAATGGGATAACAAATCACAGGGCATATAATAAAAACAAGTGCTACAAAGACTATGGCCAGAACAAGGGGGTCATCTGCTAACCACACCCAGGGGTTGGGTAACAAGCTATCAATCCTCAGCTTATTGGTATGCCACTGGCTGCCATGCAGCACCATCTGTGCTCTGGCGTATGGTCTTGTGTTAGAGCAGGTGAAGCTTCGCCTGCCTCGCTCCTTCTGCTCTTCATCTCTTACTCCGCACAAGAACCATATCAGATAAGTAGACAGTCTGTCATGTTACACCAGAGTGCATGCCAGAAAAGATAAGTCTGTGCACACACATCTGAGGTGGAACCATTTACCCTGTATTAGGAGTTTTAATAGCAGATTACTCTGTCTAAATGACTAGAGTGAGCAATTAGAGTGAGGCACTTTAAATTTCCCGATCTAATTAGCACTTGGTAATGGAGGTCCCATATACCCAGGTCATCTCTTGATTTCTTAGCAATACATTCATCAAATTATACAAGAGCTTTACTTACTCCACTTGAGTTCAGCTATACAGAAAACAACCTTTTACCTTTGAATTATAAATTAGTGTAGAGACTAAATCAAATTTTAGGCAATATAAATAAATATGAATAATTAAATAATAATAATTAAATGTGGAATATGTAAATAAACACACCTTCCAAACGTATGAATGTCCATCTTGTGATTTATTTGCTTGTCGGTTGAATAATGATTGAATTAAACCATTTTTCCTCTAATTCAGTATTTGCCATTTCCTTCCTAAGGCTGTGTCTAAAATCGTTCCATTACCTACATGCTCCCTACTCACTAATGTGCAAGCTGACATTATCGAGTAGGTCACTCCAAAATAAAGTCCAAAATACACCTCAAAAGTTCACGTATTCATTGCTTCATGTAGCCAGGTAGGATAGCCAAGCTAGCGTTCTACCTAAAATCGCATGAGTGGAGTCAAAAATGAGTGAGCAAACTGTGCCAGTAGACAAAATACAGACTCCTTCAGCTTTGCAGTCTACGTCGTTGGAAGGTTGTTTGACTTTGAAAAGATGGCTGTTGCTCAAAAGACAGCAATGTGCTAACTATGCTGGAAATTGGTTGCGTCAAGGTCAGCCCGGTAACGAACTTATTTCACCATCTACAAACTAACCACCGTGCAGAATACCAAGATTATGACAAACTTTGTTAATGAAATGCACTGTCAAGGACAGGTATGGCTCAGATGTTCTGTTTCACTATAAATCTGTTGATGTGGCAAAATGTGAAACCAGTTTATAAGCTACAGTTTATACTTAAATCCTACAGTTTTAAATAAATAAATAATACCTGTTTTCCTTCCTTTAAATTTCTTTCAATTTTATTCCCACTGATGTCATTAGTAAGCATCAATTAATGTGCCATTAACAAGAGCAAGCTAGTGCCACATCTCTAAAGCTGTAGTAATGGAACTGAGTGTTTGACAGTCTATGTAGTACAAGACGTAAATCAAATTTAGTAATGTAATTTAAAAAAGCAAGAGATGCATTGCTTTTTCCATTAGATGCTAAGCTCATATGAGAGGAAGGTTTTTACTCTTAACTAGTGTTGATTTTTTTGTCAGTTAGAGCAAGTTGGGCTTGTCCTTCCTGCTGCTGAAGAATCAGCGACTGCATTGCCTATTATTGTTGCTGCTGTTGATGCAAAAGTTGCAGCATTTCTGTCAAATGGCAGTGTAATTTATGTGCTGTGTTCTATCTGTAATCTTCTGAGATCCAATTCTTTTTCCCTTAGAGCTCTCTCAGCTTGACCTCTCTCCCTCAAAAAATCAATTGTGTCATTTCCACTTCTTTTTTTGTTACTTTCACACACTTCTATACCCTCACTTTGCCTCCTCACTGTCTGCCCGACACATGCACGCACACACACACAAACGCGCTGTGTTTGAATGATGGACTTCCGCTCTTAACTCCTGCCTCTGCTTGTGGATCCACAATGGTGATTGGCTGTTAAGGTGACCAGCTGTTTACAGCCGCAACATCCAGAGTTAAAAGACAGATTTTATTTCCTATCAAAATGTATTATAATTGTTAAGCCCTTGTCATTAAAGCGAACAGATGTTGATCAGATGGTGGTTAAATGGTGCATTTCTGTCAACAGTTATATAAAAATTGATTGCTGCGTTCACTTCGGGTTTCTTGTGCTGTTACGGACAGCTCCGACATACACTATCTTGACAAAAAGGCAACGATTTGATTAAATTGTAAATGTCTTTCACCAAATAATTTTGAAATCATGAAAGGAATAGTGTTAGCTAGTATTTCTATAACAAACACAACACATAATTAAACAGAGCAAATAACTCGCATAAAACTGATGTTTGTGTGAGTAATAGAGCTTATACAGTGGGGTAAAGAAGTATTTAGTCAGCCACCGATTGTGCAAGTTCTCCTACTTAGAAAGATGAGAGAGGTCTGTAATTTTCATCATAGGTACACTTCAACTATGAGAGATAAAATGAGAAAAATAAATCCAGGAAATCACATTGTAGGATTTTTAAACAATTTAATTGTAAATCATGGTGGAAAACAAGTATTTGGTCACCCACAAAGAAAGATCTCTGGCTATCACAGACCTGTAACTTCTTCTTTAAGAAGCTCTTCTGTCCTCCACTCGTTATCTGTATAAAAGACACCTGTCCATAACCTCAAACAGTCAGACTCCAAACTCAACCATGGCCAAGACCAAAGAGCTGTTGAAGGACACCAGGAAGAACATTGTTGACCTGCACCAGGCTGGGAAGAGTGAATCTACAGTAGGCAAGCAGGTTGGTGTGAAGAAATCAACTGTGGGAGCAATTGGAAGACATACAAGGCCATTGTTAATCTCCCTTGACCTGGGGCTCCACACAAGATCTCATTCCGTGGGCCCAAAATGATCATGAGAAGGGTGAGCAAAAATCCCAGAACTACACAGAGGGACCTGATGAATGACCTGCAGAGAGCTGGGACCAAAGTAACAAAGGCTACCATCAGTAACACACTACGCCAAGAGAGACTCAGATCCTGCAGTGCCAGGCGTGTCCCCCTGCTTAAGCCAGTACATGTCCAGGCCCGTCTGAAGTTTGCCAGAGAGCATATGGATGACCCAGAAGAGGATTGGGAGAATATCATGTGGTCAGATGAAACCAAAATAAAACTTTTTGGTAAAAAACTCAACTGGAGGAAAAAGGATGCTGGGTCGCATCCCAAGAACACCATATCTACTGTGAAGCATGGGGGTGGAAACATCATGCTTTGGGGCTGTTTTTTCTGCAGAGGGTACAGAATGACTGATCCGTGTTAAGGGAAGAATGAACGGGGCCATGTATCGTGAGATTTTAAGCCAAAACCTCCTTCCATCAGTGAGAGCATTGAAGATGGAACGTGGCTGGGTCTTCCAGCACGACAATGATCCCAGACACACTGCTCGGGCAACGAAGGAGTGGATCCGTAAAAGGCATTTCAAGGTCCTTGAGTGGCCTAGCCAGTCTCCAGACCTCAACCCCATAGAAACTGTGTGGAGGGAGTTGAAAGTCCGTGTTGCCCCAAAACATCACTGCTCTAGAGAAGATCTGCATGGAGGAATGGGCCAAAATACCAGCTACAGTGTGTGCCAACCTGGTGAAGACTTACAGGAAACGTTTGATCTCTGTCATTGCCAACAAAGGTTATGTTACAAAGTATTGAGTTGAACCAAATTTATTGACCAAATACTTATTTTTCACCATAATTTACAATTAAATTATTTAAAAATCCTACAATGTGATTCCCTGGATTTTTTTTCTCATTTTATCTCTCATAGTTGAAGTGTAGCTATGATGAAAATTACAGACCTCTCTCATCTTTCTAAGTAGGAAAACTTGCACAATCAGTGGCTGACTAAATACTTTTGCCTCACTGTAGCTAATAGAGTAATAGTTTTCTCAATTAGAGATACTGTATGTGGAAGATCAGTCACACATAATTGTAAAAACACCTTTCAATTAACAAGTTTTAATTTGCCACCAACGGTGCAGTCATATTAGCATCCCGAAGACAAAACAGGGCCTTAATAACTTTCACTGTGAGGACTGTAATTTTTTAATATTGGCAAACTAAGCCTGCAGTAATGCTCTCTGTCTCACACACACACACACACACACACAGTCTTTCATTGTTTGGACTTTCTATTAACATAATATCACTGTACCTAATCCTAACCTTAACCACACTGACCGAAAGCTAATTGTTGGCCCCCTATTTTTATTTTTCTTCCTTGTGGGCCCATTTGGTCCTCACAATGATATATAAACTTGACCACACACACTCACATATGTACATCCACCCACCCAGAAGTTCAATTTAAATTTGTTTCTCAAACACACTGGACACATTCACTGTTTCCTTGAAGATGGAGGTGAGACTATGAAAGCCAAGAATATTTAACTATGCAACATCCTGTAAACCCATTCATTTCAGGGGTGCCATTTCATGTAACCATTACAGGGCCTGTGAAACGATATCATAACACCAAATCTCAGGCAAGTATTTGTTGAATAAGTTGCTTATTCACTGTGTTAAAGCCGATATATACTA
Organism: Ancistrus triradiatus; assembly: GCA_025084515.1. NCBI lineage: Eukaryota > Metazoa > Chordata > Actinopteri > Siluriformes > Loricariidae > Ancistrus > Ancistrus triradiatus. The sequence continues at coordinate 321,419 of JAJAGP010000149.1, read as the reverse complement.
CAATACATTTATACAGCTTTCTGTACATGTTATGCCCCACTTATTAACATATTGGTAAACCCTTGATGTCACTACTCTACATCATCTTGTCTAATATTATTATGTCCTTTTGTTCAACTGCCAACACAGAAAAAATGTGCATTAGTAGTCAGGATGCCTACAGCACACACAAAAACCATTTATGATATATTACAGAGCCCATCTTTACATGTTAATATGTGGCCATATGGTTGATGTTTAGTACATCACAAACACACTGGAAGCTCTTTTATCCGTACCCATAAGAATATTTTAGTTCATAATGGGTGCTCTTACAAAGCTCAAACTTTTGTTTTATTTATCTATCAACTTTGCCACATATCTTTCTCCTAAACTTTAAGAGAAATAGAATGAGACAAAGAATACAAATACATTTCAGAATAAATGAGCCAACACTGATTTCTTCTTTAGAAATTAACTGGTTGCAAGCCCTGTCTGGGGTTTGAATCCAGGATCATAAAACTGATGCCATAGTTCCAACTCTAAGCTTGAAGATGTATACAATTATTATAATGTTAGTTGAGTGATGGTTGAAGACGTGAACCAGTCATTCATGAACACGACACAAGTGTGAATGTGTGAACAAGTACAGTAATGGGCATTTATTTCAATTACAATGTTTTTGTTTTCCTGTTTAACTGGTCAGAATCGCAGGGGCTCCAGCACCACTGCCTCAGGAACACAGGACGCAGCTGTTAGCAAGAACTAGCCGGTTCATTGTCAGGTTAGGCAGGGGTCTCTGTTGAAGCACCAAGACACGGTGACCAGCCCTATCCCTCAGACGCAACCAATTGTGCCTGCATGTGACACCTGACCCAGCCGGGACTCTAGCACCACCCACACACGATAAGAAAAAGTTTTAAAGGGAAAAACAGAGCCATAAAACAAGTGCAGAACCATAAAAAATGCTCCTGTATGGCCAATATTTCACAAATTATAGCGATTCTAAAAGTACAGTACTTCAAATTAAACCAAATAAACTGCTGATATGGATAAGGAATGTTTAAATTCATATTCAGAGTCAGTTTTTCTCACTAGCAGATAAACATGAGATAATAAACAAGATGTTGTCAGATCTGAGCAGTAGAGACATTACTGAGATACTGTACGTTCTAAAGGGGCGACCCTTGCACGATTCCTGGAGTCTCTTTTCTCAGGAGAAGACCTGGGAAACAGAAGAATTATTTGACTTTTGTCTAGTAGAGAGTACACAGTTATTAGTATGGCCTCTTTTTAGACTTATTTTATGGGTATGGATGAAACCCATGAATCTTGTCTAATTACAGCAGAATTACTTCTTCCAGAATTTGGGCTGGGAGATTATAGGATACTACAAGCCTAAGTTAGCCTTCCCCTCTCCAGTCTCAGGTGTTTGGGTTATTCAACAAACTGTACTTCTCATCAAGCTCACCCACTGAGCTAGGAAATAGTCATTTGGACAGGCAGTTAAAAGAAATATGCAACTGGACCACTTATGTCTAATGATGGATCGTTGATTAGTGTTTTGAGAATACCGTGGGATGTCTTGATGAAAGAACAGGACATGGAAAAGTGAATTGGAAGGTAGAAAGAATGTGTTTATGTGTGATTGTGGGTGATAGACCACACACATTCACTTCTGTAACCTCTCTTTCACTGACATGGTGACAGTCCTGGTGCTGGTGACCAACGCACCCTTTTTAGAAACCAGACCATGTTTAAGCCAGGACCTAAACCATTACATAACAACATAGGAATGTCCGAATATATGACCTAAAATAATAATAATAATCTACACGCAGCATGCCACAGACAATGTGCAACATTCATTCATGTAACCCCGAACATGATGCCAATCCACCATATGGCACATGCACAAAAACACACACAGACTAGAATGGGACAATTTAGAAACACCAACTGACCTAATGCAGGTCTTTGGAATTGGCTCTATCATTGGCATGAGCAGTGTAGCTCCTAAAGTACTATGCAAAAGTCTTAGGCCACCATTAGATTAGACATATCATTGTTTGAGTAATGGTATAATGACCATATGTAATGGTTTCTCAGTCAATAGAACCCAGAAAAGCTTCTACAGGCTACAGTGGCAGTTGTTTAGCGTGACCTCCCCTTACACTTGAGCAATAGCAACACCTGGCAGCGTCAAAGGACGATCCACAAAGCAAAGTCACATTTAAGAACGTGCAAGGCAGGAAAATTAGTGCAAACTCTTCATTTGGTGAGGATGTGCATGGACCATGGAGGAAAATTCACAACAACTCTGTTGAAAAAACTTTGCAACATTTTAGCCCATTTGTAGAGTCACAAATCAAATTTCCATTGGTTCAAAGCAAAAGGCTCTCCAGATGTTACACTTGGCTCACGTACAGCTTGTGATTTTTTTTCCCCTCTCTGGCTCAGCATTCCGTAGTGTTTGGGAGCTAAACTCAACATTTTACGATCTACAAGGCTCTCCAATACACAATGAGAAAGCAGACAGTCCATGGCACAGAAAAAAATTGTAATCACAGATTCTAAACTGAGTTTGTGTATGTGTACTTCATATGGTATAATTAACATTACCACGGCTATAACATCAGTGTCAGTGACTATACCAATCAGAAGATTACATACATTAATTACATTCCTATTTATAGCTAGTGTTTTAATTTGAGTTTCATAAATTCTCTTCAATTCTGCATCTTTTTCCCCACTCACTTCCATCTCCATGCTTCTCTCCAGGCTCAGCAAGCTTTATCCAAATCTCACCACAATCAGTATAAGTGTAACATATGCAGCCCCATGAAGCTGAGGTTCTCTCACTAAGCCCAACTCTAGAGAGAAATACATATAATTTATATTACCCCAATCTTCAGTGGAGGTGGGAATAGATATTAACCTAGCCTAGAGTATTGATTCTGTTGCTATGTCAATGGCCCAATACTAGAAAACTAAATGCATCAGAAATAGACAGTATATGTTCTATATATGTTCTAGTTTGTGATTTTGTGTGTGGGAGGCTAAGGCTGAGTGTGCTTCTCTGGTACGAATGCCAGATATGGGGCGATTGGAGGGGTAGACAGGGTGGAACCACGCCAATGTCTTTTTAATGGACTTTGCTGCTTGCTGTAAGCTGATGAGTGAGGCTCCTCGTGATGCAACACAAGACCGAGTGTAGGTCATGCTGAACTCTAGCTGGCTACTTTCCACTGTAAACAAGCCCTTTCAATTCTACAGAAATATTTTCTCATTTCGACTTGGTGGTGTATTAGTATAGAACTTTATTACAACGCTCATCATTTATTAGAGATGTGGTATTTATAGGTGCTGTAAAAAGTGCATATATGATTCTTCTTTTTTACCATACTGAGTATTTAATATAGGATTATCAGCTGTCTTCTTTTACAATATATCAAGCTCAAAGGAATACTGTCAGAACCTTGGGGCTCCCTGGTCTGGCGCTACAGACCCAGCCTTGAGACATGAGGAACTCTGAGTCTCTAAAGACCATTGGTGAAGAAGCAGCTCGGGAACAGACAGCCAGAGATGGGATATGAACCAGGGAGGCTCACCACCGCTTGGCAGGACTCTACTACTGAGCCAAACTGGTTGGTATTCTGTCTCTGGGGAGGTGATTCCAGGTTAAAGGTTCTGGGGCAGTTCTCTTCTGCAGGTCCTGGTCCTGTCTGTGTTGATACAAGTCAGCAAAAAAATATTGGAATCAATACCAATAATGCTATTTGGTAAAGACCCATACTATGTACTTCTATTATCTGGAATATATCTGGAAATTGTTAAGCGTTATTATTAATTTAAAAAACCCCACCATTGTGATATTACCATATTACCATGTCACACCATGTGACATCAGTCTAATTTACACCACAGATACAGTTGTGCATCTCATTAGCTTAACAGTGTATAGATATAAAATTTAATCTGTGGTTTTAAGGAAATGCATGATACTTAGATGATACATAGACTACCGTCTATGCTATGCGCCAACATTCATTCAGCACTCTAGGGAGCTACATCAAGTCATTAACAAAATTAGGAAGTGACAGCTGAATCAACCAATCGGGTTTTGATTTCTAATATTTGAGACCGCCTTCGACAGGAAAGACTTGATATACCTTAAAAAAATGTGACAGGCTGCTGCATCTCAACAGAGAGAGAGGACTTCTTATGGAATATCAATAAAAAAAAACTGAATTAGACTTTGATCAATTCACAATGACATAATTTTGGTCAGTGACATATTGTTTATTTATCAAAACTGCCTCATTTATGGTTTGGGCACAATCAAGAGGATTAATGCACAGTAATTATGATTGAAGTATTTTGATTTAAGCAGAACATTAATTAATTTAAGCAGAACATGAATTATTACAAGAGTTGGTTTATTTGTTTTGAGTGCTTGCTTTAAATTTGTTAATTGATAATTAATTTGTTTGGATCATTTTGATGTTTTAAGTGAAAGAGGGTCTTATTTCTGGTTCTAATTTGATGCTTGATGAGGCGTTTGATATTTCTGTTCTTGGGGATGAAAGAGCCAGAGCTGAAAACATGAGCTAACTAATCAGAAAGGTTGTGATCATTCTGGCAGTTTTCAAAGTACTGTTTTAAAAAGTGAGCTCTTCATTAAACCATGGATATTATCTGTTGAAGGCAAGTGATCTTGATCTTGGGATCAAGAGAGCTTACTAATTTCAAGTAAAAACTGAATTCTGACTGAAAATAAAATGGCATAGATGAATTCCTACAGAACTTACTTTATCTGATTGGGAAGGAAGTCACAATTCAAATGGTCTAATTTCTAGGTCCATAGATCTACATACATCAAGTAAATCAAGTAAAACTGCCATTTATGTTAACTGAAAGGACTTAACTGCTAGATAAACTTAATTTCCTATGTAAAGGCTGTTGGATAGTGCTGGATACACTGAACAAGATGAAATGTATTCTGATAAGTTAATAACAAAATACACTGGACAGAGATTTTGATTCCTGAGCACTGACCGGCCACTTTACCTGGTACACCTCACTGTTTATACTCTCATTGTTCATTTTATCAGTTCAACTTGTAGACCTACAATTACAGACTAGACATCTGTTTCTCTACATACTTTGTTCATCTCTAATGGTCAGAACCACCACAGGACCACCACAAATCAGGTTCTATTTGGGTGGTGGAGCATTTTCAGCACTACAGTGATACTGATATGGTGGTGGTGTGTTAGTGTGTGTTGTGCTGGTACAAGTGGATCAGACACAGGAGTGTACTAAAAATAGCCCACCAGCCAAAAATGTGCAGCCATCAGCATCCTGTAGGCAGTGTCCTGTGTCACTGTTGAAGGATTAAACACATTTTCTGCGAGCCTCCCCCCAAAAAAAACCACTCCAGCAGCACTACTGCATCTAATACAATTGTACCAGCTCAGGCAGACAGGCTAGAAAAGGTGGTCACATTGAGATGCTGTTTGTGCTCATGTTGATGTACATGTTTTTCAGGCAATAGCATGGTGAGTATAGATTAAAACAGGACTTCAGGAAGATTTAACACAGCAGAAATGTGTTCTCAATATTGCAACAGCAGCGTCACATTCTGTGGCAAGTAAACACTTATGTCTTGAAGACACACCGTGACTGCACTCCTTAAGAAAGCCCATCAGCTCTGCTTCAGATGTAAAATTGATGACCAAGACAAACCCTGGGCTAGCCACATTTGTTGTGCAACATGTGCAGTGAACCTGAGAACTAAGCTCCAAGGTATTCATAAGACAAGGCCATTTGTAGTCCCAGTGATATGGTGAGAACAGAAGGATCATGTGATGAACATTTACTTCAGTTTGACAATGTTATCTGTCTTCTCTACAACAAATAAGAAATCTGTTGAATACAAGTGCCTTCAGCCATGAGACCAGTGCCATATGCCATATGACAGTTTGCCAGTACTGAAGCCACCAGAGACATGCAACCTAGATGACAGATGTTGAGCCCTTTTTGATCGGTTATCCTCATCCCATATTACAGACAGAATTAAATGACCCATTCAGCGATTAAGATTTGTTCAAATCTAAAGCAGAACTAATTGGTTCAAGGATGGGGTTTACTGTCACAAGGTACAAAAATCTTTGAGAATCTTCAAAAACATTTGACAAACTTCTTTATGCAGGTTGCAAAAATCTGTTAGAAGACTGTTTATGGTTAAAACATGATTAAACATAATGTGATTAAATTCAGTGAATTGATTTGAATGTTTCTCCAAATTCCTACATGATACAGGAAATCTGAAATGATTTTCGTGTGATTATCTATTATAATCTCACTTTTTTTTTTTACTAAAAGCTATGGTCCCAAGTGTTGAGCCTGGTTTGATCTCTGCTTCTTTTGAAGAGAGGTCTGCCAGTTGGAGAGTTGCGTTCCTCAGGTCTGATGAATGACAGAAGAAAAGGTGGCCTGGTGCCCGATAGATCAAGAGGGTAGTAAGCCTGAGGTCCCAAGTTCCTCAAGGACATTAACAAGTCTCAGTGCTTCTCGGGGTGGGGCTGGGTCTGGGTCTGAGGTTGTCAGATGACCACATGAGTAATGACTCCACATTACATTATGGCAGCCATCACTGATACATCATATACAAGTAGACAAGTAAAACAAAAATAACTGAAATGTCATTATTTTAATCCAGAAAATTAAGAGCGCACGTCACGTTAAACACAGCACAGTGGTGCTTGAAAGTTTGTGAACCCTTTAGAATTTTCTATATTTCTGCATAAATAGGACCTAAAACATCATCAGACTTTCACACAAGTGCTAAAAGTAGATAAAGAAAACCCAATTAAACAAATGAGACAAGAATAAATGATTCAATATTACATATTACTGAGTGGCAAAAGTATGTGAGCCTCTAGGAATAGCAATTAATTTGAAGGTGAAATTAGACTCAGGTGTTTTTAATCAATGGGATGACAATCAGGTGTGAGTGGCCACCCTGTTTAATTTAAAGAACAGGGATCTATCAAAGTCTGCTTTTCACAACACGTTTGTGGAAGTGTATCATGGCACGAACAAAGGAGATTTCTGAGGACCTCAGAAAAAGAGTTGTTGATGCTCATCAAGCTGTAAAAGTTTACAAAACCATCTCTAAAGAGTTTGGACTCCACCAATCCACAGTCAGACAGATTGTGTACAAATTGAGGAAATTCAAGACCATTGTTACCCTCCCCAGGAGTGGTCGACCAACAAAGATGACTCCAAGAGCAAGGCGTGTAAGAGTTGGTGAGGTCACAAAGGACCCCAGGGTAACTTCTAAGCAACTGAAAGCCTCTCTCACATTGGTTAATGTTAATGTTCAGGAGTTCACCATCAGAAAAACACTGACGAACAATGGTGGGCATGGCAGGGTTGCAAGGAGAAAGCCACTGCTCTCCAAAAAGAACATTGCTGCTTGTGTGCAGTTTGCTAAAGATCACGTGGACAAGCCAGAAGGCTATTGGAAGAACATTTTGTGGACGGATGAGACCAAAATAGATCTTTTTGGTTTAAAATAAAGCGTTATGTTTGGAGAAAGGAAAACACTGCATTCCACCATGAAAACTTTATCCCATCTGTGAAACATAGTGGTGGTAGTATCATGGTTTGTGCTTGTTTTGCTGCATCTGGGCCAGGACGGCTTGCCATCATTGATGGAACAATGAATTCTGAAATATACCAGAGAATTCTAAAGGAAAATGTCAGGACATCTGTCCATGAACTGAATCTCAAGAGAAGGTGGGTCATGCAGCAAGACAACGACCCTAAGCACACAAGTCGTTCGACCAAAGAATGGTTAAAGAAAAATAAAGATAATGTTTTGGAATGGCCAAGTCAAAGTCAGGACCTTAATCCAATCAAAATGTTGTGGAAGGACCTGAAGCGAGCAGCTAATGTGAGGAAACCCACCAACATCCCAGAGCTGAAGCTGTTCTGTATGCAGGACTGATCAACAGTTACAGGAAACGTTTAGTTGCAGTTATTGCTGCACATGGGGGTCACACCAGATACTGAAAGCAAAGGTTCACATACTTTTGCCCCCACAAATATGTAAAATTGGATCATTTTCCTTAATAAATAAATGACTAAGTAAAATATTTTGTCTCATTTGTTTAACTGGGTTCTCTTTATTTACTTTTAGGACTTGTGTGAAAATCTGATGATGTTTTAGGTCATATTTATTCAGAAATATAGAAAATTCTAAAGGGTTCACAAACTTAGCTTTAGAACGGTATTTACATTTAGATAAAACTATATACAGTAACAGATCAAAGTCTAAAATAAAGTAAGCTGTTTGTCAAAATAAATGCATGACCAAATGTATGGACTTTCAAAGGTTATATTTGCTGAACATCCTAAGACTAACAGCAATGCTGATGCCTCCCTACAATACCAAACTATTTCATTACTGGTGACATTTCATGGGATTTCTAGACTGAAATTCAACTCATAATTTGATATATCCACCCATTTTATGTTCACTCCTTTTAGCAACTTGATTGCAAGCCTACAAATGACAGAAGCCAAAATGAGCTTGCTAATTAACACTACTTAACACGGTTAACTAAAATCAGTTCACATTATTTCCCACAGTAGAAAGGCTGATGACATTAGGCAGCTAGCAGATTTTGATTTAAAATCATCTTAGATATTGGCTAGTTTACAATCTATAATTTATGCTCTGGGTGTTGAAAAAGCTCCTTATGACCCAAAGTGTTGGCATGGACAAAGTCATATTATATGTATACATCAAGTGTAGGCAGTAGAGGAAAGAGAGTAAATAATCAGTTGATTAAAATGTCCTGTTAAATGACATTCAGGAAATTATCAGCTCTGAGGGGAGTTGCAAAACATTGGAATGGCTCAATTGTGTTCTACTTAAAGTTTAGCATGAAGCAGAGCATTCATATTTTCTTGCTTATGCAGTAACGTCTTTATTTTGTTTGCAAAGTATTTTCAACTGAACAAAAGGTGAGGCGCTTTACAAAATTTGAGTCCTCCAGCAAAAGAAAGGACCTGGAATATTCAACTTATCCATAAATCTTGTGACTTTGCAGCATGCCACCTTTTCAAGTAAGTGGAAAATCAAAGTTGGTCCACCTGCTTCTGTTGTCAAGGTCATCAGTTTTATCTCCGAGGAGCTGTAGCCCTCAGGTTGTATTGGACACTTGTCTCGACAGTTCATCAGTTTGGGCAAACATGTATCCATACAGTATCTGCCCATGAGTATGGGAAAAATAAGCTCACCGGACAAAAAAGTCGTCACCTTTGATTGAAGCGTACCTAATAGCGTGAGATTCCTTCACGACAAGTTTCAAGGATGTAGGCGACATAAAAGTTCAGCCACTCTTGCATCAAAGAATTGCACAGTTCAGCCAGATTTTGTGGATGCCTTCTCTGGCATCTTACTTGTTGTTCTATTTAATCCCACAGATTTTCAAGAGCATTCACATCTGGGGATTTTGCAGGTCAGTTCAGATATGTGACTGCTCCTGAATGTTCACCATGCCCACCAGTTACACATGTAGCCCTATGAATGTGAGAATCATCATCTTGGAATACAGGGATAGGATGTTCTGTTCCTCAGTAAGATAATGAGCTTACTGTCACCAACTAAAAGACCCATTGCTGCATAATTAAGACACACACAGAACATCACAGAGCCTCCTCCACCTTGAACCACACCTTGCACGTAGTCGTCATTGAAGGCATCCTGATGTCTCCGATGAACACGACGCATCAATCACATATAGGCAGAAACCAGATTCATCTGACTAGATAAGTCATTCCAGTCATGAACAGTCCAGTTTCGTGTTTTCTCCCACTGTAACCAGGCAACTTTGTGAGCAGAAGTGAGCACGACGACTACGTGCAAGGTGTAGTTCAAGCTGGAGAAGGCTCTGTGATGTTCTGTGTGTGTCTTAATTATGCAGAAATGGGTCTTTTAGTTGGTGACAGTAAGTCTGCGACACAGTGCCTATATTGAGCTGCTGGTCAACCAGGTTTTGTCTTTTGCTCATTATCTTACTGGGGTAGCCTAGTGGGTAAGGTACTGGACTCTGGCCCAGAAGGTCCAGGGTTCAAATCCCACCTCTGCCAAGCTGCCACTGTTGGGTCCTTGAGCAAGGCCCTTAACCCACAATTGCTTGGATTGTAAGACTGTACCAATTGTAAGTCGCTCTGGATAAGGGCGTCTGCTAAATGCTGTAAATGTATGTATTAGCAAAGAGCTCGTGTGCCACACTGCTCCATATGTTCAAGGTATGCAGTTCCCCTCAGAGTGCTCTTTCAGAAACTGGTTGTGAAGGACCTGCGTTGATTTCTAGAAGCAGCAGTCTGCTTTCAAGAAGCAGCAGATTTCACGCCAGCAGTCCTTGTCCATCAGTTTCGATTTTCGGCCACAATTCTGACAAGAATGTCCTGTAGAATGGTATTCGTGCCATTGCTGGTAGACCCATATGACCGTACACTTTGATACACCTGAAAATCCAGCTACTTCCTTCACACTATGGCCTTTGGCATGCCGCAATGCAATCACTCCTTTTTGCTAATCATCTTCTTTGTGGCCCATTTTCAATACATCAAACGAGACATCACTGCACTGTACCACCTCTTCTCAATCTACAAATCCCGTCATATACCCTACTGGTATTTATAGCCTAATCACTCTTGTGAAATGCCATCTGCAGGAACGTGAAGTTACTACCACCTTAAACATGCAAGGTGTATATTTTTTATACTTAGTTGTAGTTGTTTACTACTGTAAGTTGTTAATAGAAAAGTAGCCAAATGGTGCGTGATTAGGATACTAGGAAACTATAGAAAATATACACTTTTAATTTACAAGAACTTACAAGAGATGAACATGCATTTTAATAGTATGTTTTTAATAATGCATTGTTACATAAGTAACAAACACTGCTGTTGTATTGACAGCTAGCTTATGCAGCTTTAATCAAATGCACTTGTACAAATAAGTCTAATTCACTAGTGTCCTCAGGATCATAGAGGAGGGACTTAATATAGCTTTTTTAATATACCCAGTCTCTGTGTGTCTGCATGTGACAGAGCTTCACACTGTCCTTGAGAGTCCCCTTCCTCATACAAACTCTCCATACTCTTGTAAAGTTCCCTCATGCAACTATCATGACGAAATGCTTAAAAGCTGCACATGAATTTATCCACTTACATCCAACATATGCCATATATGTGGATCCTACAGCTCCTACCCAGATTGGTGTAAGACCTACTAACCTAAAGAGAAAGACACTCACATGCATCTATGCACAGAACAGAGAAAAACAAGGATTTACATTTACAAAAACACACAAGTATACAGGGACATGCAGGACTCTTGTTGCATTCCCAGATTCTTGCTGAAGCTGACCTTTGTATTCTCCACCCACAGCATGACACACACGTCAGGGTGTAGAGAGGAAGAAAGCACAAAGTGGCAGAACTAAGATTAGCCAACCATCACCAATAAAGGACATGCAACTTAAAGTGGAGATGGAAATGACGAGTTCTCACCTCCTCACGTCAGGGGTATTTTAGTCTCGACAATGTGGGAGGCCATGAGGAAATCTTGTGATAAATACAATTTTATGACCATGAATGTTACACCAGTCAGGAAGTAACAATTCTCACAAAGATGCTGCCTTCTAAATCATATATGACTAAATGTAGAGATGCACAGATCGATCGGCCGGTGACCGGAATCGGACGGTTTTCAGTGTGATCGGCCTGGTGTCATATAACTGAGTTGTACCGGTCACATTTAACCTACACTTCTGCACTTGTGACGCCGACAGCAGCACAGACACAGCCACACACACGAACAGCACAGTGCTTTGAGTCAGAATTCAGTTCATGTGTATAACGGCTCAGTTGCTAGTGTGTTTGTTTCCCAGTCCCAACGCTTAGCTCGACTGTCTTTTTATTTTTGGGTTCTTTTGCATCTTTGTGATCTGTTTTTGTGTGTGTGTGTGTCTTTTTAGTAGTTAATAAAACCTCGTAATGCATGTTTTTAATTGTGTTGTACCATTTATGCCCGAGATTTAACACAGAAGTGTCTTTTTAGTGCATTACAGTAGTGATGTATGTAGTGATGTGTGTACTGACTTGGTGTATACAGTGGGGCTAAAAAGTATTTAGTCAGCCACTGATTGTGCAAGTTCTCCTACTTAGAAAGATGAGAGAGGTCTAGAATTTTCATCATAGGTACACTTCAACTATGAGAGACAAAATGAGAAAAAAATCCAGGAAATCACATTGTAGGATTTTTAAAGAATTTAATTGTAACTGTTCAACTGGTTCAATACTTTGTAACATAACCTTTGTTGGCAATGACAGAGGCCAAATGTTTCCTGTAAGTCTTCACTAGGTTGGCACACACTGTAGCTGGTATTTTGGCCCATTCCTCCATGCAGATCTCCTCTAGAGCAGTGATGTTTTGGGGGAACATGGACTTTCAACTCCCTCCACACATTTTCTATGGGGTTGAGGTCTGGAGACTGGCTAGGCCACTCCAGAACCTTGAAATGCTTTTTACGGAGCCACTCCTTCGTTGCCCGAGCGGTGTGTTTGGGATCATTGTCATGCTGGAAGACCCAGCCACGTTCCATCTACA